>QEOT01003245.1:381801-440382 GCA_003123785.1 Pterocarya stenoptera
TGGTATGCAAATTTTGAGCATTTTTTTTAAAAGTAAATATAAAATTCACATAAAAAATTATTTTTTTAATAATAGATCCTACTTATTTTTCAAAAGAATGAAAAAAAAAAAACGTATACACTTT
Source organism: Pterocarya stenoptera (assembly GCA_003123785.1). Taxonomy (NCBI): domain Eukaryota; kingdom Viridiplantae; phylum Streptophyta; class Magnoliopsida; order Fagales; family Juglandaceae; genus Pterocarya; species Pterocarya stenoptera. The sequence goes on from QEOT01003245.1 coordinate 381,926, forward strand.
AAAATTGCATCTAACTTTACTCATTTTACCTTTCATTTGCCCATTAGTAGATTGTTTTAGGTTCTCTCAATGAGCCATTCATTGCAATGCGATTAGAGTGGATTTGGATAGTTAGTTTGGATGAAAATATTTTATCTAGAGTTGTATCGTACAATAGTTTTGGCTATTCAAATATAATATTTTATCTCTTAAGTTTTGAAAACATCCACTTAAATGAACAGTAAATACACAGTATTTCATTTTTTAAGTCAAAACTATCTCATCTAATCTCACGATCCAAACATACACTTAAGCTACTTTATATTTGGAATTCACACCCTATATATATATTATTTTATATGGATATTCATACCCTATTTTTTATAGATATTCACAATTCCTCTTAACTCATTTCATTTAATAATTATAATTTTTTTAAATTTCTACACAAAATAAAATAAATAATTTAACCTTTTCAAATTTCAAAATAAAAATAATATTAAAAATATATATCATAATAATATTTTATTAAATTTTTAAGTTTAATCTTTACTTAATCTAATTTATAAAAACAAACGAGGGGTTAGTTAATTTAGTTATTAATGTACAATAATAGAGAAGGTCAACTTACCGAGTAAGAAAATCGATTGTAATATCGAAGGTCCCACTTCCAATGGGAAATGTTTTTTCTAATTTCTTGACCACGTGGGATCAGACTGTGAATGGTCTAATATGCATGAGACAGCCAATGTTAACGTATAAAATCCGATGCTTTCTCGACCACTGGAAACATGTAAGGTATTGTTTGTGAACAGGATATTTTTAGATTTTTTTGTTTCAAATATTCGTTTAAATATAAAATATTTTTTAATTTTATATCTTTAATTTTTTTGTCTAATAATTACCTAGTCATTACATCTTTTATAAACTTCAAAACAAACACAAAAAATAATATAACATTTTCAAATTTCAAAACAAAAATTATATTCAAACTTTTTTTTTTAACTTTATAATATTTTTATTTAATTTTTTCCTCACTTATTTTCTAAAACTTAATAAAATATCTTAACTTAAATCATTTTACTATTATTTACAAATCATTTCACTATTAAGATATATATCCTAAAGAAGCCTTATTCAAAGGGGTGAAAAAGAAAAATCGGTGAATTGGTAAACCTAACCAAATCGGTTAGTTGGGTCTGGTATTGGGTTCAATTCAGTCTGGTTTCGATCTGTCTTTTTCTAACACAAGACCGGTTCATATATATATTAATTTTTTATATTGTATAAAGTTTTTTATATTATATATAATTTATATATATAATTATATATAAAATAATTTTATATTATATGATAAATTACTAATTAATATAATAATAATTTTAAAATCCTATATACATAACTATATATTATCACTATGGTCTATTGTATTAATAGTTATATTAATATTATATCACTATATTATATATTTTAATATATCAATATAGTCTATAATATAATTATAATATATATTATAATAATTTAGGACTTATTGTTTATAATTTAAATGATAAGCTCTATATTTCAAAAACGGTTTACTATTTGATAAATATGTATCTAAAGTATTTTTTATAAATTTATCAAACATATTATTTTTTCTTTAAAAGAGCTTTTGAATAGTTAAAAGCACTTTTTAAACTTTCAAACTCAATTTCAAACAGGTTCTAAGTAATTATTAGATGAAAAAGTTAAAGATATAAAATTAAAAAAATATTTTATATTTAAATGAATATTTGAAACAAAAAAAATCTAAAAATATCTTGTTCACAAAAAAACAAAAAAACAAAAAAAAACCATACTTGTGGTCGAGAACCATCGGATTGTATACGTCAACATTGGCTGTCTCATGCATATTGGACCATAATTGACAATCTGATCTCGCGTGGTCAAGAAATTAGAAAAAACATTTCCCATTGGAAGTGGGACCTTCGATATTACAATCGATTTTCTTCCTCTGTAAGTTGACCTTCTGTATTATTTTACATTAATAACTAAATTAACTAACGCCTCGTTTATTTTTATAAATTAGATCAGATAAATTGAGCAGTTAAAGTTAAAAATTTAATAAAATATTATTATTATATTTTTTTAATATTATTTTTATTTATAATATACTATAATATATTATTACTATATTATTATATACTATATAATATATCAAAAAAATCGGACGGAGCCGAACTTAAATCGGTAAAATCGGTTTAAGGTTATAACTGTTGTGATATTGGTTTTTCAAATTTTAAAACTAATATATACAAGTTTGCTTCTAAAATATGTCTAAAACTAGGCGGGTTACACCCTTACTTATTCTCTTCATTTGTGAGAGATTTACAACTAATTTACAGTTATTTTTTAATTTTTTAATTTAAGAAAAAACTAAAAGAATTAAAAGTATTATCTCATATATTAGAGATCATGAAGTCTTCATTTCTAATTTAATTAAATATTTCATATATTAACTTTATTTATTAAAATGGCGTCCAACCAACACATGAAAAAAATGTTAAAATATAATATAATTCGAATAATCCAATTTTGTAACAACTTATGGTGACTAAAAATTACACATGCACATGAACCTCTTTCGTATCCGCGGTAAAACCAGTACGTAGAATATATCATATATGTCACTTAAATGTTAAAAATTAATTTATAAGATTTAAAATTTAAAATTTATCTTTCAAATCAAATTATATCATATAACACTTTATTAAGTATACCATATATATTGACTTGAGAATAGTGAAAAAAATAAATTATTTTCCACAGAAAAATGATCGATTGAAAGAATCTATCACAAAAAACTCTCTTTTTTCAGAAATCAAATCATGATAAGCTTTAATATACCCACCATCATTGTTTTTTGGAGAGGCTATCTTTAAATTTCACCCCCATCGAGTTTAGGCACTCTCAATCATAGCATGAGTTATCTATGACCGACTGTATGGGGTTTTGAATCTCAACTTAGGGTATTTCTTCACAATCCTGGCATGAATTTACACGGATTCATCTAGAGACTGCAAAAGGAGCACCCGAAATTTGTATCATTGGAGGTTGATGACGATGATGATGCAATACTTCCACCAGGGTTTATTCAAAAGAAGAGGGACAGAGAATGATGTTCTATGTATGTGGGTGAAGGAAAGCAAAGAACATTTGCTTTGAGCAATTGCCTTTACTGATAGAAAGGGGGAAAGGAAAAAAAAAACCTGCTGATGCAAATATTCTTCTTTTGCCTCCTTTTCGTGCTTGATGAGAGTTGGGAATCAAACTTTTAGGGCCCTAAACAATGGATCACAATTCCTTCATAATTTTTTTACTCTTAACAATTTCTACAATTCGAAGAGATATAGATACAAAATGCATTAATCTTTCTTAATTGCACAAGGAAGATAGATTAGAAAATTGTCATGACCTCACCCAGCCATAGCTTTAACAAGGGTCAGCAGCCTTGGCCCCATCTCCCAACTGGCTTCCCCTTCGTGGTGTAGTTTCTTGACCTTTTGCTTAACCCTGTTTCACTTTTCCAAGAAAATATCTACCCTCTTGACTCTAGTTTTCGACATTGATGTAAGTAAAAGTAAAACCAGACTCAACTGGGGTATCTTATTTAAACCTCTTCTAACTAATCATGCATTAACGATAACTCATTATTTTAAGTTGGTCAGTTGTACTAATATTGAAAATATTGGGATCGGTTCAGTCAAGATTAAGATATATGATGAACCCAACAGATATGCATGCAAGCCCTGCAGTGGGACTCCTTAATGGTAAGATTAGTAAAAGTTTCCCTATAATGCATTGATCAATTTGAAATATAAAAAAAATTCATGGACCTAACTTATCTCATAAAATGAGTTCTACAAGAGGGGATTGTTCGTTTTTTATAAATATTGATAATGTGAGATTATTCTTCAACAAAACACTTCAAGACAAATTAACCCATTCCCCCCGATTGGGAAGAACCAGAGTCTCTCTTATCAGTTCAAACATTCAACTAGGAAGGTAAAAGAGTGGAGTTTATTCATTGGAGCATGGAAAATATCTATTATTTTTATTAAAACGAGTAGAGCTTTCCCGCTCTCCTGGCCTTTTTATAGCAAGTGGGTACCTCTCTCCCTCTCTCTTTTTGGTTTGCTTTCCCATCCCTGCAAAATAGCCTCCACAATGGCTCTTTCCTGTCAAAATTCTTGCTGTCTTTTTGTGTCATGTTTAACCATTCTATGTCAACTTTTGGTTCAACCCCATGTAGCTTTCTCAGCTCTCCTATTCACCCTCAAAAACCACCATAACCACAATCACCAAATACGACCCATGATCCAAGCCAACCAAAGCAATTGTGCATTGTTTGCCGGCACCTGGGTTCGTGATGATACATACCCAATATACCAATCTTCTAACTGTCCAATCATAGACCCCGAGTTCAACTGCCAAATGTACGGTCGGCCGGACTCCGATTACCTCAAATATCGATGGCAGCCACTCAACTGTGAGCTTCCAAGGTAAAAAACTAAAACTTTTTCTAGTAACAACGGGATGATTGGTGTTTCCATTCTTGTACATTCTTTATGACTGTTGTTGTAGCATATTCATGGTAGATTCAATGGGTATGAGTTTTTGCTGAAAATGAGAGGGAAGACAGTGATGTTTGTGGGTGACTCACTTGGACGGAATCAATGGGAGTCTTTGATTTGCATGGTTTCAGCTGCAGCTCCCACAATCCCAACAGAAATCTTCAGAGGCGACCCTCTCTCAACCTTCAAGTTCTTGGTCAGTCTCAGTATTGATCCTCTCTGTTTTGTTTGAATAATTTTTCAACTTCATTATCATTTACTTTTTGAACTCTGATAAATTTCAAGAGATAAGGTAAAAAACGAAAAAATAACGTATGATTTTCTGGGGGCCATGGCCCACGAGTCATCATTTTCGTCACGACTCACGAATCCTTGAATTAAAGCTAGAGAGAGACGATATCGTTTTCGTATAGGCCAAAAACCAGTTGGTAAAATTTCTTGGTAGACCAAAAAGAGCTGTCGCCTGTCGGCATTGTCTTCGGCAAGTTTATGCAAAGTGCTGTTACAAAAGAATAGCAGGCAGATATTTTTTTATGGCAAACAGTGAGACGATGGCTAATATGTCTCTTTCATAAATAAATATTGCCTCACACATGAAATTAAGTTTAGCAAACGAGAATCTGGCAAGTTTGTCCTCACTCCTCAATGATATAACATATTGTTTATATAGTATGCAGATTTTAAATTCTAAACACTAATCTTAGAATGAATAGATGTAATAACAATAGTTATAACGTTTCATTTAAATTTAAACAAAACAATTTCTATCGTAAAGTTGATAACTGTAAAAAAAAAACAGAAAAAGTATATCATTTTGTTTGAATTAAAATAATTCCGTCATTTCTAATGATGCGTGCGAGTGGTCAATGCTTCACACTCGGTCACATTATTATTGTATGTCTATCCTTATATTTTAATTTATATATTGTGAAATTCATTTTCTTATAAACTATTAAAAGTTTGCTTGTCTTTCCAACGTTGGACTTACAAAACATCCCCCCGGGGCGGCGGGCGGGGCAGCCCTTTTTTGGCCCAAAATTTAATTTCAACCATAATCTGGTTTTGCTACAACATTATTGCAGGACTACAGTTTGTCCATATCATTTTACCGAGCTCCATATCTGGTTGACATAGAGATGGAACATGGAAAGAGAGTTCTAAAGCTGGAGAAAATGTCCGGCAACGGCAACATGTGGCAGGGCGTTGATGTGCTGTCGTTCAACACCGGTCACTGGTGGAGCCACACAGGGTCCCTCCAAGGGTTGGCAATTCTTACTCTTGTTTGAACTTGAAACAAATTTCTGCAACTGCATCTATATATCATGACATGTATATTAAAGGGTTTAATTAGCTTAATTAAAGGTTATGAGGTGATACTTTGCAGGTGGGATTACATGGAATCAGAAGGGAAATATTACCAAGACATGGATCGCTTGGCTGCTTTGGACAAGGCACTTAAAACATGGGCCAATTGGGTAGACAGCAACATTGACAGCACCAGAACCCAAGTCTTCTTTCAGTCCATCTCTCCCACACACTACGAGTGACTCTCTCTCTCTCTCTCTCTCTCTCTCTTCTCTCTCTCTCTCTCTCATAAATGTGTCGGGTGGAGTTATAGGCTTCATTAATGTGTGTTGGATTGCTGAGCTGCTAGGAGTAGAACTCTCGACTAAAACTGCTTACATTAGGTTTAAGGGGTCGATAAACGAAAGTGATGATAATCATTATCAACATTGAATTAGTTCTACTTCTTTTTGCTTCATAAATTCTACTAGTAAAAGGTTGTTCGGTTCCCCAATGTTGCTTCTCAGCTAATTAGACATCTGCTGTGTGGGTGAATGACTTTGACAGCACAAGTGAATGGAATTTGGGAACAACAGCAACAGCAACACCAACAACAAAGAATTGTTATGGAGAAACGGCACCAATTAGTGGAACATCTTACGGGGGTATATACCCTGAACAAATGAGGGTGGTGGACAGTGTGCTTAGGGACATGCAATACCCTGCATACTTGCTGGACATAACCATGCTGTCGGAGCTGAGGAAAGACGGCCACCCTTCCATCTATAGCGGCGATTTGAGCCCCGAGCAACGAGCCAACCCGGCCCGGTCTGCAGATTGTAGCCATTGGTGCCTTCCTGGATTGCCTGATACATGGAACCAATTGTTATATACTGCTTTGTTCTTCTAAGCATGTGTTTGCCATTAGGCTATGACATTTAATTTTTATGATACGCCTGATTTAGAGAGGCAAAATCTCCCCTTTCTTAGCTTCAATTTGCATTTAAGGCTATACAATATGTATGACTTCATTCATGAAGATTATGATCGATGAGTTGCAGGTGCATGGCAGTATTGAATTTTGGCCTCACAAAATCATGCCCAGGGAATGCATCTCACGATAAAATAAAAATAAATTACGATAGAATCTAGAAATTTTAAAAATCACTGTCACAACTTTATAAACTCCTCTGTTTTATCAAAAAAATTCGATCGATGTTCCATAAATTATGCTTATATGAGTCGGATCAGCTCTTTGCCAAGACCCAACCCCATTTATTCTCTTTGCTTCTGATTATAGAACAGTCTCGTTATTTTTTTTTTCTCGGAATCTACTCCTGTGAAAAACGATGGGGAGGTGAATATGGACATGTTGATTTATGATATTCAAGAATAGCGAAGAAAGAGAAGGCACAGAAGTGGCTGTAGTTTAGTGGTAAGAATTCCACGTTGTGGCCGTGGAGACCTGGGCTCGAATCCCAGCAGCCACAGTTTTGCTGTTTTCCTTTTTGTTTTCTTACTTACACAAACAACTTCAAAAAAGCAGCATGCATCAGTTCTTTGGGGCCTCAAAACGTGCCAATACATTATATAATCCGTAAATTCTAACATGAATACAATATGAAATTAGTGAATTTGAATTTGAGATAAATGGATTCAGGTCAAAACATATTATTTTGACTCGTTAAGATACGATTAATAAACGAGACAACATGCTTAAGTTTTAAACCTGCAATAATCCGTCTAAATTTTATTTTAAAATTATAGTTTTATTATTATTAGATTATAATATTGATATTTCTCAATATGCTTTTGTTGTTATTGGTGGGATTGTAATTCCAAACCTATGCTTATATTAGTTATTGTTGGGTTTATAATATTGGTTTTATTATAGGTTAAAATCTGAAAAATATTGATATTTTTTTGTTAGTAGGTAGTTTTATTTTTAGGTATCGTGACTACTAATAATTATAGATTTTAATTTTTATATAAAATTATGTTGATCAGGTCAAGTGGGTTATGCAGGTTAGTTCAACCCAATTATATGAAAATAGTTGAAATGAATCGTGTTTTGATCGGTTTCTAATTAATTATTAAACGGGCCAAAGTAGGTAACATCGTTATTTAAATAAGTCGTGTTAGCATTTCAAAATATGACCCGTTTAACTAAACTAATTGTGTTCGTGTTCGGATTGACCTATATAGTCAAATATTTATGATTTGACACAACATGAACATGATACGCAAACATGCATTGCCACCTATACCTTGAAGATGGTCACAATATTTTGGGGGGGGGGGGTGCCTTTGGGGAATAAGATCCATTTTTACTAGCAGAGTAATGAAATATAGAACAAATGTAACTAGGTTTGTGTTTTTTTTTTTCCTTTGTTGCAGGGGCTTTTTTATTAGACCTTTCTGCTTACCTTGGCTGCATTCTGCGCTCTAGACTTGGTCAGAAATCCATATTAGAAAGACGCTTGAATGCTTCATTTTCTTATTGCAAAGAAAAATGCTTCAATTAACTAAGCATATACATACGAATCCTTCTATAAACCGTTTCTGCCGATTGGTTATCAGCATTGCCAATCATATCAGACTTCAAATAGTATTTGAAGGTGGAGATCCTTCTCCCTGAAAAGCTCCAACATAAATTACCATCTACCTTAGCAAGTGGAAATAAAGAAGGAAGGTTTTCCATTTTTCTGCTTAAAAATAACTCAAATACATTGATAACAGTCTTGAAAACTATTTATAAGGAAAAGTACAATATATATATATATATATATATCGATGATACATCATCTTTAGAACACCATAATTGTTCTTTCTTAACATTATACATTCCTCCATAGCCCTACTAGCTTTGGATCGTAACTCCCAGATGGTTAACTTCCATCTTCAGAGGTACATTATCGATAATCTCTGGTATGCTAGGGCTGACAGAGGAGACCTGCCTGTCATAAGCAGAAAGATGGACTCCTAAAGCAGCCCTGCCTGAAGGATCAAGATTGTTGGACCATGAAGCATCCCACTCAACAGCTTTAGCTGTGCTGCAGGCTACACTCGCTCCGCCGGGGACACTAAGCCTGGCCGAGTTCTGCAAAACCAAATAGTAGTGGGAAGTAAGCAAACCAAGTTATTTCTTACTTCTCAGTGTCATTGATGGTTAATGTCTGCTGGTTAACCTAGACTTGATTTGATCACCTGTGAGAAGAACCTCTCAAAAATGGTCCTGTAGTAGTAGGCTTCTTTTGTGGTGGGTGTGTTGTGTGGGAAAATGCGTGCAGCATTAACCATCATCTTTTCAGTCACCTGAGATGAGAGTATGAGTTGAGCGCCAATCATCATCAGTCTTGGCAGTCATATAACATCATTTAGCTTCCAATTGAAATGAAAACAGAAAGAAAATAATTTAATATTATTACATGCTGAGCAGTATGGGCTTTGAGACCATCAATCCAGCTATAGCCAACTCCATCACTGAATTGTTCTTTCTGCCTGTACAAAATGTGCTGCAGGGTATCAAACAAAAGACATGTTAGCCATGCAGTCACCTTACTGATAAGCACGCTTAAAACTTACTTATGCAATACCTTAGGCAGATAAGGATGCTCCTCATCATCAAAGGCCTTCCTCAGAACCCATTTCTCAATGCGTCCTTCTTCTCGTTTTATCTGAGGAATGAAAAACATGGTGAGATTCCACCCTTTTGATTTGGTAATTTAATGGTTTTGGGTGACAACCCAAAAGACCAAAAAAATTCAATTTCTTAACTCCATACCATCTTGTACTGAGGATCGATATCCATGGCAATATTAATGAATTCCTTGTCTAGAAAGGGGACTCGAGCTTCCAAACCCCATGCAAATGATGATTTATTGGCTCTAAGGCAATCATACTGGTGGAGTGCCTTGATCTGCATATTACAAGAACAGAATGTTACATAGAATCTATCACAATCTCAGCCCATGTGTCAGAAATTTATTTGCTTTAAGGAAGTGAAAGATTATGGTACCTTTCGGCATGTTTCTTGGTGGAACTCTTCCTTGTTGGGTGCTTTATGGAAGTACAAATACCCACCAAAAATCTCATCAGAACCTTCACCAGAAATCACCATCTTCACTCCTAGCGATTTAATCTTACGTGCCATGAGAAACATAGGGGTGCTTGCTCTTATTGTTGTAACATCATAGGTTTCAACATGGTAGATAACCTCTTCAATGGCATCAATCCCATCCTGTCACAAAACAAAGATGAAACGTGTTACTTTTTTTGGATAATAATGAAAACAAGGCCAAGTTCTTGAGCTTAAAATACTAAGTTTATCTTAACACCTGAACAGTAAAGTGAAATTCATGATGAACTGTGCCCAAATAATCTGCAACTTCTTTTGCAGCCTTCAGATCTGGAGAACCCTGCTTATCAGAAACACTAGTTTTAGGCTAAAAGGAGTTTCACCGACAGCTGTAGTATAATTGGTTTCTCCTGAGAATTTTTAGAACTCACCTCTAAGCCCACACAAAATGAGTGGAGTTGTGCTCCCCATTGCCTTGCAGCTTTGGTCCTGGCCAAATGGCGGGCAGTGATGGAGGCAACCAAAGATGAGTCAAGGCCCCCAGACAGCAGAACACCGAAAGGCACGTCGGTCATCAGCCGTTTGATTACAGCCTGCACACAAATATATATTATAAACTCAGCACATGAGCAAAAATCATGAATGTCTCTATGAGTTCGAGGTTTGTAATCTAAAAGTCTCTTTGAGTTCAAGCTTTGTAATCCAAGTCTTGAACTCTGTCATGAGGCTTACAGGATTACATTGAATAATGAAAACATAAATATTATTCTTCGCCTTACGTTTTAGCATTGGCTTTTTATTTTTTGACTTGTAGTAAAATCATTTAAAATGTATCACATCAGTTGGTGAAGACTTAGTAACTCACTCTTTCAAAAGCACGTCTCAGCAGAAGTGGATCATATGGGGTTGATGGAATAGCCTCAGAGAACCAAGGAGGATTGTACCATTGCCTAAGTCCAGCTTGTTTGCTCGAGTACAAGTGACCAGGAGGAAAGCTCTCAAAATGTTCACATTCATCATTTAAACCTTTAAGCTCTGATGATATCCAAATGGAGCCTGAGTACAAACAGAATAAGGTTATCCATTATCAACACCAAGTACTTCACAGAACATATATAGCCATGACTGCACTAAAAAACAATAGGATTCCCTCTATAACATTACCATCAAGACCCCAACCAATATAGAGGGAATTGACCCCTATCGCATCACGGGCTACCATGAAACTGTTGTCTCGGGTATCCAATAAAACAAAAGTAAACACGCCGTCCAACATGTCCACAAAATTCTCCCCATACTCTTCGTACTACACAGAGATTAAGCAATACTGTCAGTCATTGATAATCAAGAACAAATTGTTCTTTATTATATGTTATATAGTTCCAGGTTATATCAACAAGCTTCATTTCAATTGGTGACAAAGAAATGCTAAGGTGACCCACCAGGTGGGTAATAACTTCACAATCACTGCCAGTTTGAAACTTGTGATTCGACAGATGCTTCCTCAGATCTTCATGATTGTAAATCTCTCCATTCACCTGTGTTTTTCATCACAAACTTCTCCATCAATTTTGCAAATATGACAATAAGTTTAAGGGGGGAAAAAACATTCTTGAACTAAGACCAGATGTTATCTTCTTGTCCTGTACACTACTACTTATGTAAACAAAAGTAAAAGCTCCTGAAACTGAATGAAAGAACCGCATACCGTGACAACAATTGACTTATCCTCATTGAACAGAGGTTGATCACCAGAAGCGGGATCAACAATTGCCAAACGTTGGTGGGACAAAAAGCAATCCCCATGCTGGTGCAGCCCGCTCCAATCTGGTCCACGGTGCTTCAATCTGTAAAAGCCAAAATGGATACCAATTTAAATCATTAATATATAATATAAATAATTACATCTATCTTTTCCTCGACACAAAATTTTAGACCGAGTTGGTTTTATATAGTATTAGAGTAAAAGTATTTCCGAACTCTTACTGTTCACTCAATAATTAAAACTTGAATAGGCTAATTTTCTTTTTTTAATTTTGATCGAAAACCACCATTAACCGTAGCATTATGTCATGGACCTACAACCCACATGCGTACCATGGTAAGATGCTTATTCTTCCAATATTTTAATCTCATTTGTCCTCGTAATTTTAGTCATTTTTTGCACATGGGCGCTCTTCCCGTATAGCTATAATTAATGTTAATGGTGTTGAAAAGTACACATGGCTTATAAACAAATTCATCTTAGACGAAGTTATATAGCTCACTCCCCTCCTCCTATCAAGCCTTTTATGAGGAGAAATAAATGTTAGTGGGGTGTTGAGAAGTCAAATGGCTTAAGAACAAACTTATCTGACTTTATAAAAAGTTACCCACTCCTTCTATCAGGCAATTTTACGGGGAGAAATGGTTGTTGGAGTATGAACTTTGCTGATCAAAAGTACTTCCTTTTCCTGATGAGGAACGAGTTAACTCTCTCTGAGGTTAACGTAAACGTGGGACCAAATGTCAACATGGTCAGAATCAGACATTGATGGGAAAATATTACTCCACACAAAGTAAAATCAGCATATAGAGATTAGATAATGATGGTTTCTTCTCCTAACTATGAAATAAACGTTGGAGAAAGATCAATGAATTGATCTCAAACATGAGTTGCGTTAAAGAAAGAAAATAGCAATTAATCACTTCCGCCTACAAACAAAGTTCACATTTTTCTCCGGATTGTTGAACCTGGAAAAGACGTTGCTGGAAAAACCTACTGCTTTTTCTGTTGAGCTTACTTACGTTTTGATGGGATAAGAAAACAAACTAGAGAGAGAGAGAGAGAGAGAGAGAGAGAGAGAGAAGGGTTAAGGAATATAAATTGCCTGCGGGAAAGCTCGAGGACGCGAACCCTTTTGGCCTGAGAGTCATCGGAGCAGCCAAGAACAGCAAGTATTCCACACATTTTGAGTCAAAGAACCTGAAGCCTGAAGGCAAAGAGAAACTGGAACTGACCGGAAGCAAGGAGGAAAGAAAACACGTACGTGTTATGGTACGAAAGGAGCAAGTTCTCCGCTTCTCAGCAGCCACTTCTATTTATAGTTCAAGGAGCTCTATTGGGTGAAAAATGGACCTAAAACGACACCGTTTCAATCGTCGGTTCCCTCCAATCCATAATCCGTGTCATCTAGTGGTTCGCTGTTGTTTTCAATTTTCTGAACTCCCAAAGCTTTCTCTTTGGGTTTATCCGTGAAAGAGACGCGGAGTTGCTGAGTCAGCACTCTCTCTCGAGTCTCTTCTGAATTTTTCTCCTTGAAAATAAAAACAGACTGAAAAAGTCATATAATTATTAATATAATGACTTTCCACACTATATTTTCAACTATATACGTGTCAGTTACTCGGATGGCGGGACCCTCATATTTTAGTCAGCTTCTGACGTGGCCCTCGTAGACTACTTTTAGCTTAAGTAATCGTACACCTACAATTATCTTTTATAATTTTTATATAACTATACGTTTAATTGAGGGTATTTTTATAAAAATATCACNGGATATTAATAAAATAAATGATGAAACTATAGGGGTAAAAATACTTACCAAAAATAATTTTTGCAAATAATAATGATCTAATCCATTTTTGGGGAAAAAGAATGCTAGGATAGGTATGACATAAAATATATATATAGTCTATTGTTAAAAAATAATTATTTATAAATAAATTTTAGATTTATTTACTTTTTTTCAAAAAGAAAATATACGAGATTTCTATACACTAGATTGAAAATATCATTTATCTTTTTCTAAATACAATCTTTTAATTTGTTGTCAAATCAATTATTAAATATGTGTAAATATATACACAATAAATAACATTTATTATTATTCTTTAATTATCATTTTTTTATATATAATATCTTGATGACACATAAAGAGATGATAGAATAATAAAAATTAAAAAAAATATATAAATACCAAATGTATTTCTGATGATTGAGCATTAATTGTCCGATAGAAACAACAATGTTTTTAATAATTCGATATTAACTAAACCCGAGAAGGGTCATTTTCTAGAGAAATTGACAACCTCCTATACAAGTTCTTGCATTATGTTTTAGATATTATATATATTTTGGCATATTTCAAAGAAGCTCTAGCACACCTACCAATATTCTCAATATTTTAGATGTTGTTTCTAGAGAAAAAGTTCTACTATATATAAAAGAGTGAGTACGTAAAAGTAACTGTATATAAATAGAATTATTCTACACAACAGTTTTACAACACAAATTTGCTAAATAGAAGAACCAATAAGATATCATGTGGTGTAGACCTGTTAAATAGATCCTTTTTTTATTTTTAAATTTAGAAATTAAAGAATGTCAACCAAAATATATGGTCATTCTCTTATAACTTCCAACTTGCTGATTATATAATATTGATAGTTAGTTGATTATGTCGAAAAACCAAAAGCTGAAAAAAGCTGTATGATAGCTACAAGGTATCCAAAAGCGCCTTTCTTTTTACATGAGCGGCTTCGGTTTTAGACTCCTATGCTTCGACTTTTTGGCATATTGGAAATCATGCTTGGAGTTTTCAGTCTCTGTCTCGATCATGGAAATTGACACTAATTTACGAGTAAGATAAATGTAAAATATACTATATACTCTTAGAGTATGTAAGTTTCGTATATTTTTTTTTAAATAGTGAAATTTATTATTAAAATATAATTTTTTTTCATATAGATTCTAGATGTATTCTTTTCTTTTTCAAAATAAATGTGAGAGACTTGCATACCATATGATTGCAAATATTATTTATCTATATCTAATCATGCTTAGTGATCATGTGGTATATGATCTCAAGTGATTTTTTTTTTTTTATCTCTATTAACCATTTAAATTGCAACTATATTTTAAATGTGTCGCATCATCTAATATGATTGAGAATAATAATATTTAAGATAGAAGAAGAGCATTATTTATAATATATGATTTGTTATCTTGTGATTGGGCATGACATGAACACTTGTAGAATACGAAACATTGGTATATATGATGAGATCATTCCAAGATTTTGATATTATAGAGAGATGGTACATTCACTTCATGAGGGCCTACCATAGTGCTTTGTTGGGTATTTAAAATATTAAACTTTTAACTTACGTGTTTCATTTGTTGAGTAAATATAAAATTAATGTATTATTAAAATGGATCACGCTCATAAGCTTAATTAGATAAGACATCAAACATGTCAGCTTATGATGATCATGATAGTGTGCGTGTTATGACTCTCAAATTAAATATAGGTAATGAGTTATTTTATTTTTAAACTGGTATGTAGAGCATGCATGTCATCTACATCACTTAAATGATAAGATTTGATTCGTAAATTAACTCAAATCTTAAAATTTATCTTTCAAATTAAGTTATTTCATTCAGTATTTTATTAAGTGTGCATGTGTGCTCTATAATATATACACCAACTTGATAATATAATTTTTCTAGGCTAATATGCAATCAGTTAATTGTTAGCCATTACATTTCCAACAATTATAATGGGCGAGCAACCAATAAGCTGCAGTAGTCTCCTTAAAATTAAGAAATGCTAAATGTATTTAAGAAAAATTTGTTTCTCCACATGTCAATTAATGATACATAGAAAATCATGAAATTTAAATTTTAAAAGCAAACTTATAACAAAATGAGTTTTGTACATAAAATTATAAATAAAAATATAAGTACATGTAGCATTACTTTAAAATTAGTTAGTGTTCGAGAAAATATATTCAAGGTCTTTTTATGATATTCCATGCATATCTCTTCTCCGAAAGTGCAATTTTAACCAGATGGCAAATACAGTATGATAGACGTAAGTAAAAGATAAAAGATAAAAGATAAGATTTCTGGAGGTGAATCAGATAAACGATTCCCACAAAATCACCTAAGGTAGGGAAGATAAGATTAAAAACCAAAAGGCTGAAGAAAATAATGTAAATTTACTCAAGAAATTCAGAAAATAATGCAAAGGGTTTGGAGAGATCAGAGCTTATCTTGTCCATACAGCTAGACATAGTAAAGGGAGAGGTGGCATGGTTCGGTTGGTGAATGTTGAATAATTTGGCTAAGGATGACAGTAAAGAAGCACATGATTATCATGCATGGGTAAAAGGATCTGGGAACTCGAGCATGGACCCTTAACTTCTGGGGATAGTACCCTAGATCAGGTACTACTGCATGCCAAGTATCGATATTGTTCTTATCTTTCGTCAACATTGTGGGCAAAATTTACGAGATAAGTCCTACATATAATTTCCACTCCTTCAAATTATTAAATACAAATTTGGTTTGCTAAAGTCTTTAAATATGACGCCTTTCAATATATGGACCAAAGATTTGTTCCTATAATCTATATATATATATATATGTAATATTTACAATTCTAGTAGGTACAAGTCTCATGTATTTTTTTAAAAAAGTGAATAAATCTACAATACGTATCAAAAAATAATTTTTTAATAATAAATTCAACTTTTTTTTAAGGAAATGTGATTCAATTTACATACCGTAAAACCATATTTAGTATTATTCGCTATCTAGCTATTTGAGCCAACACAAATTTATGGAAGCTATTTTCAAATCTGAACAGGCTATTTGGCACCTTCATTTCATTGAAATTTTGGCATATTTCAGAATTTCAACGAAATCATGGGTAGATTATTATATGTTTCTTAATTTTCGGCATGTTTGTTATGCTCATGTCATTATAAAATACTTTATGAGCAATATTTTTAACTGTATAAAGCGCGTGACGTTTAATATATAAACATTTCACATGACTTGACGTCTCAAAAAAAAAAAAAAACTGGCTTCAAACGTCTATGACTTTAGCCAAGTCAAACTTGTTGCGAAACCCAATAACTTGATAAAAAAAAACTGAACGGACACTTTGACAAGTGACAAGAATTCCCACAAAATAGGCAAACCCCATTACAACTATATAGCAGCAAGCAAGCAAATTAATTTTTAAAAGATTGCATGGCACAAAGTACTCTCTATGGCAAATCACGTTACTATATATATATATATATATTTATATATATAGTATTAGCATAGCAAGAGAACTAAGATGAAGTTCCCTACACGTTTCTTGCTTCAGTTAGTGCTATGAATAATTTTAAGTTTGTCCTCGCATCACTTTGCCATCAAATAATGTCTCCTAAATGTAATTGATTGGCATGATATGTCACTTGCATATGTATTCAGGTCTCTTTGATATCACATAATTTTCAGTCGTTGAGGTGGCGAACAAATTTATTTGTAAGAGTTTTTATTGACATATATATACCAAACCAATTATTGATTTAAAAGCACAGTATCGTCTCGTTTAGATAGTGATAAGATGATATGATCTATAAATAGTAGTTAAATGGTTTGTGAACAATATCAAAATGATTTATAAATAGTAATAAAATGGTTTGAATTGAGATGTTTTATGAGGTTTTGAAAAATAAGAGAGAAAATTTGAATAAAAATATTATAAAATTAAAATATTGCTATAATATTATTTTTTAATATTATTTTTATTTTAAAATTTGAAAAAGTTTGATTTTTTTTTTGTGTTTTGTTTGTAAGTTTGAGAAAGTTATAATGATTAGGTAATCATTAGATGAAAAAGTCAAAAATTAAAAATTAAAAAGTATTTATGTTTGGATATTGAGATAAGATGGGATGAAATGAAATAAGATGGAATGAGATGGGGAGATTCTTACTATCCAAACCATGTCTAAGCTCATGTGTTATGTTATTTTGAGACTCGAAAATGGCAATTTCAAAGTAGAGTTTTGTTGCTTACAGTCATTTTTGCGTATTCATTGTGTACTTGGCCAAAACATGCAGTTATTTTATATTAAAAAAATGATGCAGCCAATCACGTTAGTAGAATGCGTAATGAGTACGCAAAAATAAATATAAATAAGAGTTTTTGTTCAAGCTCAAAGTAGCATGTACAGTCATCTATCTTATCGCAATGTTTGATCGGGACAAAGATGGTTTGCTAGGTATAGTAAAGATTCCATTATTGTAGCCTGTAGGAGAAATTATATGTATGGATGGCGTGGAGAATGTGATGTTGAGGTTGACCACACGCCACTATATTTACCATACATCTTGCTTGCGATGAAAACCTTCTTTATAATTCTTTGAAGGTGAAATAGAAATAATAAAGATGTTGATGGATGAGGTAGCTAGCTAGCAACGTTTGTCTGCCTGGCTTCTAGAGTGTCAATTTTCTAAAGCTCCAATAGAATGGCACTACAATGAGACTAATTATTGGAGCACAAGGCCGCTAGCTGGACCTTGTTCTTTAATAATAGTCCACATTGCTCATCATGCAATGGCGTACGGCGACACGATGAAGTTCCGTCTGCATGCAGCAACCCGGCCCCGGTTATTGACTGGCAAGAACTTCACCGACTACGTACACCACGTTTAATTTGATTTTTCTAAACCTTCTCCAACAAAAAAAGTACTCATCGTGAACGTTATCCACATAGAAAATAAAATATAATAGAAAAGGGAGAATGAGGAAGAAAGAGTTTGAGGTCTATTTTGCTATTGTCAATTGTTTTTTAATACATAGCATATATATGTATCTATTTATATGTGAAAGATATTAAAAATATAATGGAAATGCAATAAATTAGTGATACTGATGATTGATTTATACAATACACTAATAGAATATTATGAATATATTTTATAGTAAGTATAGTAATATTCTAACAGTCCATTCTTATGCTAATTTGGCCAATTAAAATTGATGCTTTTGTTGGGTTTAATTACAGATGTAGATGGGGAAAGAGGCCAGGGTGACTAATGAGAAATCTCAAGTGCATAGTCTGTATGATCCCAGAAAAGAAGAAAGGAATGCAGAGAGCATGATGATGCACGAAGGACTGAAAAAAGTAATGTATATTCCTTAGAAGATGGAAAGCACGATACAGAGACCCTCATACATACACACTGTCTAACAAACTAGTTGAATGCTATACCAAAAATAGAAGCCAGCTAATAAAGGAAATATATCTACCAAAAAATGAAAAGAATAATAATTAAAATAAAAGGAAATAGAAATCATCATTTTCCAGATTTTTGACTTCCAGCTAAACAATTTGCAGCTGCTGTTAGGAGGGAGACAACTTGCGGCTTGATCATTCTCAGTGTGTAATAGCCCCTGCAAGATGGAGAATAGAGATTCACTATTCCCATCTTGGATAAATGTGAATGAAGGAGAGAGGAAGGTATTGCCTTTGTAAAAATATCAATCAATTGACATTGTGAGGCAACATGGGCTGTGGTGATGCTTCCCTCTTGAATTTTGTCTCTAATTATGTGACAATCAAATTCAATGTGTTTCGTTCGTTCGTGAAAAACTAGATTGGCAGCTATATGAAAGGTTGCTTGGTTGTCACAGTAGAGTAATGCAGCTTGTGGATGTGAAACTCGAAGATCAATGAGTAAGTATCTTAGCCAAGTGAGCTCAGAACATGTAGATTCCATGAAACAATACTCGGCTTCAGCTGAGAAACAAGAAACCATAGATTGTTTCTTTGTTTTCCAAGAGGTAAGTGAGTTACCAAGAAGTATGCAATAGCCTGTAACAGAGCGACATGTGTCAAGACATGAAGCTGAATCAGAGTCACAATAGGCCTTGAGCTGGAGCTGAGATGTAGATGATAGCAAAATGCCTTATCTAGGGGCTGCTTTAATGTATCTAAGAACCTTGTGAGCAGTGGCTAAATGTGTAGATGTGGGATGATCCATAAATTGACTTAGGAGCTGGACAGCATAGCATAAATCAGGCCTTGTAATTGTTAGATACAACAAACAGCCAATAAGCCTACGGTAAGAGCTTGAATCTGGAAGGGGATCACCAGAAATTTTGCTTAGCTTGAAATTTTGTTCAAGAGATAGTTTGAGGAGATTGCTGCCAAGTGTACCCGAGTTAGCCAAAATATCCAAGACATATTTTCTTGGGCATAAGTGAACCCCTTTTGAAAACCTGGCAACTTCCAAATCAAGAAAATAACGTAGACAGCCAAGATCTTTTATTTTAAATTGAGTGTTAAGGAAGGATTTAAGAGAAGCAATAGAGATTGGACAGTTTACAACCACAATAATATGATCAATATAAACTAGTAGTGTTGTGAATGATGTACCATCTAGTTTAGTGAAAAGGCTATAGTCAGTTTTAGATTGTTCAAAAACAAAAGCAATAAGGGATAAAGAAAACTTAGAATACCATTGTCTTGAGGCCTCCTTAAGGCCATAAAGACTCTGAAGTAGCTTGCACACTTGGTTAGGTCCTCCTTTGATGTAACCAGGGGATTTTCGCATATAAATCTCTTCTTCCACATCACCATAGAGAAATGTGTTGTTAACATTAAATTGAAGTAGTTAACATTAAATTGAAGTAGTGAACAACCTTGTACTGCTACCACAAAAAGTAAAACTTTAACTGTGACAAGCTTGGCCACTGGAGAAAATGTCTTTATGTAGTCTGTACCTTCTAGATGTGTGAATCCCTTAGCAACAAGCCTAGATTTTAACCTTTCAACAGACCCATCAGCATTGAACTTTGTCTTATACACATACTTGCAATCAATGGCTTCCTTACCAGGAGGCAAGTCAATGATGATCTAAGTGTGGTTCTGTTCTAAGGCTAGCAGCTCAGTGTTCATGACTTGACACCAGCCAGTGTGTTTCACAGCTTGCTTATATGTGTGTGGCTCAGAAATAGTGGAAATGGAAGTGGAAAAAGTAGTAAAAGATGGAGAAAAATTCTGGTAAGTAAGAAAATATTCTAAAGAACACGGGTTACCAGTAACTAGAGAGGGACACTGAGACAACAATTGAGTTGGAGCTGTAAGTGAGGCCTATTGATAGTGGAATTCTTGCAAATACTGAGGTGTTCTCCTTACTCTAGTTGACCTGCGAATGATTTGATTAGATGAAGGTCCAGGAGTGGAAGTGATGGGGTCAGAATTATGAGAAGTAGGGTGTACATAATTGTTAGGAAAGTGAGAAGAAGCAGTAGAATCTGGAAAGGGTGTAGGATTAGGTTGGGAAGATGATTTGAAAAAGTCAAGAAAAGCAGGTAATGATTTTATAAAAACAAAATTAGAATTTGGAAAGGGAGTTGATGAGAGAGGAGGCAAGAATTGAAAGGAAAAGATTGACTCATGAAACACTACATCCCGAGAGACAAAAATGGTTTTTGTCCCAAGGCCAATAAGCTTATAGCCTTTAATACGAAAGGGGTATCCAAAAAAAAATGCACATATGACCTTGGGGATCAAATTTCTTTCTACCATGAGAAAGAGTGGAAGCAAAGTAAAGAGATTCAAATATTTTTAGATGAACATAAGTGGATTGGGAATGGAATAAAAGTTCAAATGGAGTTTTGTTTTTAAGGAGAGGAGTAGGATTTCTATTAATAATATATGTGGTTGTTAAAACACAGTCATTCCAATATTCAAGTGGGAGACCAGCTTGAAATTTGAAGGCACAAGCCACATTAATTAAATGTTGGTACTTTCTCTCAATAATTTCATTTTGTTAGGGGTGGCAACACAACTAGTTTGATGTATGATTTCTTTGTTATGGAAAAAAATCTCTCAAGGTCCCCAGAGGTCATAGTGCACTAGTTCAAAAGGACTTGGAAGTTTTATGGTTACTATGAGGAAAAGGAAGTCAATGAAGCTTAGCAAATGGACAAATGCAACAAGGTTTGCTATTAGTAGAAGAAATATTGTCCTTTACAATAGGATCTGTAATTAAGTTTAAAACTGTAAATGATAGATGACCTAGGCGACAGTGCCAAAGGTCAGTGACACCAATATTATGTAAAACAGAAGCTGAAGCTGAAGCTGAGGTAGGATGCTTGGCATTTGAAAGGTGTGAAAGGGTGGTGACCAGAATTGAAGGAGAGACAACAGTTTTGAGCAAGTAGAGGTCATTCCTCACATCGCCCTTCCCAATCGTTGTTCAAGATAAAAGGTCCTGAATGATACAAAAATCCAAAAAGAAAACTAGGCAACAATTGAGATTGGCAGCCAATTTCTTGGCTGAAATCAAATTAAAATGAAATGAAATGACACATAAAACCTCTTTGAGGCAAATTGAGGGTGTGAGCTAGATAGTGCCAGTGTATGTGACAGAAACATTAGTCTCTTTTGACAATTTAACAGAATGAGATACATGTGTAGTAATGGTAGTGAGCAAGGAGGTGTAGCAGACCATATTGTCTGTTGTACCTATATCTATGATCCAAGGGACATCTTTGGATGGAAGAGTGTTGTATGAAGGTGGGTAAACAAAAAGAGATATCAGAGAGATGGGAACTCGAGGGCTAAACAATAGTGGAAGACTCCCTTGGCTGAAGTAAGGCCATCAATTGCTACTACTAAGACTTAGTTAAACCCACTCGACCATCACTGAGCTCTTCAAGGTTAGAAGCAGGAGGTAAAGTGGATTTAGTAGCAAAGACTGTAGAACCTTGAGATTTGTTGAAGATTTTGTGTCCTGGTGGAAAGCCATTCAACTTGTAACATTTCTCCATTGTGTGTCCAGTCAAATGGCAATGTGAGCATACAGGGGCCTCTGTATTACCAGCTTTAAAACAAGTTTCAAAAGAATGTCCTGTTATTTTGCAATGGGTGTAGTAAGCTTTTTCTTTCTTGGGGTTGTTTTGGGATTGAGATGGGTATTTGGCAGTGGGTGGGAATGGTTTTTTAATGAAAAATGCCATGGAGTCAGGGGATGGGGGATCAAATAAGAGTTGATAGTGGTATTCTTGTTGTTGGATGAGGGAAAAAACTGTGGTAATAGAAGGTAATGGATCTAAAAGCATGATTTGACCTCGAACAAGGGAATAAGTGTCATTCAAGCCCATTAAGAATTGGAAGACACAATCACGTTGGAAATGATCTAAGAGTCTTCATAGTTCCACAATTACAATCTAGAATGGGATCATAAATTGATAGTTCATCTATTGCCGTAATAAACACTTACAATGTCGTGTTCTTGGAGAAGGCTAACTAAGGTCTTCTTGAGCTGGTAAATGCGAGGTCCGTTTGTTGGAAACAACTATCCTAAAGATCAAGCCAAAAGTCATAGGCATCATCAACAAACACAACACTAGATTTGATGGAGGAGTTGATAGAGTTCTAGAGCCATGAAACCACCATATCATTGCAGCGTTCCCAGAGGTCAAGAAAGGGGTCTGCTGGGTTGAGGGGGTTGAGGAATAATGCCTGTGATGAAGCCCAATTTGTTCTTAGCACGAGGGCTCGTCACATGGCATGGGACCAAGTGGCATAATTATTAGAGGTGAGCAAATTAGTGACTAAAATCACGATAGGGTTGTCGTCATTATCCAATCGAAAGGGGTTACTGGGATCATTAAGATTCAAGTATCTGGTCATATTTGTGGCATGAAAGTTGTTTGAATCAATGTTTGTATGAGTTGAGGAATTATTGGAGTGGGTTGAGGAAGAATCGTCGTCTAGTGGTTCCTCCATGAAGAGCTGCTCTCATGTTCTTGATACCATGTAAGATTCTAGAAAAGTAGAAAGGAATGCAGAGAACATGATGCACAAAGAACTGAAAAAAGTACTATATATTCCTTAAATGATGGAAAGTACGATATAGAGACCCTCATATACACACACTATCTAACAAACTAACTGAATGCTATATCAAAAATAGAAGCCAGCTAATAAAGGAAATATATCTACCAAAAATGAAAAGAATAATAATTAAAATACAAGGAAATAGAAATCATCATTTTCCAGATTTTAGACTTCCAGCTAAACGACTTGCAGCTTGATCATTCTAAGTGTGTAATATAGTCGGCGAGGAAAGGATAGCGAGCGACTAAAGACGTAGTCACAACGAATCTATGTGAAATATGACGACTAAAAGATAAAACATAGTACGGTGCGAGGGAGTCAAGGAAAGACCACATGAATCGTTCTCAACACAAAACTGCAACACCTAAGGGTGGTTTGGTTACACAAAACCAAACCATCATATCTCATCTTATCTCATATAATTATTACAATTTTTTTAAATTCTCATACAAAATATAAAAAACAATTCAACTTTTTTAAATCGCAAAACAAAAATTATATTATAATAATATTTTATTCAACTTTTGACAAAACATCTCATTTCATCTCATCTCGAGATTCGGTATGTCCAAACGGGATACTCGTGCTAAAAGGGCACAATCCATAGTCGAGTTCTATTCTTAAAGGAATCTTATCATATTAGACTTCCTAGAAGTATGCTCCTAGAAGTATCATACATACTTAGCTCCTCAATCCTTATAAATGAGTTGCCAAGTAAAAATGAGTACATTGCATTTTTTTTTTTTCTCAAATAAAGCATTGATAGATAAACTAACGGTTACAAGATACAAGTTTGGGGTGAGAGTCTCCTACAGTCTTCCCAAAACCAACATATTACAACACAGAAAATAAAAATAAAAAGCAAGTTTCGGAGCCAAATAAATGGCTCCAACCCAATTTCCACAAGGGGAAACCGCTTGGTGACATTTTTACATAGTCTGCTAAACAGACTATAAAGCTACAGCTAGAAGCCGTAGTAAAAGGATGTGTGCTGCAATATGTTGGTTTGGACTGGCTTGAAAGAACTTCATCTACTTTTACTTGATCTTTGATTAGAAAAAGCGGGAACATAAGAAAGTAATCAGAAACTGAGATGAATCGTCGGCGAAGGGCCACCACTTTCTGTGGCGGCGCGTGTACTACACGCTCCATACCTGTAGAGGATTGGAAGCTCGGGTTCCAAAGAGTTAATGCTGCTGATTCCATTGGTACTGCCCATGACGGCAAAAAACTTCCCCAAACGCAGTGGTGAGTGAAAATCACGCACAGCATAAGCCGCGCGTGAGGCGTACCCGCCTCTCGGATGGATAGGAATCTTCTACCATCTTGAAGATCGGCGCCTGGGGAGGCTGATGGCGGGGCCCTTGTCGGACTCTGCTCGCTGGAAAGCAGCAGATTATCTAGTTTCGATGCTAACGGGTAAAAGCTAGGAAGAAAACAAGAAAAAAACAAACCTAAGCAAAAGCTGAGGCTGGTGTGGGAGGGAGGTGGGCGGAGCTGAAGCTCCAACCCCCCTCCCCCCAGAGAATGGCTTGAAAACCTGGAAGCGACAATGGGTATGGGAGAGAGAACAGAAAAAAACAAACATTGCCAAACAAAAAAAAAGTTACTTAAATGAGTACATTGCATGCATAGCTGGAAATGGGGTCTTTTTCAAGGTGTGAGTTGGGAAGAGATTGTCCTAGATAGTGTCATTATATAAAATTTGGCATAATTATTGTCACTGGAGACTTTGTTATTTATAACAATCCATGGATCATCTTGCTTTGAAAACCACCCGCTAGAGCACCCTA
The DNA here is from genome assembly GCA_003123785.1 of Pterocarya stenoptera. NCBI lineage: Eukaryota > Viridiplantae > Streptophyta > Magnoliopsida > Fagales > Juglandaceae > Pterocarya > Pterocarya stenoptera. The sequence continues at coordinate 407,350 of QEOT01003245.1, forward strand.
TCGAACTACGGTCTAGTTGGTCGTCACTTTTTGCACCCAGAGAAAAGTAAGGGGCATATTAGGGTGCGTTTGGATGTTAAACTGAGTTGAGTTGAGTTAAATTTAGATAATAAAATATTGTTAAAATATTATTTTTTAATATTATTAGTATTTTGAGATTTGAAAAAGTTGAATTGTTTATTAAATTTTGTGTTGAATTTGAAAAAAATTATAATGATGAATGAGATGAGTTGAGTTTGGTTTAGTAACCAAACGTAGCCTATCTTTGATGGGCCCCAAATGCATGGAAAAATGTGGGTAGCCCATTTTTGTCAACTGTTGGTAAGCCCGTTAGTTGGTACAGTGATGGGCTTTCGTCAATTCAATCAGTATTAGGCCTAACTAGGGAAATACAAGAGTACTTGCAATATCAGCCGCTCGCTCATAGAGCACACATATCAACCGCCCGATCCATCCTCACCCTCCCTCTATAAAAGCAATCGCCCTAATAGATGTCTAGTATCAGTCGCCTCCTCTCTCGTTGATGGGCAAGTAGGGTTTCTCCATTTCCTTCGGTTCTGTAAGATCTGTTTTTCAATGCCATGCCTCTGGCTCTCTGTTTCTCGAGTCTGTTTCCTGAAACAATTTATTACTTAGCTCTCTTTTGAAGTCTTTTCCTCTTTTTTGTTTTTTTTTTTCTGGAAACGCTTCATCATCTGGTCAGTGCGGATTAGATCAAATTCCCTCATGACTCGTTCCCTTGAAGCGATATTGATTGTGTTGCTGCGTTTTTTGAGACTCTCTCCCTCAATTCTTTGCTTCTTTGGGAGAACAATGGAGCAACTAGATTTTTTTTAATGTAAAATGAATTTTCATGTTATCTTTTTTATGGGGTACTGTGGTATGTTTCTACGATGATGAGCCATACAGACCTGTAATGATTTGCGGTGATGATCGCAACTCTTTATAGAACATCTAAGGGACTGAGTTCCATAACAGATTCAGTACTCCCCGGTATATTTTGTCTTTCTTCTTCATCTTCTTCTTCGTAATCTGATTTTTCATTTTAATTTCTTGCTTGTGGGCTTCGATTCTTCATGCAATTTGCTTGATTTTGGCTTACACTAGAAAACTTTTTTCTGTTTGTGTTTTGGCTATGTGAAACTGAAGCCCAGAATTATGTTCTCCTCGCTATCCAGTGCTCCATTCATGCTGCATTAGGACGTTGGAGAACTACATTCATCTTTACCTTAAAAAATGAATCAAAATCATCGTAATCCGTTGAAATGATTTGAATTGTAATCGAATGGTTTGAATATTGTTTAAATTATCGAAACTGTTCATTTGCGTTCCAAATAGATTGACAGATTTTTAGTAGCTCAGAATTATCTTCCTACGAAATCAAGGACCAATTTTTTGGAACAGAGTTAACGAAATTGCAGATAAATGATTTACTAATCTCCCCAGAAATAGAACCAGAATGAATATTTGAAACATATATTAATGGTAATGCGATTTACTTGTTCTGATTTGCATCACTGCATTGCTCTGTGATCATATCACAACATTTGTCGCCCCCACCACCCATACATTTGGAGCATAAAATTAAGCTTTAGGGAAATTTCCCTGCTGGTACTACTTGCTATGATGTACTGGTTGATGTGCCTTTTCAATTAGAGAAGGAAATGAATGCATTCTTTGAAAATACCGAACGCCACAAAGAGATTGATGCTTGTGACGAATTGATTTGTGCTTCTATAAAGAAGATCCAGGAGAGTCGTCGGAGGCGGGCTTTCTTTCTTGGATTTAGTCTTTCTCCGGCCGAATTTATTAACGCTTTAATTGCTTCTCAGAGCAAGGATTTATGAAGAACAATTTTATTTTGTTTCTGGTATAAGGGCTTTCTTTCCGGTACTCCTAATCATTTTATTTTGTTCTTTCATATCATAAAATTTCACCATTTTATGAAGCTATCGTAGTTGCTATCTTAATTGAAATTGAACTTCAATTTCTTCACCAGGCTGTTAAATCTCCTTACTGGTGTAAGGCTATGGCAGTAGAGATAAGGTCCTAGAGGCAAATACCATTCAGATAGGCCTATAGAATGCTACAAAACTAGATCAGTAGCTAAGAGTTATACCCAAAAGAATGCACTTCAATTTATAAAAACCCTCTCATCTATTGCTAAGCTCACAGCTACTCTTGAGTATTCTAAGCACTTGTTACAACCAAGGGTAGCCACAATACTTGGGACTTTGGGAATGCTACTAAATGATCAACAGTTTCATTCAAATCTATAAACCTTTTTATGAAGAAAAAACTATTATGCGTCCCACTTTTGACTGTCCATCTTGACTGCTGGTTAAATTTTTTATTTTTTTTATTTTTACGTATTATTTTTTTTATTTAGTGAGTAAAAAAGTGATTTTAAATGTATTGGTGTATTTTTTTTAAATGTATTTGAATGTATTAAAAAAATATAAAAACAAAAGAAAAAAAAAGATGACTAAGCGATAAGCTCAGTGATAAGAGTGGGGCGGTAGAATAGTCCCATTCTTTTTATAATGGCATGTAACGTGTGTATACACAACAATGATATTGTCTAAAAAGAAAGGTCAAATGATTAAAAAAAAAAATGACTTTTTAATTGGAATTTATGGCTCTTATTCTAGTCTTTGTGATCTGATTTTTTCACCATATGATGTGAGGTTGTTGCTACTTAACCATAAAAAATATAGTTTTGCTACATACAGTCGCTACTTACAGTTGCCGTGCAGTTGGATGACGTGGCAGTTGATATTAATTTAAAAAAAAATGAAAAATAGAGGTTCGATTCCTGTTTCATTCTCTTGCACATCTTGCGATACGTGATCTTTAACTTTGGTTTCCTTCGGCGATTTGTGGTCTTCGCGGGTGCTGTTGGTGCTTCTCTTGCTTCTCCATTGGTGCTTCTCTTGCATTGTGGTCTTCGGCGATTTGTGCTCTTCGCTCAAGCTTCAAGTGATTGAGTCTGTAAGTATTAAGGAAGAAAATAAAGCAAGTGCACCAGCAGTCGCCCAAGAAGAAGAATGCCTCAGCACATGCACAATCGAAACCAACACTCAGCAAATACCCACGTTGCAGAAGCAAGAAAATCACAACAGAGATTTTCTCTTTTACACATTCTGTCGATCAATTGATTTTCTTAATGAGTTGTAATCTCAATATGGTATCAAGAGCTTGTTGAAAGACCATCGTCTTCACTAATTTTTTTTCTCTCTTCTGTTTTTTCCATGGCATCCGAAGACTCTTTCTCCATCTCCTCCACATAGAACCCAACACCCACCATCAACCCATCCATTCTCAATTCTGCAACTCACTTCATCACCATTATCGGCTTGAGTTAAGGTAATTGTGCTTCTGATTCTTGTTAACAATTTGAGGCAATGAAACTGAAAAAAGCAGCGAAGGAATCGAGAACCAGAAGAAAATCCCAAAGAAAAATTATTTCTCTGCCATTGCCCCAGATAGCCGAAAACCCCACTCTCCCCATCCGCCCATGGACCCCCACGCGCCCCCAGTCGAAGGCGAGGACTTCGTCCACATTGAGAACCCCTATCGCTGTCGAGAACTTGAGCGAGAGCATCGTTCATGTCGACGAGCCCCCACCGAGAGACGATGACGCATGTGACGAGGATGTTTCCGCAAGTAATGAAGCCGATACCTCGAAGTAGAGGAAGATACTTCCAGAGGAGCTCTCGAGAAGAGTGCTGGTTCGTTCTTACGATTCTACCGCCGAGGGTGGTGTCTGCGACGTCTATCTTGTTGGCACGGCTCAAGAAGCTCTGGTGCAACTTCGTGGAAGGATCGAGAGAGGGACTTTTTGAGATAGAGACGAAACGCAGAGAGGGAGGGACTAATGAAGAGAGGGAGGGAACGAAATGAAAAAAATATTTTTTTGAGGGAGCCGCTCACACGCCGTTTGCGGTCGACTGTATGTACCTTTTTTCTTAAAAATATAAGCACCATTTCCTAGTCAAACCATGCAATGCAGAAACGTTCAATTCGGTGATGAGCTATATGAGCTATGCATATATGCTACTCCACCATATATGATATTACCACTAAATAAATAGAAAGACTAAGAGCATTAGCATTGGCTTGGCCAAATGCATCTTCAAAATTTAGCTAATATCACACTTTTTTACATTTTCCTATTCCATTTAAATTCAATCTCTACATTGGATTAGCCATTTACTCTCTCTATAATAATAAAATATTATTAAATGAATATTTTTTATTTAATTTATTTGTATCATATTTTATAATTCTACCAATTTAATATTAATAATAATTATATTCTAATTAAATTAATATTAAAAAAATCAAATTTTTAAAAGTTATTTAATGCTAATAACAAAAAATATTTGATTAAACTCATCAAAAATTCTATTTAAATTTCTTAATTACAAACTAAATAATATTTTTATTGGAGTGAGAAACTAATATTTTAATGTTTGCTTAGAGTGAGAAATTATTATTTTAACTTTTGGTGAATCAATTTGGTTCTTCAAATTTGGCTAATCACTGTAGCTAACATCTAAATATTTTTAGAGATGCCCAATCCAATGTGGAAACTTTTTAGCACATATTATCTAAAATTTAGCCAATCTTTAATTTTGGCCAAGTCAATGCTATTACCCTAAGTTGATTACTGTAATAAGGGCTCTCTTAAAGGAATTGATACTCCACCAAAATAGCGTCTAAATATCTAGTTCCTTTAAGAGTATCAGTTCCTCTAAATGTAACTATATAGTCTTTAATTTCTTTTAAATAACATGACACTCGTTTCACGACTTTTGTGTCAAATATCCTTAGGTTACTTTGGCAACAATCAAGGATGCCAACTAAAAAACTGATCTTAGGCCTTATACAAGTTTCTGCAATCATTAAATTTTTTTATAACCTACATATAAAAAATTTCTTTAACAACCTAATCAATTTTAGGATACTGTAAAATACTGAGCATGTCACATTGTGTTTTTAAAACATCTATGAATCAACAATTCTTCATGCAAAGTCTTTCAAAACTCCATGCAACTCTACTAAGACAATCCTAATAGTCTTTATCTTAGTATTAAAATTCAATCACAATTATGAATGATGTCGCATTCGTAAATTTCATTTTAAAAGTCTTTTAGAGACATACTACAAACCATGATCTATACTTGCCAAAATGTTATATACATGCATAAATACAAATATACTCTCACTGACCTTCTTATATATACATTAACAATAAATATTTTTCCTAAATCCAAAAACAGTATTGGTATTATCAAATTTTAGATACCACTTTCAAAAAATATTTTACCTTTTCTAAATAGTCATTTTATTCGTTTCTTGTACATTTCAAACTTTCACTCTACAAATGTTTTTACATCCATTTGATATAACTCTTAACCGTAATGAGTTACTAATGTTATAGTAATCTTAAATGAGTCCTTTCAGGTTTATTAGAAAATCTCTTTTCTGATCAATGCTCATTTCTGAGTAAAATCTTTGATTACAAGTATGACTAATTTATATCATTCAACATTGCTTTTAAAGTCAGAGTTTTGTCTCCAAGATCTATTTACATTCGACTTTTTATATTTTTTTTCAAACAATTACTCTTTTATGCATCATAGAATAACTTATTTCTATAACTTGTGAAAACATATTTCAACCTTTATTTATTTCTATGTCAAATTTAAATTTTGAAAATATATCACGTAGCCTAACCAAATAGCAAATCAATAAGATCACATGAGCAAACAGAAGTTGGTTTGGTTTGTTATTGTTATTACATAGGGCTACAGATACGGTCATAGCTAGAACATGTCCTGACCAAAATGCTACATATTCTTGTAGAACTCCACGACTGAATAGCCATAAGCAAAGCCTGCCACCTGAATACCAGAAAATCCTGCTGCCTTTGCCAAACTTTCGAGTTCTCTTTCTGTCCTCTCCTTACCTTGCGGGTTCGCATTCATTATGAACAAATAAAATTGAAAGAAGCTTTTGTGAGCAGCACTAGTTTCAGGGACTTCTGGAACCACCATATCAACTAGTATCACTTTCCCACGTTCTGGTAGTGCTTCATAACAATTTTTTAGTACCTTCAAGCCATCTTCATCGTTGTAATGATGAATTATCCACTGTTTCATTCACATCCCATGCAATTATGCCAGTTAGAAACTGTACAGAATGAACCACCAATTAAATAAAAATTACCGATTCAATTAAATACACAACCAACGAATATATTAGTTTATGTTTGTTGTTTTTTGCAGTACCATGGATGATACAAAGAGCAAGTTTTAGAGGAATCTCAGCTATCTTACGACGGACATAGCCAATGTTTCAATCATGGTATTGATAGTATTGAACCTAACCTTCATGAAAATGGCATCCCCTTTTGGAATACTTACAAACATGTCTCCTGCAACTTGCTCAATACCTACAAATTAAACCGATTTCTTTAAAAGTTAAAACAGCTAAATAAGCGACTTATATGAGATAGACTACCCCAAGATTCATCAGATGCCATATATACAGTGACTCATTGCTGTGCTAGGGTTTTCCACTTTTTTTTTTTTTTTTTTGAAGTTTTAACTAAAAATAATCTCGCCTCGAACGGCTCCTTTCTCAGATTTTGGCCAATATTCCTTGGCATGCTAGAAACTTGTCGATCCGAAGCAGGAGCATCTTGGGGTAACATAGTATATTATGTATTCATGTATATTTTGTCCACCATGAGGTCTATATTTATCTACTCAAGATTGGGTTTAAAATCAAAGCATTTCAGTCGATGTTCCAAGCTCTCATTGAACGGTGTGCGCATCATGATGCGTGCACCGTGCAATGAGGAAAAATGAATAGTAATAGTTTCTATGGACTTATTAGTATTTGCCGAAACCCAAATATTGAAATCCATACCCGGATAGGGGGGTGACTTTTCTATAACCGAAGCCATGTCAAAGTTAACACCCTTGATGGAAGGGTACTTGGATATGATAGTGTTGAGGATGGTACCATCATGACCGCCCACATCCACTAGCGACTTCAGGCCTTCAAAGCCCTTGTACGTCTCAAGGATCTTCTCCATAAGTGCTGGGCTTAAAGCGTTCATTAAGCCACTAAAATTTTCGTGGAATCTTGCATCCTTTCTCAAAAACTCACTCATGCTCATCCCATGAGCCTTGTAACTGGGTAGTACACCTTCCAGAACTGCGTCTTTCAAATGGTCCCTGTCATGACGTGTTCATCAAAAAATTATGCAAAAACAGAGAGAGTTAGATGGTGGTGATCTCAACAATCAATACACAAATAATCGGCTTTTGTTAACTAATTGTAATACCAGATACTCATGACGTCCTTGTCCTGCATCAAATCTAACCTGGCAGCCAGTGGTCCTCCATCCTGGCTGCTTCGGTCAAAGAATTTTGAGACAGGAGCCAAACCGTAAAGCCTGAGAACGTGGCCATCGTTCTGGTGGGTGATAGAGCAAGTGAGAATTGAGTGGCTAGCTAGAACGCGTAGCATACAATCAAGAAGCAAAGACGAAACAAGGTTGTCGTTGCTGTGAGTGGAGAGCTCGGATACTATTTGAGAAGCAGAGAGAATGGCTCCAGGACCTGCTTTCCCAATAATCTGAAGCACACCAAGATCTATTGCTGCTTTCAGCACACTGGGCAGCACCGATGCACTTGTTAGTTGCATAGCATACTCGGAGATACTCTCCTGATCTTCAGTTGAGGATGTTCCCATCTGACTTTCCTTGGAGCTCATGTTGTACGTGGTTTTGATATCAAACAGGAGCGTATAAATTTGATGAGTGAGGTTGAGGATGCTTGGTAGCTGCAGGGATCCTGTTTATAGATTGAATATTTCATAACCATGTGAGATATTAGAGCATGATTTTCAAAGCACATGTTTGACCTCTTTAACCCTTCAAATGGAAAACTTTAGACTACCGAATATTCTCAATTAATCCATTCTAAAGGTTTAAGCATAGAACTAAATTTAAAATAGTATTGATGATTAAATGATTTGTACAAGTTTTAAATATATAAATTTCTTGTCCCATATATATTTTTTTTGTGGTGTCTACTTTATTTTTTCAAAAGAACTGCCTAAACTTGACAACTTTAAGATGATAGAATGATTTTTAAAATCATTATAATTTTTATAAATTTTTAAATTAAAATAATATTAAAAAATCATATTGAACAACTCTTAATTTTATTTATTCAATCTCACAAAATTCAATACAATATATATTATTTTAATTATCGTATTCACACTTGTTCGCAAATCTGATTGCATATATTATGCTAGTGGAGTACTCAGCCACATGTGTCCTCCCTGTAGAAAAACAACTTGTTAGGTTTGGATAGTGAGCTGAAATAAGATGAGTTGAGATTAAAGTTGAAAGTTAAATAAAATATTATTAGAATATTATTTTCTAATATTATTATTATTTTAAAATTTGAAAAAGTTGAATTGTTTATTGTATTTTATGTAAAAAAATTTTAAAATTATAATGATAAGATGAGATGAAATGAGATCGGTTGAGAGTATTTTTCAATCAAAACTGAGATGTTTGGGTAGTGAGAAGTGTAGTTACGAATAGTAGTGAAAAAATAATATATATATATATAAAGTAATAATAGAATATTGAATTGTAGTGAAAAATAATAAATAGTAGTAAAAAGTAAGTGAAAAGTAATAATAAAATAATAAATAATAGTTGAGTATTATAAGAAATACCTGAAGTATTCTTGGTACCCAAACGTTAATCATTTTTAATCATACAAATTCATTCACCTGTACTTCTCATGGCCATGGTGTTTAATACTTTAATTACTTCATTTGGCAGTCACCCTTTAAAAAGGGTGCTAGACCTAATGAGTTTCTGATTGCAATTTTGATGTTTTTTCTATCGGTGTGCATCAAAAATTTCGGTCTCGTCTGGAATTCGAAAATTTAGATAAATCGGACAATTTCTGCCTGGATTGAACCCAGGCGGATAACAAGAATACGAATCCGATTACGGATCTGTAATTGGGTCTTTATTTTTTTTTAAGAGAAAATATACAAAAAGTCAGGAAAATAAATATAAAAAACCCAAAGTAGGGACTTTCAATTGGAAATCTCTTCGTCTTTGCATTAAGGAAGTTGCAATAATTTCTTAATAGTGAAACCTTGAAAAATCCAACCCTTTATATAAACGAAGTCATCGAAATAATCAGGTGTTAGGTTTTATCTTTTTCTTTTTTTAATTAAAAAGGTTGTAATCTTGCTTTGGTGTGCTATCATGACAAACTGGCCATAACATAAGTGCCTCTTCCACGCCATCTCATATTAGTGGAAGCACGATTGTGCATCAAAAAACAGAAAAAAATATAATAAATAAATATATATTAAAAGAAAAGAAAAGAAAAAGGTTTTGTTTACTTTTAAAAAATTACTAAATTGATATGATTTGTGTAATTATGATGATTAATTAGTACTTGTGTTTAGTTGTAAGAGTGATTAATTAGGCACGTAATAAAATATAATCAATACATGATTATAAAATATTATGATGATCTATAATCTTTACAAAATCTTACCATAATGTTTTTAAGGAGCAAATAAAATAAAAAGGTAAGAGCGAGGAAGGTAAATGTACACAAACAGTGGGATTAATGAAAAAAATAGGGAAGTTGGACCGAGGGAATATTTGGGTCTAATTACCAAGTAATTAAGATTAATTATGTGATCAAAAGATGATCTTTAAAAAATATGTGATGAAGATGTTGTTCCAGTACTCAAATCAGCTGGTTTGTGCATTAGGTTTACTTAGGCTTTAAGACAGGTTAATTGCATAGCTGAGTTCTTTGCAAAGAAGGGAGAATGGGGCATTATACAACAGTCTCATACATACACATATATATTTATATATATATATATAATATGTCTATTTTTAAGTAAATCAAAGGCTATATATCTGACCTTGTATATTAGAAGTAAATAGTTGTAGTGTTGTTGCTTTTTTAATCTTATATTAGTTGTAATTTACACAATAGTACTGTGCATCCTTGGTAGCAATAACTTGTATGTTTAGCTTGTTCCAATAATTGCTCTATCATTGCTGATTTCTCTTGTTTTGTAGGTGTTGGTGCTAACACTTTTATGAATTAAGAATCATTAATCTGATTGTTGAGACTAACTCTCTCATTGTGGTCAGTTGCCTTAATAATGACTCGTCTCCCCATGAATTTATTCAGACATTTAGGATGATATTTTACATTTCAAGAATGATTTTCCCTTTAGTATTAATTATGTTTACTGAGAAGGTAATGGCATAATGCGCTAGCAAACACCTTAGCAAATTATGGTGCTATGGGATATATGGTAAGTTTTTCATATCTCGTTCAAATCCTTAAGCATATGATTACTCTGTTCTCTCTGGATCGTGCAAGTCTTCCTACTACTAAATTTTCACATTTTGAAATTGTTTATAGACTTAATCCATTTACTCATTTATATTTAATGCCTTTACATGTTGATGACAGGAGTAGCTTGGATGGATTTTTTCAAATTCTTGAACAAATTAATGATAATGCATATCAAGTGGATCTTCCAGGTAAGTATCATGTTTCTGCTATTTTCAATGTTACTAACATTTTTCCCTTTGATGCAGGTGGAGATTTGAAATTGAATCATTTTGAGGAGAGGGGGAATGATGGGCACAAAGATGGACCTAGTCTTAAAGATCATTTGCAAGTTTCAAATTGGCCAATTATAAGGTCAAGAGCCAAGAAGATCAAGGAGGTAATGTAAGGATTAGTGCAATCCACTTGAGACGAGTCTAGCAAGAGCCCAACATTCAAGATGGACTTGAAGGATGAAAATCCAGTTTTGATTCATTTGATAGAAGTTATGGAAGAAGGCAACAACCTGACTTAAAGGCTTTGGGCATTTGAAGGCTTTCAACTTGTTTAATTCATTTAAAGGACTTATTTTATTAGTTTAGAATAATTGAGTTTATTATGAGAAGGACTTAAGGGGACGCCTATTCAAGGGCATGTTGGGAAAGTTATTATTTTGTTGAATTAGGGTTTCAAGAAGTTAGTGTAGACGAGTACTGTAGTCATACTGTAGACGTGGCACTATTCACTCAGGGGCATTTTTGAAAGATAGGGCTTTATTTTGGTTAGGGTTTTAATTAGGTTTTGGTTTAAATACGCTTTGTAACCTAATTTTAAGAAATTTATGAAATTTGTTGAATTTTCATTGTGAGTTAAATTTACTCCTCTTGTTATTGATTGAACTTTTGAACTTATCAAAGGTAAATCACAACATTTGTGGCATTTCTCCTTGTAATCTGGGTTTTTGAGACAGGTTCTTCAACGGATCTAGATTTTAATATAATCTAGGTTCTTGAAACGAGTTCTCAACAGGTCTAGATTCTCCATCCATTGACTTGATTTTGACTTTCTTGGGTGAGTTTTCAAATTGATTGTGAGTTCAAGGGATTCCATTCCCACAGGTTCATATCACTAGTGATGATGACGGACGTAATAGAAGAACCTAAGGGAATCCAAGGAATCCCTGTGATTAAGGATTATCCTAGGGTTTTTGCCGATGATTAACCTGGATTACCCCTGAATTGAGAAACGGAATTTGCAATTGAGCTTGAACCAGCCACAAGCCCAGTACATAAGGCACATTACCGAATGGCCCCAATAAATTCAGAGGAGCTTAAGGTTCAAGTCTAAGAACTTCTAGCGAAGGGTTTTATCCGACTTAGCTCATCGTCGTGGGGAGCACCAGTCTTGTTTGTCAAAAAGAAGGATGGAACTCTCAAGATGTGTATCGATTATAGAGATTTGATCAAGGTTACTGTCAAGAATAAATACCCTTTACCAAGGATAGATGACCTATTAGATCAATTGCAAGGAGCTACAATTTTCTCAAAGATTGGTCTACGATCTGAATATCACCATCTCATAATTTAGGAGCAGGACGTATCTAAGACTGCCTTTTGAACTTGTAATGGACATTTCGAGTTCCTAGTTATGCTTTTTGGATTAACAAATGCCCCAGCAGCATTTATGCAACTAATGAATCAAAGTTTCAGGAAATACTTAGACAGTTTTGTAGTGGTGTTTATAAGTAACATATTGATCTATTCCCATGATGACGAGGAATACAAGAAGCACCTAAGGATTGTGTTGGAGACATTACAAGAACATCATTTATATGCCAAACTTAGCAAGTGTGAGTTTTGGCTCTGATAAATGAAATTTTTAGGACATATCATTTCCAATAAGGGAGTGGCAATAAACCTTGCTAAGATTGACACTGTAACAGAATGGCAAAGGCCAACTACTGCCCATGAAGTACGTAGTTTCCTCGGATTAGTAGGATACTACTGAAGGTTTGTAGAAGAATTTTCTAGACTTTCTAACCCTTTAGCGGCACTTCCAAGAAAGAATACCAAGTATGTTTGGACAGAGGAATGTGAGAAGAGTTTCTTTAGAGGGCACACGAGACCTCCAAATATTCTTCCAGCGGAATGGCGTAATATTAAGTTGTGTTGTCAGAATGTCATAATACGCCTTAACTATACATATCTTTTGGTTATTAGCCCTCCACTTCAAACTATCTTCCTGTGCCATATGAATCTCCGTGGAATACAGTAAGCTAAAAAATTCTGAGACAATAGGTAATTCCCAATCGTGGAAATCCCTATTAAAAAGAATATTTCACTGATGCGTACCATGAGAAAATAAACGCACATCCGCCATTGAAGCCTCCCTATTCCCTGCAATACGGTATAAGGCCGGAAAAGCCCTTTCCAATGCGTGGTCTCCTCACCACACGTCCCGCCAAAATCTGATTCGAATGCCTTCTCCAACTACAAAACAAATTTGATTTGCAAAACATGGTCATCCCTTCCTTATATACTTCCATAAACCCATACCATAACCCGCTCTCACTTCTTTAGAGCACCAGCCACCCTAGGCGACACCATATATAGCGTCAATAATATCCTTCTATAAAGAACCCCCCTCCAAATGATATCTCCAAAGCCATTTTCCCAATAGCGCTTTATTAAAAGTTCTCAAGTTACACATTCTCAACCCCCCATTCACAACTGAGGCACATACAGTTTTCCATCTAACCAAATGGAATTTCTTCTCCTCCCCTATGCCTCCCCATAAGAACACCTAAAGAGTTTCTCCGTTCTATTCACCACCCCTACAGGCATAGGAAACAAAGATTAAAAAAAAATAAGTAGGGAGGTTAGTGGGAGTACTCTTGATAAGAGTGAGACGACCCCCTTTTGAAAAATACATTCGTTTCAATCCAGCTAATCTTTTCTCTATCTTCTCCACTATCCCATCCCATATAGCTCTATTCTTGAAATTTGCTCTCAGCAGAAGGCCCATATATTTCATTAGGAAAGAGGACACCTTACAGTCCAGAAGACTTGCTAAGCTGAGAATATTAGAAACCGTACCCACAGGAACCATCTTAGACTTGCCCAGATTCACCTTTAATCCTAACACTGCTTCAAAGCAAAGTAACAATGCTCGTAAAGTTTGGATCTGGCTACTATTTGATTCACAAAAAACTAACGTATTATCAGCAAAAAGAATGTGTGAAATGCTAATAGGGCCACCAGAACCATTGCCCACCTGAAAGCCCGATAAGAAACCTCCCCCAACAATAGCCTACACCATCCTACCTAAGGCCTCCATAACTATAACGAATAGAAGAGGAGATAAAGGATCTCCCTGCCGCAATCCCCTCGAACTATCAAAAAAACCGACAGGTGTGCCATCAACCAAAACTGAGAACCTGGCAGTTGAAATACAATGATGTGTCCATGCAATTCACATATCCCCAAAACCACATCTCTCTAGTTAAGTATAAGAGAAATTCTCAATTCACATGATCATAAGCCTTCTCCATGTCCAGCTTGCACAGAACACCTGAACCTCCTTCCCGTATTCTGTAATCCAAGCACTCATTTATTATAAGTACTGAATCAAGAATTTGTCTCCCACGAATAAATGCATTCTGAGATTTGGAGATAATATGTTCCATCATTGGGCTAAGCCGGTTAGCCAGGACCTTTGAGATAATCTTATATACGTTACTAACCAGACTTATGGGTCGAAAGTCTTCAATAGTCAAAGCCCCGTGTTTCTTGGGAATTAGAGCAATAAAGGTCTCATTAAGAGATTTTTCAACTTTTTGAAAAGAGTGAAATTCACTGAAAACCTGCATAACGTCACCTTTCACGATGTCCCAACAAGTTTGAAAAAAATCCATTGAAAAACTATCCTGCCTCGGCGCTTTATCCTTAGCCATGCTAGATATGACCTTGTAAATCTCTTATTCGTCAAAATGTCTCTCCAACACACTCACACTCTATGAGTCTATTGCCTCAAAGTGCAAGGCATCAAGCTACGGCCTCCAAGGAGCCGATTCTGTGAGAAGGGTCTCATAGTACTGTACTATATGGTTTTCTAGCTCAAGAGGAGAATATAGCACTTGAAAACCTTATTGAAGTGACTCGATAACATTGTTACGCCAATGTGAATTAGCCAATTTGTGAAAGAACTTCGTACACCTATCACCTTCTTTCAACCAAAAGGCCCAGATTTTTGACGCCATGAAGTCTCTTCTGACAATAAAACCCACTCTAAGTTTGCCATAACCGTGCCCTTCCTCAACAACACCTCCTCCGAATTATCTCCCAGTAAATCTTTATCCTCTAAGTCTTGCAATTCCTCCAACGATGTAGTCTTCTGATTGTCAATGTGCCCAAAAACCTCCAAATTCCACTTCTTCAAGTCTTGTTTAGTGCCTTCAACTTGCTTGTGAAAATGTAACTTGGAGTACCAATAAACTGATATGAAGACCACCAAGCACGCACCATCTCTACAAACACATCCGCTGTTAGCCACATGTTCTCAAACTTGAAATACCGGCTCCCCCTGTGCGTACCCCCACAATCTAAAATGATAGGAAAATGATCTGAACTGACTCAAGCTAATCGTTTTTGACTTACTTCAGGATATTTAGCTTCCCACAAAGGAGATACAAGAAATCTATCCAATCTTGACCAAACCCGCCCATTTGACCAAGTGTACTAGCCCCTTACCAGAGGGAGATCCATGAGGTCTAGATCAAAGATAAACTCGCTAAATTCTTCCATGGCCATAGAATGTCGACAACGCCTTGGACGCTCACTAGGAAAGCGAATAGTATTAAAGTCACCCGCCATGCACCACGGCCCCTCCCATAAGGAGTAGAGGCCCACCAACTCCTCCCACAACCTTCTCCTATCCCTATCCCTATCCACATTAGGACCATAGGAGCCTGCAAATGCCCATTCCCATCCATCCACAACATTTTTAAATCGAGTCGCAACTGAGAACTCTCCAATACACTCTTCAATCAACTCAATTACTTTTTTGTCCCACATAAGTAACACTCCACCTGAGGCTCCCAAAGAGGCCAAATAAGTCCAACCCACATATGAGCACCCCCATAAACTTTGTACAATTTTCCTATCAATAAATTGCAACTTTGTTTCTTGAAAACACACCATATCTCCCTTCTACATCCGCAATAATGATTTAATATGAAGGTGTTTATTGCGATCATTGAGCCTCTGTACATTCCATGATAAAATCTTAGGCTTCATTAAAAACTATATTGCCCTGCCCTCTCGATCTATCCCTTTCGCTTCTCCCTTCTTTCACATCATTATTAATGGAACAAGTTAACTTTTTAAGTTCCCTATCCCGCTTTGAGACTGACTTCGAATGACTAGCCTCCAGTGCTACACGTAGAGCCTTAAATTGTTCTTCATACCCTCCAAACAAAATCCCAATGACAGTTTGAATCTCTTATACTTTCTTGAAAACCCACTTTGACGAACAACTCTCATAATTGGGAGGGAGTGTACACAAAGGAGTTAGAATGGCCCCCTCCTCACCAGTACTGGCAGGAGTAAGACAAGTCAATTCCGAGCCACACACTGAATTTGGTTCCACACTGACAAGAGTAAGAAATTTTAATTTTTCAACCCCATCTCCATACTTATTTTGCTCAAAAGAAACCATCTCCCGATAATAGGAGTCTATCAGAGACCCCAATAACGAGAGGTCATGCTCCCCCACCCAAGATATGTTATTTACTCCTTTTTTGATTGCTTGCGAAATGTGGGAAAATTGGAAAAGTAAGGAAGTGAATTCGATTGCCACCGCTACCTGAAGTAAGAAAATATCTTGTTTTAAAAAAATGAGAACTTTTTCACGAGGAATTTGGTATCACTACCACAATTGATCATAGAAAAGCCTTTCAGGGTATCTGGTAGTGAAAGTTTTGTGCCTTTAGCTTTGGCATTGGAAAAGCCTTTTAGGAGCTCTGGTAGTCTTAATTTTGTGATTAATGACTGGTAGGCAACTGTTAGCACGGGGCTATGTACTTCACAAACTTTGATTAATCTGGTTTCCGTTTTTTATTTCTATTTTTGGCTATATCTAATGGGTGAGATACAACTATGTTTTCCAGTAATATGGTGATGCCTAAAAGATTAACTAACTTAACTAACTATGGCCATGTTTGGTTAGTAGAATTCTTTAAAAAAATTTAGAAGGTCTGAAAAATATTTTGAGATGTGTTTTTATTGAATTTTGTGAAAGTGGGTAGGAAAAACAAGAAATTGTTTAGATAAAAACCTTTTGAGATGTGCTTCTATTGGGATTTGTAAAAGTGAGTATAGAGATTGCAAATTTTGTTTGTATAAAATTTTTGTGAGAGATGATTTTTGGGGTTTTGTGAAAGTTTTTATGTTTTTTTACGAAAACCTAGGCAAATGCTTAGAGGAAGTCTTTTAGAAATATGATGAGATAAGATAAGATTAAAGTTGAAAAGTTGAATAAAATATTGTTAGAATATATTTTTTAATATTATATTTGTTTTGGAATTTGAAAAAGTTGAATTGTTTATTTTATTTTGTATGGGAATTTAAAAAAGTTGTAATGATAAGATTAGAGGTTTTCAAAATTTTGGGTTTTGTCTTGAAAACAAACAAGGCCTTAAAAGATGTTTGGATTGAATTTGTTTTTTATAAGTTAAAAAAATACGAAACCCAAACATGACCAATGTTTACCTGATTGTTTGTTTCAGCGTCCAAGAATTAGATCCTTAATCGATAGTGTCACTGCTGTTCCACTTGAGGATATTCAAGAACCCCTCAAAGGTTTCATTTGGGAGTTTGATAAGGTGCCCTTTTTTCACCTTACATGTTATAATGTTTTGGTTGTTGCTATGTGGTTTGATTTATGTTTATTTTGGTGGTGCAGGGAGATTTCCATCATTGGGTGGATCTTTTTAATCATTTTGATTCATATTTTGAGAAGCACAAAAAATCAAGGAAGGATTTACAGGTTGAGGATAATTTTCAGGACTCGGATCCTCCCTTTCCAAGAGAAGCTATCATTCAAATTCTCCATGTTATAAGAATAGTTTTGGAGAATTGCACAAACAAGCACTTCTATAGTACTGGGTTAGAGAATGGTCAATGCGATCATACTAGTATGTTGTTGCTGTTATTCTTTGTAGTGGTTTTGAATTCTGTTTCAAGGTTCTTACATGAAGCTTTTTTCTTCTTTTACCCCTCATAAGTTCTTATGCCCTTGGTTTTCATGTAATTGCAGCAGCATCTTTCTTTACTGCTTGCTTCCACAGATACAGATGTTGTTGAGGCATGCCTGCAGACTTTGGCTGCTTTTTTGAAAAAAACGATTGGCAAGTACTCTATTAGAGATGCTTCTCTGAATTCAAAGTTAATTGCTCTTGCACAAGGTTGGGGGGGAAAGGAAGAGGGGCTTGGATTAATTGCAACTGCTGTAGAGGATGGTTGTGACCCTATTGCCCATGAGTTGGGTTGCACCCTGCATTTTGAATTTTGTGTCCAGTGAGTCATCATGTGAACACCCGGCTGCAGCACATTCAACCCAGGGTTTACAGATAATTCATTTATCCAACATCAATACTCGCCTAGAGACTGATCTAGAGCTTTTAAGCAATTTAGTTGCAGAATACAAAGTGCCCACCAGTTTAAGATTTTCTCTATTGACAAGACTGCGGTTTGCAAGGGCTTTTGGCTCTTTAGCTTCTCGTCAGCAGTATGTGGTAGTTCTTAGATTTAATAAAATTCAAAATCAATGCCAATTTATTAACTGGGATACCTCACTGCTTACATTGGGACATGATTGTTGGCATTTGCTCCTTTCCACATTGGATGGTTCAGGAGAAGAAGCAATATTGGGCTTGCCAGAGACGGGACTTGCAATAATCCCTGGGTATGTAGTCTGTTTAATTTATCTCACCTTCAGTATCTAATCAGTAGATAATATAATTTAGCTATTTGGGACATGCTTCTTTTTCATAGTTGTGTGTCTTGACATCACCTCCTTATAAGAATCCTTGCTTTACATAGGGCAGGTGGGACACAACGACTTCCTAGATTGGTTGGAAAAGCGGTAGCAAAGGAACTTATATTCACCGGCCGAAAGATTTGTGGCAGAGATGCAATGTCCATGGGTAAGAATCATCAGCTGCTGCTTTATTTTTGTCTGATACTTAGTCATAGAAGGCTGCTATGCTGCAGGTCTTGTTAATTACTGCGTTCCTACTGGTGAAGCTCATCAAAAGGGACTCGAAATAGCTCAAGATATAAATAAGAAGGTAACAAGTTCGTCTCTTTCAATCTGGTATGGAAAAAGACTCGTCTTGTGTATGAAATCATTGCAGTTGTTCAATGCAGTTTTGTAAAATCTTTGATGTTCTACAGTGATTTCACTGGAGAAATGATCCAGTGATATGAATCTCAAGATACTTAGTTTATGAAAGTTCTGCTTATTAAGAGTGTTAACTATTAACTAAATTATTACTTATAAAAAAAAAGTGTTAACTAAATTATTATTATTATTATTATTATTTTCTTATGAATCGGCTGACAATCAGTGGCTATTATCTTATTTGTTGATTTGCACATATTACCATTAAATCATCCATTTCAATAAGAGAAATACTTTAGTGACAAAAGTTAATCCTCAAATTGATGTGACCTAATGCAATACGTCAAATTGTAAAATTAATTTTATTACAAAGTAGATCTAACGGATCACATAAAACCACATTAGTCTGTAGGTTTATATTTGTGTACTCTATTTGTGCACGTAACACTTCTCTTTCAATAATAGTCATAACTATGCCAGCTCCTAGGAATTATGGGTCTAAATTTAAATTCTATGTGGTTCAGTTTTTAGCTAATCTCAAATGTAAAGCCATAAATATGCTTTATGGCACTACATAAATGATCCTTTTTTCCCTTCCTACTATGTTTATTTTATTTTATTTTATTTTTAATTTTAAGAAGCAAGAGCTCCTATATATTGTAAGCAATGGAGACCAACAATGTGGACCGTAGATATTAGTACTTGAACCCAAAAACTAACTGCAACTGATTTTATTTTCAATGACAGCATATATGATGCTTTTTTTATAATTAATAAGAGATTTATTATCATAAATAGACATAACCATGTACATAGGAAGCATACAAGAGAAAAAAGTCAAGAGGATATTGCAAATGTTGAGAGGGAGAGAGGATGAGACGGCGGCGGCGGAAGACTTTGACCGAATCTTAGACTCCGGAGTCGGAGTTAGTCGGAGCCACCACCGAGTAGTCGGTACGAGGAGCTTGTACCGAACTCCACGAACTTTTTATTTTTGTTATTTTTTTATTGGGTATTTTTGCCCTTTCCTTTTCATGTTATAAAATTATCTAATGAGTAATTTTTTTTTTATTTATAAAAGAATAAGTTCATTGGTGTAATTATTCATTGGTAGGTAAGAAAATGCCTTTATAATTTATTTGACATATCTTTTCTCTTTTTTGTTCAAAAACATAAATTGGTTCGCCCTCGGGTCATTTAGATAATGAGATGATTTGTGAATAGTAATGAGATAGTTGAATTTAGATGAATTGAGATAAGATGAGTTGGTTTCTAAAAATTTGTATATTTGGTTTTAACTTTTTAAGGGATTTGATAGTTGTGAGTTCTACCAATTATTGCATAGTATTTATAATGATTGAGTATTATTTATAAATATATTTTATTAACTAATAGCAATTAATAAATTATATATCCAAAAAAATATTAAAATCACATAACTATTAGCAAATCATTTTCGGGATTTAGATTAATCAATAATTCTAAAAAATTGAAATTTTTATTAAAATATATTTCATTCAATTCTAAAACAGAAATTATTAAATGTCATTTTTTATTGCAATCCAAACCCATTATTTCTCAATATTAACAATTATGGATGGATCCAGAAAGAAGAAAATAAATAAATTGGAAGTCTAATCTTTGCATTACAGCTACGAAAATTTATCACATGTTTCTAGCAAAAAATTTACATACATGTCCAAGCCTTGTGCATATACGGTATTACGTTATGTTTTGGAGTTTTGGATGTTAAAATTCTCAAAGTTAGCTTATTCCAAACCCTATTTATTTCGTATAACCAACAAAGTTTATAAAATACCAAGATTCAAAGACTGCTCGAAATGTACTTGGTAAATATTTATAAATTTCAATAATAAAAATACACCCTTACAACAAGAATAAAATTACATACATGCCAAGTTGGAAAAATAACATCCAATGGTCACCCCTATCTCGCCGTAAGATGCATGTTCGACATGAGTATGGAGTTTCAAAAGAGAAAAATTATGGAAAAGTGGGTTCTGCCATATGAAGGATGAGGCTTGCTTTTCAGGCCATGTTGCTTTTCTCAAGTTTGTTTTATGCGTTTACTTGAAATATGAGTTCAATCAAATGAGTTTTTACAAATTCTGTTTTATGCGTTTGGATAGTGGGAATGCCTTCATCGTACGAGATGAGTTAGAGAGGCTTTTTCTTAACTCATTAACCAAACCTCGCTAAATGAAGAAATTTCCATTATGAAATTATATGTATTAAAGGTTGATTTACTCATTGTGCTAATAGTTTGAATCTGATGAATTTATTGGTGAAAAATGATCTTAGGTAGAGTATTCACATTCTCTTCCCTACAAATTTTCCTAAATTTTGAGTATTAAAAAATACAATTCCTAAAATTTTATCCTTAATTTTACTCATCTTTAAAAAATCTCCTATATCTCATTTCCTATATTTTTACTATTCTATTAAAATAATTTTTCTCTATTCTTTCTTTACTATTTTTTTCTCTCACTTCTATATAAAATCTTAATTACTCATTTTTTTTGTCTTTTTTCCTTATCTTTTGAACTATCACCTTCTAACTAATATTTTAAACACAAAGTCAATTTTTTTGCGAGTAAAAATAGTTTTCAAATTATTACAATTTTAAAAATAATAAAGTTTTCTTTTATAAAAATTTGTCATTTCAAATAATATTTTATTTGTAACTGATAAATAAAAATCAAGACTATGATTTACAACCAAGAGAATGCTTACATCCATAATATTGTGTCAATTTTATTTAAAAGTATTGAACTGCTCAGACACCAGTCCCAAAAGTTCAGTATAGGTGCCCATAATATTGTCTCGGTTCTATTTACAAGTACTGAAACCACCCATAAACCAATCCCAAAAGTTCAATACATGTGCCCATAATATTGCTCAAAAATTTTCAAAATATATTCCGAAAACAATTAACCACGACAGAGAAATTGCTATAATGAATTTAGTTTTATCCAATTTTCTCTTGTGCCTCTCTGAAACAATTTTTAGTTGATGTCAAGTAGTTTGGATATCCATTGATACTTGTATCTTTTGAAGTTTGATATTTAATCGGTTAATTATCTTTTGGCTATATGCTAGTATTTCCAGGTTATACAAACAAAAAAGTCAAAGTCTGCAAGGATGCCCAACCTGCAAAATTGACCAATACATATTAGCAAACAAGACCACCAACAAATGATGTACCTCATAGTTTTGCCAATTGAAAAATTGGCGCCCTCATTATCCTCCGCATGGGCAATTCTTTGACATGTTTTAATATCACAGTAACATATTGTGTATTCATTTTGACGAGAGTTTCTTGATTGTGAGATATTGCTAGTGCTATTGTGTGACTCAGGCATTGGGTACTGTTGTCTTTTCTCTTGCTTCAATTTTGTACACAAACAATGAAAATAATTCTTATCTTTAATATAAAGTATATTCCAAAGACTTTTACTACAATTATAATCCCTTGATGATGAGCCTCCCATTTCTTCATTATTATGATTTGGGAAAGACAAAAGTTAATGTGTTATGGAGACACATTAATTTGCATGCCTAATTATATTTCTGACTCTTGAACAAGTACGTCCATTGATGTTCTTCTTGTTCTAGACGTTGCATGGAATTTGCTCTCTATAGAACAGTTAACTAACGATTATCTTGTTGCTTGTGAATTTACTAATGTGGGATTTTGTGTTAAGGATCTGAAGACAAACAAGATAATTCCCCATAGCAATAAACATGCCAACCTCTATATTGTTGGCACATCCAAATCAGTATTATTTTCAGTTCGCTTTCAATCAACAACCAATAATGTGTGGCACAACCATTTAGGCCATCCTCATCAGGCTGAGTTCCAAAAACTTCATTCTCTTGGTTTATTTCTGTTTCAAACTATTTAAAGGACCATTCTTTGTGCAATAGCTAACAAATGGGAAAGTTTAGTTACTTCCCATTTATTACTACTTCAACCAAAACCTATAGTTTATTTGATAAAATTAGTTGTGATCTTTGGGGCCTGCCCTAGTAAACTCTATTAATGGCTTTTCCTATTATGCATGTTTTGTTGATGAATGCAATAAATTTAGTTGGTTTGTTTCTTTAAAATGAAAGTCAGATTTCTTTCGTACCTTCTATTTATTTGTTAAGTATGTTACCACCCAGTATAAATGCAAAATCAAGATTTTGCAAACTGATGGAGACGGTGAATTTGCCAACTCAAAATTTATGCTCTTTCTACAAGAAGTACATGGTATTAAACATAAGATTTTTGTGCCCCTAATGCCAAAAAAAATATCTTTAAATTATTAAGAGTTTTAAAATTTTCATTTTAAATTACGAAAAGTATTATAATTAGACAATACACTTGGGGTAGCTCTGCTCCCGCAGTTAGGAGCTTCCGCTGGGGGGCTTTCGTTAGTTGATTTTAATTTTTTTTTATTTTTGTTGGTTTTTTATATATATTTTTAATTTTTTTAAAAAAATTCATAATATTATTAAAAAATACATATTTAATCATTAAGTAAAAAAAAAATTAATAATAAACCAGCAGTATCCCAGCTGGACGTATAGCTCTTTCCATATTTGTGCACAGTTTTAAAAGTTTAGGACTCCAAATTTCCAATGCCCCAACTCTAAGCATAGTCCCAAAATTTGGGCCGGACTATTATATATCCCCTAGTATTGGGCTAAGTGTTGGACGGCTAACCCGCAAAGTAAGGAGCCCAAATCATCAATCCCCAGGTTAATTGGTCCAATCTCATCCTCAACTGGCTTGGTCAGCCTCTAACTCTCTATCTCTCATCTTTCTCCTATAAGGTGTATAATTTTGGAGAAATATTTTAATTATAAAAGAAATTTTATAAAATTAAATTTATAATGTAAGTAAATTTACGTGGTACGATAAATTGTAAAACTAATTTTATTGTAAAGTGGATATAATATATCATATAAAATCACGTAAGTTTATAGATATATTTTTATGAGATCTCTTTATAATTAAAACATTTTATAATTTTCTTTCTAAACATCTCTCAAATACAAAACACTTTTCAATTTTAAAATTTAATTTTTTTATCTAATTATTACTTAATCATTATCCAAACACAAAACCTAATATAAATTTTTCAAACTTCAAAACAAACCACAAAAAATAATGTAATTTTTTCAAATTAAAAAAAATTATATTAAAAATTATATTTAAGTAAATTTTTAATTTTATCATATTTTTATTCAATTTTGTCTCTCTTATTCCTCAAAATCCAATAAAATATTTTAACTCAAATTATTTCATTACTATTCACAAACTATTTNATTTGTTTTTTATAAGTTAAAAAAATACGAAACCCAAACATGACCAATGTTTACCTGATTGTTTGTTTCAGCGTCCAAGAATTAGATCCTTAATCGATAGTGTCACTGCTGTTCCACTTGAGGATATTCAAGAACCCCTCAAAGGTTTCATTTGGGAGTTTGATAAGGTGCCCTTTTTTCACCTTACATGTTATAATGTTTTGGTTGTTGCTATGTGGTTTGATTTATGTTTATTTTGGTGGTGCAGGGAGATTTCCATCATTGGGTGGATCTTTTTAATCATTTTGATTCATATTTTGAGAAGCACAAAAAATCAAGGAAGGATTTACAGGTTGAGGATAATTTTCAGGACTCGGATCCTCCCTTTCCAAGAGAAGCTATCATTCAAATTCTCCATGTTATAAGAATAGTTTTGGAGAATTGCACAAACAAGCACTTCTATAGTACTGGGTTAGAGAATGGTCAATACGATCATACTAGTATGTTGTTGCTGTTATTCTTTGTAGTGGTTTTGAATTCTGTTTCAAGGTTCTTACATGAAGCTTTGTTCTTCTTTTACCCCTCATAAGTTCTTATGCCCTTGGTTTTCATGTAATTGCAGCAGCATCTTTCTTTACTGCTTGCTTCCACAGACACAGATGTTGTTGAGGCATGCCTGCAGACTTTGGCTGCTTTTTTGAAAAAAACGATTGGCAAGTACTCTATTAGAGATGCTTCTCTGAATTCAAAGTTAATTGCTCTTGCACAAGGTTGGGGGGGAAAGGAAGAGGGGCTTGGATTAATTGCAACTGCTGTAGAGGATGGTTGTGACCCTATTGCCCATGAGTTGGGTTGCACCCTGCATTTTGAATTTTATGTGTCCAGTGAGTCATCATGTGAACACCCGGCTGCAGCACATTCAACCCAGGGTTTACAGATAATTCATTTATCCAACATCAATACTCGCCTAGAGACTGATCTAGAGCTTTTAAGCAATTTAGTTGCAGAATACAAAGTGCCCACCAGTTTAAGATTTTCTCTATTGACAAGACTGCGGTTTGCAAGGGCTTTTGGCTCTTTAGCTTCTCGTCAGCAGTATGTGGTAGTTCTCAGATTTAATAAAACTCAAAATCAACGTCAATTTATTAACTGGGATATCTCACTGCTTACATTGGGACATAATTGTTGGCATTTGCTCCTTTCCACATTGGATGGTTCAGGAGAAAGAAGCAATATTGGGCTTGGCAGAAACGGGACTTGCAATAATCCCTGGGTATGTAGTCTGTTTAATTTATCTCACCTTCAGTATCTAATCAGTAGATAATATAATTTAGCTATTTGGGACATGCTTCTTTTTCATAGTTGTGTGTCTTGACATCACCTCCTTATAAGAATCCTTGCTTTACATAGGGCAGGTGGGACACAACGACTTCCTAGATTGGTTGGAAAAGCGGTAGCAAAGGAACTTATATTCACCGGCCGAAAGATTTGTGGCAGAGATGCAATGTCCATGGGTAAGAATCATCAGCTGCTGCTTTATTTTTGTCTGATACTTAGTCATAGAAGGCTGCTATGCTGCAGGTCTTGTTAATTACTGCGTTCCTACTGGTGAAGCTCATCAAAAGGGACTCGAAATAGCTCAAGACATAAATAAGAAGGTAACAAGTTCGTCTCTTTCAATCTGGTATGGAAAAAGACTCGTCTTGTGTATGAAATCATTGCAGTTGTTCAATGCAGTTTTGTAAAATCTTTGATGTTCTACAGTGATTTCACTGGAGAAATGATCCAGTGATATGAATCTCAAGATCCTTAGTTTATGAAAGTTCTGCTTATTAAGAGTGTTAACTATTAACTAAATTATTACTTATAAAAAAAAAGTGTTAACTAAATTATTATTATTATTATTTTCTTATGAATCGGCTGACAATCAGTGGCTATTATCTTATTCGATGTTGATTTGCACATATTACCATTAAATCATCCATTTCAATAAGAGAAATACTTTAGTGACAAAAGTTAATCCGCAAATTGATGTGACCTAATGCAATACGTCAAATTGTAAAATTAATTTTATTACAAAGTAGATCTAACGGGTCACATAAAACCACATTAGTCTGTAGGTTTATATTTGTGTACTCTATTTGTGCACGTAACACTTCTCTTTCAATAATAGTCATAACTATGCCAGCTCCTAGGAATTATGGGTCTAAATTTAAATTCTATGTGGTTCAGTTTTTAGCTAATCTCAAATGTAAAGCCATAAATATGCTTTATGGCACTACATAAATGATCCTTTTTTCCCTTCCTACTATGTTTATTTTATTTTATTTTATTTTTAATTTTAAGAAGCAAGAGCTCCTATATATTGTAAGCAATGGAGACCAACAATGTGGACCGTAGATATTAGTACTTGAACCCAAAAACTAACTGCAACTGATTTTATTTTCAATGACAGCATATATGATGCTTTTTTTATAATTAATAAGAGATTTATTATCATAAATAGACATAACCATGTACATAGGAAGCATACAAGAGAAAAAAGTCAAGAGGATATTGCAAATGTTGAGAGGGAGAGAGGATGAGACGGCGGCGGCGGAAGACTTTGACCGAATCTTAGACTCCGGAGTCGGAGTTAGTCGGAGCCACCACCGAGTAGTCGGTACGAGGAGCTTGTACCGAACTCCACGAACTTTTTATTTTTGTTATTTTTTTATTGGGTATTTTTGCCCTTTCCTTTTCATGTTATAAAATTATCTAATGAGTAATTTTTTTTTATTTATAAAAGAATAAGTTCATTGGTGTAATTATTCATTGGTAGGTAAGAAAATGCCTTTATAATTTATTTGACATATCTTTTCTCTTTTTTGTTCAAAAACATAAATTGGTTCGCCTCGGGTCATTTAGATAATGAGATGATTTGTGAATAGTAATGAGATAGTTGAATTTAGATGAATTGAGATAAGATGAGTTGGTTTCTAAAAATTTGTATATTTGGTTTTAACTTTTTAAGGGATTTGATAGTTGTGAGTTCTACCAATTATTACATAGTAATTGTAATGATTGAGTATTATTTATAAATATATTTTATTAACTAATAGCAATTAATAAATTATGTATCCAAAAAAATATTAAAATCACATAACTATTAGCAAATCATTTTCGGGATTTAGATTAATCAATAATTCTAAAAAATTGAAAATTTTATTATAATATATTTCATTCTAATTATAAAACAGAAATTATTAAATGTCATTTTTCATTGCAATCCAAACCCATTATTTCTCAATATTAACAATTATGGATGGATCCAGAAAGAAGAAAATAAATAAATAAATAAATTAGAAGTCTAATCTTTGCATTACGGCTACCAAAATTTATCACATGTTTCTAGCAAAAAATTTACATACATGTCCAAGCCTTGTGCATATACGGTATTACGTTATGTTTTGGAGTTTTGGATGTTAAAATTCTCAAAGTTAGCTTATTCCAAACCCTATTTATTTCGTATAACCAACAAAGTTTATAAAATACCAAGATTCAAAGACTGCTCGAAATGTACTTGGTAAATATTTATAAATTTCAATAATAAAAATACACCCTTACAACAAGAATAAAATTACATACATGCCAAGTTGGAAAAATAACATCCAATGGTCACCCCTATCTCGCCGTAAGATGCATGTTCGACATGAGTATGGAGTTTCAAAAGAGAAAAATTATGGAAAAGTGGGTTCTGCCATATGAAGGATGAGGCTTGCTTTTCAGGCCATGTTGCTTTCTCGGTTTGTTTTATGCGCAATACTTGAAATATGAGTTCAATCAAATGAGTTTTTACAAATTCTGTTTTATGCGTTTGGATAGTGGGAATGCCTTCATCGTACGAGATGAGTTAGAGAGGCTTTTTCTTAACTCATTAACCAAACCTCGCTAAATTAAGAAATTTCCATTATGAAATTATATGTATTAAAGGTTGATTTACTCATTGTGCTAATAGTTTGAATCTGATGAATTTATTGGTGAAAAATGATCTTAGGTAGAGTATTCACATTCTCTTCCCTACAAATTTTCCTAAATTTTGAGTACTAAAAAATACAATTCCTAAAATTTTATCCTTAATTTTACTCATCTTTAAAAAATCTCCTATATCTCATTCCCTATATTTTTACTATTCTATTAAAATAATTTTTCTCTATTCTTTCTTTACTATTTTTTTCTCTCACTTCTATATAAAATCTTAATTACTCATTTTTTTTGTCTTTTTTCCTTATCTTTTGAACTATCACCTTCTAACTAATATTTTAAACACAAAGTCAATTTTTTTGCAAGTAAAAATAGTTTTCAAATTATTACAATTTTAAAAATAATAAAGTTTTCTTTTATAAAAATTTGTCATTTCAAATAATATTTTATTTGTAACTGATAAATAAAAATCAAGACTATGATTTACAACCAAGAGAATGCTTACATCCATAATATTGTCTCAATTCTATTTAAAAGTATTGAACTGCTCAGACACCAGTCCCAAAAGTTCAGTATAGGTGTCCATAATATTGTCTTGATTCTATTTACAAGTACTGAAACCACCCATACACCAATCCCAAAAGTTCAATACATGTGCCCATAATATTGCTCAAAAATTTTCAAAATATATTCCGAAAACAATTAACCACGACAGAGAAATTGCTATAATGAATTTAGTTTTATCCAATTTTCTCTTGTGCCTCTCTGAAACAATTTTTAGTTGATGTCAAGTAGTTTGGATATCCATTGATACTTGTATCTTTTGAAGTTTGATATTTAATCGGTTAATTATCTTTTGGCCATATGCTAGTATTTCCAGGTTATACAAACAAAAAAGTCAAAGTCTGCAAGGATGCCTAACCTGCAAAATTGACCAATACATATTAGCAAACAAGACCACCAACAAATGACGTACCTCATAGTTTTGGAAATTGAAAAATTGGCGCCCTCATTATCCTCCGCATGGGCAGTTCTTTGACATGTTTTAATATCACAGTAACATATTAGGTATTCATTTTGACGAGAGTTTCTTGATTGTGAGATATTGCTAGTGGTATTGTGTGACTCAGTCATTGGGTACTGTTGTATTTTCTTTTGCTTCAATTTTGTACACAAACAATGAAAATAATTCTTATCTTTAATACAAAGTATATTCCAAAGACTTTTACTACAATTATAATCCCTTGATGATGAGCCACCCATTTCTTCATTATTATGATTTGGGAAAGACAAAAGTTAATGTGTTATGGAGACACATTAATTTGCATGCCTAATTATATTTCTGACTCTTGAACAAGTACGTCCATTGATGTTCTTCTTGTTCTAGACGTTGCACGGAATTTGCTCTCTATAGAACAGTTAACTAACGATTATCTTGTTGCTTGTGAATTTACTAATGTGGGATTTTGTGTTAAGGATCTGAAGACAAACAAGATAATTCCCCAGAGCAATAAACATGCCAACCTCTATATTGTTGGCACATCCAAATTAGTATTATTTTCAGTTCGCTTTCAATCAACAACCAATAATGTGTGGCACAACCATTTAGGCCATCCTCATCAGGCTGAGTTCCAAAAACTTCATTCTCTTGGTTTATTTCTGTTTCAAACTATTTAAAGGACCATTCTTTGTGCAATATCTAACAAATGGGAAAGTTTAGTTATTTCCCATTTATTACTACTTCAACCAAAACCTATAGTTTATTTGATAAAATTAGTTGTGATCTTTGGGGCCCTGCCCTAGTAAACTCTATTAATGGCTTTTCCTATTATGCATGTTTTGTTGATGAATGCAATAAATTTAGTTGGTTTGTTTCTTTAAAATGAAAGCCAGATTTCTTTCGTACCTTTTATCTATTTGTTAAGTATGTTACTACCCAGTATAAATGCAAAATCAAGATTTTGCAAACTGATGGAGACGGTGAATTTGCCAACTCAAAATTTATGCTCTTTCTACAAGAAGTACATGGTATTAAACATAAGATTTTTGTGCCCCTAATGCCAAAAAAAATATCTTTAAATTATTAAGAGTTTTAAAATTTTCATTTTAAATTACGAAAAGTATTATAATTAGACAATACACTTGGGGTAGCTCTGCTCCCGCAGTTAGGAGCTTCCGCTGGGGGGCTTTCGTTAGTTGATTTTAATTTTTTTTTATTTTTGTTGGTTTTTTATATATATTTTTAATTTTTTTAAATATTTTTTTAAAAAAATTCATAATATTATTAAAAAATACATATTTAATCATTAAGTAAAAAAAAAATTAATAATAAACCAGCAGTATCCCAGCTGGACGTATAGCTCTTTCCATATTTGTGCACAGTTTTAAAAGTTTAGGACTCCAAATTTCCAATGCCCCAACTCTAAGCATAGTCCCAAAATTTGGGCCGGACTATTATATATCCCCTAGTATTGGGCTAAGTGTTGGACGGCTAACCCGCAAAGTAAGGAGCCCAAATCATCAATCCCCAGGTTAATTGGTCCAATCTCATCCTCAACTGGCTTGGTCAGCCTCTAACTCTCTATCTCTCATCTTTCTCCTATAAGGTGTATAATTTTGGAGAAATATTTTAATTATAAAAGAAATTTTATAAAATTAAATTTATAATGTAAGTAAATTTACGTGGTACGATAAATTGTAAAACTAATTTTATTGTAAAGTGGATATAATATATCATATAAAATCACGTAAGTTTATAGATATATTTTTATGAGATCTCTTTATAATTAAAACATTTTATAATTTTCTTTCTAAACATCTCTCAAATACAAAACACTTTTCAATTTTAAAATTTAATTTTTTTATCTAATTATTACTTAATCATTATCCAAACACAAAACCTAATATAAATTTTTCAAACTTCAAAACAAACCACAAAAAATAATGTAATTTTTTCAAATTAAAAAAAATTATATTAAAAATTATATTTAAGTAAATTTTTAATTTTATCATATTTTTATTCAATTTTGTCTCTCTTATTCCTCAAAATCCAATAAAATATTTTAACTCAAATTATTTCATTACTATTCACAAACTATTTTATTAATAATTACAAAATATGAAATATTTCAATGTGTAGAGTTCGATTCGTAAATATACTTTTTTTTTTCAAATACAAATTCGTAGTTAATAGAGAATCTAAAATCTTATTTTTAATAGTTTAATAGCATATCCAAAAGAAAAATAAATAAATAAAAGAGCATATTGTTTTGTGTTTGTTTGGTTTTAAAACTTAAATGTGTCCAAACTAGAATAATTAAAGAAAAAACCCTAAGCGGCTCCTCCCACTCTCTCTCGTAAAAAATTATGGGTCCAGATTTTTGCCGGAGCCTCTGCTCCCTCCCTTTCATTCATTCATTTCTCCATTCACCCACTTTTATCTATTAAGATTTCTTTTGCTTAGTTTTCTTTTACTTTATTCAAGATCGAAAAAGGTCGCTTTACACATTTTCAGTAACTCTCGAGAGACATATGTGGTACAAGCAGATTCACAAGTCAAAAGTAGTTCAGAAGAAAGTGGTGGTTTTGCAAAAATCACCGCGCGTGATCCTCACACGCCACATTTTCCGGCAGCTCTTCTTGACACACACCAAATCACCGAACTCACCATCACCAAACTTTTTAGATATGACCTTTGTAACTGAAAAGAGACAAGTGTGTTGGCTTCGTGGGTTGTCACAGATTTCAAAGTCTACCGGAATTGGTCTAAACTATAATCCGTTCTTTTTCGTATCTATCTTACTATTTCTTTTTTTTGTTTCTTTATTGTTAATTAAAATAAAATAAAAAAAGTTTGTCTCTCAGACGTTTGTCTGTATAGGTTGAGTCATTTATTTCTACAAAAGAGTGTGATTGAGTCTCTGTTTAGGTAGAAAGTGTTGTCTCTTGGATGTTTGTCTGTAGAGTATCAACAATAGTGAAGATCAGACCAATCACAAAAGGAAATAATGTACTGGTAGAGCTACAAATATATTATTTTGGATTATAATCATTGTTTGTAATCTCGTACTGTACCGGCCATTGGTCCGGTACAGGTACTATATGTATTTCGTATCGGTCTAAATACCGGCCTATATTTCGGCCTGTACTAGTCGATATTTCGGCCTTTAGTTTTTTTTTTTTCATTTTTTTAAATTACAAGCTCATTTTTTTACCCACAATTCAGACTAGGCTATTTATAATTTATATATATATGTATTTATATATAATTTATTCATATATAAACTATTATTTTAAAATATAATTTATATATATAATTTATTCATATATCGACTATCTTGAAACGGTACTGATATCGAAATATTTCGTTCTAATATCTTGATCGGTACGACGTCCGATATGGTATTCAAAATATTGATTATAATGTCATGTTTAAAATGAGAACATTTCAAAATATATTCAGTCTTGAATGTAGGTTTCAATTAATAAAAAAAAAATTTAAATGTGTTTAATTATGGTGTAACATGTAGAAGAATAGTAGTGGCCCTTGACATTGACGATTGAACAATATTTGAATAAAATGTACAGCCTCTTCACAGCTTCATTTCCCAAATTCTCTTCAAGAAATCACGCAGAAAAGCCACTTCCACCGCACGACCCTCCCTCTCCTTCTCCTCCTTCCTAGATCTGCATCTCTCTCTCTCTCTCTCTCTCTCTCTCTGTGAGGGTCATTCCCACCGATCTACGCCGCCATGGCTGCCCCCATGCCGGCCGGCAATGCCCCCATCACCATGAAAGAGACCTTAACGGTAAATCCCCCCGTGCCATCAACTCTCTCTGGATCCTCTCGTGCTTCCGACTGTGTCTGTGAGTGTGGGATTCGACTGGACTTTTGATTTATTTTTTGTTTTCGTGGTTTTTGCAGTTACCGAGC
>QEOT01003245.1:452095-469676 GCA_003123785.1 Pterocarya stenoptera
GAATGTCTCTATGAGTTCGAGGTTTGTAATCTAAAAGTCTCTTTGAGTTCAAGCTTTGTAATCCAAGTCTTGAACTCTGTCATGAGGCTTACAGGATTACATTGAATAATGAAAACATAAATATTATTCTTCGCCTTACGTTTTAGCATTGGCTTTTTATTTTTTGACTTGTAGTAAAATCATTTAAAATGTATCACATCAGTTGGTGAAGACTTAGAAACTCACTCTTTCAAAAGCACGTCTCAGCAGAAGTGGATCATATGGGGTTGATGGAATAACCTCAGAGAACCAAGGAGGATTGTACCATTGCCTAAGTCCAGCTTGTTTGCTCGAGTACAAGTGACCAGGAGGAAAGCTCTCAAAATGTTCACATTCATCATTTAAACCTTTGAGCTCTGATGATATCCAAATGGAGCCTGAGTACAAACAGAATAAGGTTATCCATTATCAACACCAAGTACTTCACAGAACATATATAGCCATGACTGCACTAAAAAACAATAGGATTCCCTCTATAACATTACCATCAAGACCCCAACCAATATAGAGGGAATTGACCCCTATCGCATCACGGGCTACCATGAAACTGTTGTCTCGGGTATCCAATAAAACAAAAGTAAACACGCCGTCCAACATGTCCACAAAATTCTCCCCATACTCTTCGTACTACACAGAGATTAAGCAATACTGTCAGTCATTGATAATCAAGAACAAATTGTTCTTTATTATATGTTATATAGTTCCAGGTTATATCAACAAGCTTCATTTCAATTGGTGACAAAGAAATGCTAAGGTGACCCACCAGGTGGGTAATAACTTCACAATCACTGCCAGTTTGAAACTTGTGATTCGACAGATGCTTCCTCAGATCTTCATGATTGTAAATCTCTCCATTCACCTGTGTTTTTCATCACAAACTTCTCCATCAATTTTGCAAATATGACAATAAGTTTAAGGGGGGAAAAAACATTCTTGAACTAAGACCAGATGTTATCTTCTTGTCCTGTACACTACTACTTATGTAAACAAAAGTAAAAGCTCCTGAAACTGAATGAAAGAACCGCATACCGTGACAACAATTGACTTATCCTCATTGAACAGAGGTTGATCACCAGAAGCGGGATCAACAATTGCCAAACGTTGGTGGGACAAAAAGCAATCCCCATGCTGGTGCAGCCCGCTCCAATCTGGTCCACGGTGCTTCAATCTGTAAAAGCCAAAATGGATACCAATTTAAATCATTAATATATAATATAAATAATTACATCTATCTTTTCCTCGACACAAATTTTTAGACCGAGTTCGTTTTATATAGTATTAGAGTAAAAGTCTTTCCGAACTCTTACTGTTCACTCAATAATTAAAACTTGAATAGGCTAATTTTCTTTTTTTAATTTTGATCGAAAACCACCATTAACCGTAGCATTATGTCATGGACCTACAACCCACATGCGTACCATGGTAAGATGCTTATTCTTCCAATATTTTAATCTCATTTGTCCTCGTAATTTTAGTCATTTTTTGCACATGGGCGCTCTTCCTGTATAGCTATAATTAATGTTAATGGTGTTGAAAAGTACCACATGGCTTATGAACAAATTCATCTTAAACTTTATAGGGAGTTATATACCTCACTCCTCACTCCTCACTCCTCTTATCAAGCCTTGTATGAGGAGAAATAAATGTTAGTGGGGTGTTGAGAAGTCAAATGGCTTAAGAACAAACTTATCTGACTTTATAAAAAGTTACCCACTCCTTCTATCAGGCAATTTTACGGGGAGAAATGGTTGTTGGAGTATGAACTTTGCTGATCAAAAGTACTTCCTTTTCCTGATGAGGAACGAGTTAACTCTCTCTGAGGTTAACGTAAACGTGGGACCAAATGTCAACATGGTCAGAATCAGACATTGATGGGAAAATATTACTCCACACAAAGTAAAATCAGCATATAGAGATTAGATAATGATGGTTGCTTCTCCTAACTATGAATTAAACGTTGGAGAAAGATCAATGAATTGATCTCAAACATGAGTTGCGTTAAAGAAAGAAAATAGCAATTAATCACTTCCGCCTACAAACAAAGTTCACATTTTTCTCCGGATTGTTGAACCTGGAAAAGACGTTGCTGGAAAAACCTACTGCTTTTTCTGTTGAGCTTACTTACGTTTTGATGGGATAAGAAAACAAACTAGAGAGAGAGAGAGAGAGAGAGAAGGGTTAAGGAATATAAATTGCCTGCGGGAAAGCTCGAGGACGCGAACCCTTTTGGCCTGAGAGTCATCGGAGCAGCCAAGAACAGCAAGTATTCCACACATTTTGAGTCAAAGAACCTGAAGCCTGAAGGCAAAGAGAAACTGGAACTGACCGGAAGCAAGGAGGAAAGAAAACACGTACGTGTTATGGTACGAAAGGAGCAAGTTCTCCGCTTCTCAGCAGCCACTTCTATTTATAGTTCAAGGAGCTCTATTGGGTGAAAAATGGACCTAAAACGACACCGTTTCCATCGTCGGTTCCCTCCAATCCATAATCCGTGTCATCTAGTGGTTCGCTGTTGTTTTCAATTTTCTGAACTTCCAAAGCTTTCTCTTTGGGTTTATCCGTGAAAGAGACGCGGAGTTGCTGAGTCAGCACTCTCTCTCGAGTCTCTTCTGAATTTTTCTCCTTGAAAATAAAAACAGATGAAAAAGTCATATAATTATTAATATAATGACTTTCCACACTATATTTTCAACTATATACGTGTCAGTTACTAGGATGGCGGGACCCTCATATTTTAGTCAGCTTCTGACGTGGCCCTCGTAGACTACTTTTAGCTTAAGTAATCGTACACCTACAATTATCTTTTATAATTTTTATATAACTATACGTTTAATTGAGGGTATTTTTATAAAAATATCACTTATTTAACACATAATTGTATAGAAATTATAAAAAAGATTTGTAATTGTATGGAAAAATGGTATAAAAACACTGCATATATGTAAAGGAAGAGTTTTTTTTTTTTAAATCATAAGCTTTTTTTTTTTTTTTTATGATTGGTGACGGATTAAAAATTAATTTTATTTTTTTATTTGAGTAATTTATTAAAATCATGATGTTTGAGCCTTGAGGATAGGATATTAATAAAATAAATGATGACACTATAGGGGTAAAAATACTTACCAAAAATAATTTTTGCAAATAATAATGATCTAATCCATTTTTGGGGAAAAAGAATGCTAGGATAGGTATGACATAAAAAATATATATATATATAGTCTATTGTTAAAAAATAATTTTTTATAAGTAAATTTTAGATTCATTTATTTTTTTTCAAAAAAAAAATATGCGAGATTTCTACACTAAATTGTAAATATCATTTATCTTTTTCTAAATACAATCTTTTAATTTGTTGTCAAATCAATTATTAATTAGTATGTGTAAATATATACACAATAAATAAAATTTATTATTATTCTTTAATTATCATATTTTTATATATAATATCTTGATGACACATAAAGAGATGATAAAATAATAAAAATTAAAAAATATATAGAAATATATACCAAATGTATTTCTGATAATTGAGCATTAATTGTCCGATGGACACAACAATGTTTTTAATAATTCGATATTAACTAAACCCGAGAAGGGTCATTTTCTAGAGAAATTGACAACCTCCTATACAAGTTCTTGCATTATGTTTTAGATATTATATATATTTTGGCATATTTCAAAGAAGCTCTAGCACACCTACCAATATTCTCAATATTTTAGATGTTGTTTCTAGAGAAAAAGCTCTACTATATATAAAAGAGTACATACGTAAAAGTAATTGTACATAAATAGAATTATTCTACACAACAGTTTTACAACACAAATTTGCTAAATAGAAGAACCAATAAGATATCATGTGGTGTAGACCTGCTAAATAGATCCTTTTTTTATTTTTAAATTTAGAAATTAAATAATGTCAACCAAAATATATGGTCATTCTCTTATAACTTCCAACTTGCTGATTATATAATATTGATAGTTAGTTGATTATGTCGAAAAACCAAAAGCTGAAAAAAGCTGTATGATAGCTACAAGGTATCCAAAAGCGCCTTTCTTTTTACATGAGCGGCTTCGGTTTTAGACTCCTATGCTTCGACTTTTTGGCATATTGGAAATCATGCTTGGAGTTTTCAGTCTCTGTCTCGATCATGGAAATTGACACTAATTTACGAGTAAGATAAATGTAAAATATACTATATACTACTCTTAGAGTATGTAAGTTTCGTGTATTTTTTTTCAAATAGTGAAATTTATTATTAAAATATAATTTTTTTTCATATAGATTCTAGATGTATTCTTTTCTTTTTCAAAATAAATGTGAGAGACTTGCACACCAGATGATTGCAAATATTATTTATCTATATCTAATCATGCTTAGTGATCATGTGGTATATGATCTCAATTGATTTTTTTTTTTTTTTTATCTCCATTAACCATTTAAATTGCAACTATATTTTAAATGTGTCGCATCATCTAATATGATTGAGAATAATAATATTTAAGATAGAAGAAGAGCATTATTTATAATATATGATTTGTTATCTTGTGATTGGGCATGACATGAACACTTGTAGAATACGAAACATTGGTATATATGATGAGATCATTCCAAGATTTTGATATTATAGAGAGATGGTACATTCACTTCATGAGGGCCTACCATAGTGCTTTGTTGGGTATTTAAAATATTAAACTTTTAACTTACGTGTTTCATTTGTTGAGTAAATATAAAATTAATGTATAATTAAAATGGATCACCCTCATAAGCTTAATTAGATAAGACATCAAACATGTCAGCTTATGATGATCATGATAGTGTGCGTGTTATGACTCTCAAATTAAATATAGGTAATGAGTTATTTTATTTTTAAACTGGTATGTAGAGCATGCATGTCATCTACATCACTTAAATGATAAGATTTGATTCGTAAATTAACTCAAATCTTAAAATTTATCTTTCAAATTAAGTTATTTCATTCAGTATTTTATTAAGTGTGCATGTGTGCTCTATAATATATACACCAACTTGAGAATATAATTTTTCTTGGCTAATATGCAATCAGTTAATTGTTAGCCATTACATTTCCAACAATTACAATGGGCGAGCAACCAATAATCTGCAGTAGTCTCCTTAAAATTAAGAAATGCTAAATGTATTTAAGAAAAATTTGTTTCTCCACATGTCAATTAATGATACGTAGAAAATCATGAAATTTAAATTTTAAAAGCAAACTTATAACAAAATGAGTTTTGTACATAAAATTATAAATAAAAATATAAGTACATGTAGCATTACTCTAAAATTAGTTAGTGTTCGAGAAAATATATTCAAGGTCTTTTTATGATATTCCATGCATATCTCATCTCGGAAAGTGCAATTTTAACCAGATGGCAAATACAGTATGATAGACGTAAGTAAAAGATAAAAGATAAAAGATAAGATTTCTGGAGGTGAATCAGATAAACGATTCCCACAAAATCACCTAAGGTAGGGAAGATAAGATTAAAAACCAAAAGGCTGAAGAAAATAATGTAAATTTACTCAAGAAATTCAGAAAATAATGCAAAGGGTTTGGAGAGATCAGAGCTTATCTTGTCCACATAGTAAAGGGAGAGGTGGCATGGTTCGGTTGGTGAATGTTGAATAATTTGGCTAAGGATGACAGTAAAGAAGCACATGATTATCATGCATGGGTAAAAGAATCTGGGAACTCGAGCATGGACCCTTAACTTCTGGGGATAGTACCCTAGATCAGGTACTACTGCATGCCAAGTATCGATATTGTTCTTATCTTTCGTCAACATTGTGGGCAAAATTTACGAGATAAGTCCTACATATAATTTCCACTCCTTCAAATTATTAAATACAAATTTGGTTTGCTAAAGTCTTTAAATATGAAGCCTTTCAATATATGGACCAAAGATTTGTTCCTATAATCTATATATATATATAATATTTACAATTCTAGTAGGTACAAGTCTCGCGTATTTTTTTTAAAAAGTGAATAAATCTAAAATATGAATCAAAAAATAATTTTTTAATAATGAATTCAACTTTTTTTAAGAAAATGTGATTCAATTTACATACCGTAAAACTATATTTAGTATTATTCGCTATCTAGCTATTTGAGCCAACACAAATTTATGGAAGCTATTTTCAAATATGAACAGGCTATTTGGCACCTTCATTTCATTGAAATTTTGGCATATTTCAGAATTTCAACGAAATCATGGGTAGATTATTATATGTTTCTTAATTTTCGGCATGTTTGTTATGCTCATGTCATTATAAAATACTTTATGAGCAATATTTTTAACTGTATAAAGCGCGTGACGTTTAATATATAAAAATTTCACATGACTTGACGTCTCAAAAAAAAAAAAAACTGGCTTCAAACGTCTATGATTTTAGCCAAGTCAAACTTGTTGCGAAACCCAATAACTTGATAAAAAAAAACTGAACGGACACTTTGACAAGTGATAAGAGTTCCCACAAAATAGGCAAACCCCATTACAACTATATAGCAGCAAGCAAGCAAATTAATTTTTAAAAGATTGCATGGCACAAAGTACTCTCTATGGCAAATCACGTTACTATATATATATATATATATATATATATAGTATTAGCATAGCAAGAGAACTAAGATGAAGTTCCCTACACGTTTCTTGCTTCAGTTAGTGCTATGAATAATTTTAAGTTTGTCCTCGCATCACTTTGCCATCAAATAATGTCTCCTAAATGTAATTGATTGGCATGATATGTCACTTGCATATGTATTCAGGTCTCTTTGATATCACATAATTTTCAGTCGTTGAGGTGGCGAACAAATTTATTTGTAAGAGTTTTTATTGACATATATATACCAAACCAATTATTGATTTAAAAGCACAGTAACGTCTCGTTTAGATAGTGATAAGATGATATGATCTATAAATAGTAGTTAAATGATTTGTGAACAGTAGCGAAATAATTTATGAATAGTAGTAAAATAGTTTAAATTGAGATGTTTTATGAGGTTTTGGAAAATAAGAGAGAAAATTTGAATAAAAATATTATAAAATTAAAATATTGTTATAATATTATTTTTTAATATTATTTTTATTTTGAAATTTGAAAAAGTTTTTTTTTTTTTTTTTGTGTTTTGTTTGTAAGTTTGAGAAAGTTATAATGATTAGGTAATCATTAGATGAAAAAGTCAAAAATTAAAAATTAAAAAGTATTTATGTTTGGATATTGAGATATAAGATGGGATGAAATGAAATAAGATGGAATGAGATGGGGAGATTCTTACTATCCAAACCATGCTAAGCTCATGTGTTATGTTATTTTGAGACTCGAAAATGGCAATTTCAAAGTAGAGTTTTGTTGCTTACAGTCATTTTTGCGTATTCATTGTGTACTTGGCCAAAACATGCAGTTATTTTATATTAAAAAAATGATGCAGCCAATCACGTTAGTAGAATGCGTAATGAGTACGCAAAAATAAATATAAATAAGAGTTTTTGTTCAAGCTCAAAGTAGCATGTACAGTCATCTATCTTATCGCAATGTTTGATCGGGACAAAGATGGTTTGCTAGGTATAGTAAAGATTCCATTATTGTAGCCTGTAGGAGAAATTATATCTATGGATGGCGTGGAGAATGTGATGTTGAGGTTGACCACACGCCACTATATTTACCATACATCTTGCTTTCGATGAAAACCTTCTTTATAATTCTTTGAAGGTGAAATAGAAATAATAAAGAAGTTGATGGATGAGGTAGCTAGCTAGCAACGTTTGTCTGTCTGGCTTCTAGAGTGTCAATTTTCTAAAGCTCCAATAGAATGGCACTACAATGAGACTAATTATTGGAGCACAAGGCCGCTAGCTGGACCTTGTTCTTTAATAATAGTGCACATTGCTCATGCAATGGCGTACGGCGACACGATGAAGTTCCGTCTGCATGCAGCAACCCGGCCCCGGTTATTGACTGGCAAGAACTTCACCGACTACGTACACCACGTTTAATTTGATTTTTCTAAACCTTCTCCAACAAAAAAAGTACTCATCGTGAACGTTATCCACATAGAAAATAAAATATAATAGAAAAGGGAGAATGAGGAAGAAAGAGTTTGAGGTCTATTTTGCTATTGTCAATTGTTTTTTAATACATAGCATATATATGTATCTATTTATATGTGAAAGATATTAAAAATATAATGGAAATGCAATAAATTAGTGATACTGATGATTGATTTATACAATACACTAATAGAATATTATGAATATATTTTATAGCAAGTATAGTAATATTCTAACAGTCCATTCTTGTGCTAATTTGGCCAATTAAAATTGATGCTTTTGTTGGGTTTAATTACAGATGTAGATGGGGAAAGAGGCCAGGGTGACTAATGAGAAATCTCAAGTGCATAGTCTGTATGATCCCAGAAAAGAAGAAAGGAATGCAGAGAGCATGATGATGCACGAAGGACTGAAAAAAGTAATGTATATTCCTTAGAAGATGGAAAGCACGATACGGAGACCCTCATACATACACTGTCTAACAAACTAGTTGAATGCTATACCAAAAATAGAAGCCAGCTAATAAAGGAAATATATCT
The DNA here is from genome assembly GCA_003123785.1 of Pterocarya stenoptera. NCBI lineage: Eukaryota > Viridiplantae > Streptophyta > Magnoliopsida > Fagales > Juglandaceae > Pterocarya > Pterocarya stenoptera. The sequence goes on from QEOT01003245.1 coordinate 460,741, forward strand.
ACCAAAAAATGAAAAGAATAATAATTAAAATAAAAGGAAATAGAAATCATCATTTTCTAGATTTTTGACTTCCAGCTAAACAATTTGCAGCTGCTGTTAGGAGGGAGACAACTTGCAGCTTGATCATTCTCAGTGTGTAATAGCCCCCTGCAAGATGGAGAATAGAGATTCACTATTCCCATCTTGGATAAATGTGAATGAAGGAGAGAGGAAGGTATTGCCTTTGTAAAAATATCAATCAATTGACATTGTGAGGCAACATGGGCTGTGGTGATGCTTCCCTCTTGAATTTTGTCTCTAATTATGTGACAATCAAATTCAATGTGTTTCGTTCGTTCGTGAAAAACTAGATTGGCAGCTATATGAAAGGTTGCTTGGTTGTCACAGTAGAGTAATGCAGCTTGTGGATGTGAAACTCGAAGATCAATGAGTAAGTATCTTAGCCAAGTGAGCTCAGAACATGTAGATTCCATGAAACAATACTCGGCTTCAGCTGAGAAACAAGAAACCATAGATTGTTTCTTTGTTTTCCAAGAGGTAAGTGAGTTACCAAGAAGTATGCAATAGCCTGTAACAGAGCGACATGTGTCAAGACATGAAGCTGAATCAGAGTCACAATAGGCCTTGAGCTGGAGCTGAGATGTAGATGATAGCAAAATGCCTTATCTAGGGGCTGCTTTAATGTATCTAAGAACCTTGTGAGCAGTGGCTAAATGTGTAGATGTGGGATGATCCATAAATTGACTTAGGAGCTGGACAGCATAGCATAAATCAGGCCTTGTAATTGTTAGATACAACAAACAGCCAATAAGCCTACGGTAAGAGCTTGAATCTGGAAGGGGATCACCAGAAATTTTGCTTAGCTTGAAATTTTGTTCAAGAGATAGTTTGAGGAGCTTGCTGCCAAGTGTACCCGAGTTAGCCAAAATATCCAAGACATATTTTCTTGGGCATAAGTGAACCCCTTTTGAAAACCTGGCAACTTCCAAATCAAGAAAATAACGTAGACAGCCAAGATCTTTTATTTTAAATTGAGTGTTAAGGAAGGATTTAAGAGAAGCAATAGAGATTGGACAGTTTACAACCACAATAATATGATCAATATAAACTAGTAGTGTTGTGAATGATGTACCATCTAGTTTAGTGAAAAGGCTATAGTCAGTTTTAGATTGTTCAAAAACAAAAGCAATAAGGGATAAAGAAAACTTAGAATACCATTGTCTTGAGGCCTCCTTAAGGCCATAAAGACTCTGAAGTAGCTTGCACACTTGGTTAGGTCCTCCTTTGATGTAACCAGGGGATTTTCGCATATAAATCTCTTCTTCCACATCACCATAGAGAAATGTGTTGTTAACATTAAATTGAAGTAGTTAACATTAAATTGAAGTAGTGAACAACCTTGTACTGCTACCACAAAAAGTAAAACTTTAACTGTGACAAGCTTGGCCACTGGAGAAAATGTCTTTATGTAGTCTGTACCTTCTAGATGTGTGAATCCCTTAGCAACAAGCCTAGATTTTAACCTTTCAACAGACCCATCAGCATTGAACTTTGTCTTATACACATACTTGCAATCAATGGCTTCCTTACCAGGAGGCAAGTCAATGATGATCTAAGTGTGGTTCTGTTCTAAGGCTAGCAGCTCAGTGTTCATGACTTGACACCAGCCAGTGTGTTTCACAGCTTGCTTATATGTGTGTGGCTCAGAAATAGTGGAAATGGAAGTGGAAAAAGTAGTAAAAGATGGAGAAAAATTCTGGTAAGTAAGAAAATATTCTAAAGAACACGGGTTACCAGTAACTAGAGAGGGACACTGAGACAACAATTGAGTTGGAGCTGTAAGTGAGGCCTATTGATAGTGGAATTCTTGCAAATACTGAGGTGTTCTCCTTACTCTAGTTGACCTGCGAATGATTTGATTAGATGAAGGTCCAGGAGTGGAAGTGATGGGGTCAGAATTATGAGAAGTAGGGTGTACATAATTGTTAGGAAAGTGAGAAGAAGCAGTAGAATCTGGAAAGGGTGTAGGATTAGGTTGGGAAGATGATTTGAAAAAGTCAAGAAAAGCAGGTAATGATTTTATAAAAACAAAATTAGAATTTGGAAAGGGAGTTGATGAGAGAGGAGGCAAGAATTGAAAGGAAAAGATTGACTCATGAAACACTACATCCCGAGAGACAAAAATGGTTTTTGTCCCAAGGCCAATAAGCTTATAGCCTTTAATACGAAAGGGGTATCCAAAAAAAAATGCACATATGACCTTGGGGATCAAATTTCTTTCTACCATGAGAAAGAGTGGAAGCAAAGTAAAGAGATTCAAATATTTTTAGATGAACATAAGTGGATTGGGAATGGAATAAAAGTTCAAATGGAGTTTTGTTTTTAAGGAGAGGAGTAGGATTTCTATTAATAATATATGTGGTTGTTAAAACACAGTCATTCCAATATTCAAGTGGGAGACCAGCTTGAAATTTGAAGGCACAAGCCACATTAATTAAATGTTGGTACTTTCTCTCAATAATTTCATTTTGTTAGGGGTGGCAACACAACTAGTTTGATGTATGATTTCTTTGTTATGGAAAAAAATCTCTCAAGGTCCCCAGAGGTCATAGTGCACTAGTTCAAAAGGACTTGGAAGTTTTATGGTTACTATGAGGAAAAGGAAGTCAATGAAGCTTAGCAAATGGACAAATGCAACAAGGTTTGCTATTAGTAGAAGAAATATTGTCCTTTACAATAGGATCTGTAATTAAGTTTAAAACTGTAAATGATAGATGACCTAGGCGACAGTGCCAAAGGTCAGTGACACCAATATTATGTAAAACAGAAGCTGAAGCTGAAGCTGAGGTAGGATGCTTGGCATTTGAAAGGTGTGAAAGGGTGGTGACCAGAATTGAAGGAGAGACAACAGTTTTGAGCAAGTAGAGGTCATTCCTCACATCGCCCTTCCCAATCGTTGTTCAAGATAAAAGGTCCTGAATGATACAAAAATCCAAAAAGAAAACTAGGCAACAATTGAGATTGGCAGCCAATTTCTTGGCTGAAATCAAATTAAAATGAAATGAAATGACACATAAAACCTCTTTGAGGCAAATTGAGGGTGTGAGCTAGATAGTGCCAGTGTATGTGACAGAAACATTAGTCTCTTTTGACAATTTAACAGAATGAGATACATGTGTAGTAATGGTAGTGAGCAAGGAGGTGTAGCAGACCATATTGTCTGTTGTACCTATATCTATGATCCAAGGGACATCTTTGGATGGAAGAGTGTTGTATGAAGGTGGGTAAACAAAAAGAGATATCAGAGAGATGGGAACTCGAGGGCTAAACAATAGTGGAAGACTCCCTTGGCTGAAGTAAGGCCATCAATTGCTAGTACTAAGACTTAGTTAAACCCACTCGACCATCACTGAGCTCTTCAAGGTTAGAAGCAGGAGATAAAGTGGATTTAGTAGCAAAGACTGTAGAACCTTGAGATTTGTTGAAGATTTTGTGTCCTGGTGGAAAGCCATTCAACTTGTAACATTTCTCCATTGTGTGTCCAGTCAAATGGCAATGTGAGCATACAGGGGCCTCTGTATTACCAGCTTTAAAACAAGTTTCAAAAGAATGTCCTGTTATTTTGCAATGGGTGTAGTGAGCTTTTTCTTTCTTGGGGTTGTTTTGGGATTGAGATGGGTATTTGGCAGTGGGTGGGAATGGTTTTTTAATGAAAAATGCCATGGAGTCAGGGGATGGGGGATCAAATAAGAGTTGATAGTGGTATTCTTGTTGTTGGATGAGGGAAAAAACTGTGGTAATAGAAGGTAATGGATCTAAAAGCATGATTTGACCTCGAACAAGGGAATAAGTGTCATTCAAGCCCATTAAGAATTGGAAGACACAATCACGTTGGAAATGATCTAAGAGTCTTCATAGTTCCACAATTACAATCTAGAATGGGATCATAAATTGATAGTTCATCTATTGCCGTAATAAACACTTACAATGTCGTGTTCTTGGAGAAGGCTAACTAAGGTCTTCTTGAGCTGGTAAATGCGAGGTCCGTTTGTTGGAAACAACTATCCTAAAGATCAAGCCAAAAGTCATAGGCATCATCAACAAACACAACACTAGATTTGATGGAGGAGTTGATAGAGTTCTAGAGCCATGAAACCACCATATCATTGCAGCGTTCCCAGAGGTCAAGAAAGGGGTCTGCTGGGTTGAGGGGGTTGAGGAATAATGCCTGTGATGAAGCCCAATTTGTTCTTAGCACGAGGGCTCGTCACATGGCATGGGACCAAGTGGCATAATTATTAGAGGTGAGCAAATTAGTGACTAAAATCACGATAGGGTTGTCGTCATTATCCAATCGAAAGGGGTTACTGGGATCATTAAGGTTCAAGTATCTGGTCATATTTGTGGCATGAAAGTTGTTTGAATCAATGTTTGTATGAGTTGAGGAATTATTGGAGTGGGTTGAGGAAGAATCGTCGTCTAGTGGTTCCTCCATGAAGAGCTGCTCTCATGTTCTTGATACCATGTAAGATTCTAGAAAAGTAGAAAGGAATGCAGAGAACATGATGCACAAAGAACTGAAAAAAGTACTATATATTCCTTAAATGATGGAAAGTACGATATAGAGACCCTCATATACACACACTATCTAACAAACTAACTGAATGCTATATCAAAAATAGAAGCCAGCTAATAAAGGAAATATATCTACCAAAAATGAAAAGAATAATAATTAAAATACAAGGAAATAGAAATCATCATTTTCCAGATTTTAGACTTCCAGCTAAACGACTTGCAGCTTGATCATTCTAAGTGTGTAATATAGTCGGCGAGGAAAGGATAGCGAGCGACTAAAGACGTAGTCACAACGAATCTATGTGAAATATGACGACTAAAAGATAAAACATAGTACGGTGCGAGGGAGTCAAGGAAAGACCACATGAATCGTTCTCAACACAAAACTGCAACACCTAAGGGTGGTTTGGTTACACAAAACCAAACCATCATATCTCATCTTATCTCATATAATTATTACAATTTTTTTAAATTCTCATACAAAATATAAAAAACAATTCAACTTTTTTAAATCGCAAAACAAAAATTATATTATAATAATATTTTATTCAACTTTTGACAAAACATCTCATTTCATCTCATCTCGAGATTCGGTATGTCCAAACGGGATACTCGTGCTAAAAGGGCACAATCCATAGTCGAGTTCTATTCTTAAAGGAATCTTATCATATTAGACTTCCTAGAAGTATGCTCCTAGAAGTATCATACATACTTAGCTCCTCAATCCTTATAAATGAGTTGCCAAGTAAAAATGAGTACATTGCATTTTTTTTTTTCTCAAATAAAGCATTGATAGATAAACTAACGGTTACAAGATACAAGTTTGGGGTGAGAGTCTCCTACAGTCTTCCCAAAACCAACATATTACAACACAGAAAATAAAAATAAAAAGCAAGTTTCGGAGCCAAATAAATGGCTCCAACCCAATTTCCACAAGGGGAAACCGCTTGGTGACATTTTTACATAGTCTGCTAAACAGACTATAAAGCTACAGCTAGAAGCCGTAGTAAAAGGATGTGTGCTGCAATATGTTGGTTTGGACTGGCTTGAAAGAACTTCATCTACTTTTACTTGATCTTTGATTAGAAAAAGCGGGAACATAAGAAAGTAATCAGAAACTGAGATGAATCGTCGGCGAAGGGCCACCACTGTCTGTGGCGGCGCGTGTACTACACGCTCCATACCTGTAGAGGATTGGAAGCTCGGGTTCCAAAGAGTTAATGCTGCTGATTCCATTGGTACTGCCCATGACGGCAAAAAACTTCCCCAAACGCAGTGGTGAGTGAAAATCACGCACAGCATAAGCCGCGCGTGAGGCGTACCCGCCTCTCGGATGGATAGGAATCTTCTACCATCTTGAAGATCGGCGCCTGGGGAGGCTGATGGCGGGGCCCTTGTCGGACTCTGCTCGCTGGAAAGCAGCAGATTATCTAGTTTCGATGCTAACGGGTAAAAGCTAGGAAGAAAACAAGAAAAAAACAAACCTAAGCAAAAGCTGAGGCTGGTGTGGGAGGGAGGTGGGCGGAGCTGAAGCTCTAACCCCCCTCCCCCCAGAGAATGGCTTGAAAACCTGGAAGCGACAATGGGTATGGGAGAGAGAACAGAAAAAAACAAACATTGCCAAACAAAAAAAAAGTTACTTAAATGAGTACATTGCATGCATAGCTGGAAATGGGGTCTTTTTCAAGGTGTGAGTTGGGAAGAGATTGTCCTAGATAGTGTCATTATATAAAATTTGGCATAATTATTGTCACTGGAGACTTTGTTATTTATAACAATCCATGGATCATCTTGCTTTGAATGTGTTGTCGAGGTGTCGATCATGAGATCGAGCTGGTACCTGGAGCCAAACCACCCGCTAGAGCACCCTATCGAACTACGGTCTAGTTGGTCGTCACTTTTTGCACCCAGAGAAAAGTAAGGGGCATATTAGGGTGCGTTTGGATGTTAAACTGAGTTGAGTTGAGTTAAATTTAGATAATAAAATATTGTTAAAATATTATTTTTTAATATTATTAGTATTTTGAGATTTGAAAAAGTTGAATTGTTTATTAGATTTTGTGTTGAATTTGAAAAAAATTATAATGATGAATGAGATGAGTTGAGTTTGGTTTAGTAACCAAACGTAGCCTATCTTTGATGGGCCCCAAATGCATGGAAAAATGTGGGTAGCCCATTTTTGTCAACTGTTGGTAAGCCCGTTAGTTGGTACAGTGATGGGCTTTCGTCAATTCAATCAGTATTAGGCCTAACTAGGGAAATACAAGAGTACTTGCAATATCAGCCGCTCGCTCATAGAGCACACATATCAACCGCCCGATCCATCCTCACCCTCCCTCTATAAAAGCAATCGCCCTAATAGATGTCTGGTATCAGTCGCCTCCTCTCTCGTTGATGGGCAAGTAGGGTTTCTCCATTTCCTTCGGTTCTGTAAGATCTGTTTTTCAATGCCATGCCTCTGGCTCTCTGTTTCTCGAGTCTGTTTCCTGAAACAATTTATTACTTAGCTCTCTTTTGAAGTCTTTTCCTCTTTTTTGTTTTTTTTTTTTCTGGAAACGCTTCATCATCTGGTCAGTGCGGATTAGATCAAATTCCCTCATGACTCGTTCCCTTGAAGCGATATTGATTGTGTTGCTGCGTTTTTTGAGACTCTCTCCCTCAATTCTTTGCTTCTTTGGGAGAACAATGGAGCAACTAGATTTTTTTTAATGTAAAATGAATTTTCATGTTATCTTTGTTATGGGGTACTGTGGTATGTTTCTACGATGATGAGCCATACAGACCTGTAATGATTTGCGGTGATGATCGCAACTCTTTATAGAACATCTAAGGGACTGAGTTCCATAACAGATTCAGTACTCCCCGGTATATTTTGTCTTTCGTCTTCTTCGTAATCTGATTTTTCATTTTAATTTCTTGCTTGTGGGCTTCGATTCTTCATGCAATTTGCTTGATTTTGGCTTACACTAGAAAACTTTTTTCTGTTTGTGTTTTGGCTATGTGAAACTGAAGCCCAGAATTATGTTCTCCTCGCTATCCAGTGCTCCATTCATGCTGCATTAGGACGTTGGAGAACTACATTCATCTTTACCTTAAAAAATGAATCAAAATCATCGTAATCCGTTGAAATGATTTGAATTGTAATCGAATGGTTTGAATATGATTTAAATTATCGAAACTGTTCATTTGCGTTCCAAATAGATTGACAGATTTTTAGTAGCTCAGAATTATCTTCCTACGAAATCAAGGACCAATTTTTTGGAACAGAGTTAACGACATTGCGGATAAATGATTTGCTAATCTCCCCAGAAATAACCAGAATGAATATTTGAAACATATATTAATGGTAATGCGATTTACTTGTTCTGATTTGCATCACTGCATTGCTCTGTGATCATATCACAGCATTTGACGCCCCCACCACCCATACATTTGGAGCATAAAATTAAGCTTTCGGGAAATTGTCCTGCTGGTAACTACTTGCTATGATGTACTGGTTGATGTGCCTTTTCAATTAGAGAAGGAAATGAATGCATTCTTGGAAAATACCGAACGCCACAAAGAGATTGATGCTTGTGACGAATTGATTTGTGCTTCTATAAAGAAGATCCACGAGAGTCGTCGGAGGCGGGCATTCTTTCTTGGATTTAGTCTTTCTCCGGCCGAATTTATTAACGCTTTAATTGCTTCTCAGAGCAAGGATTTATGAGAAAACAATTTGATTTTGTTTCTGGTACAAGGGCTTTCTTTCTGGTACTCCTAATCATTTTATTTTGTTCTTTAATATCATAAAATTTCACCATTTTATGAAGCTTTCATAGTTGCTATCTTAATTGAAATTGAACTTCAATTTCTTCACCAAGCTGTTAAATCTCCTTACTGGTGTAAGGCTATGGCAGTAGAGATCAAGGTCCGAGAGGCAAATACCATTCAGATAGGCCTATAGAATGCTACAAAACTAGATCAGTAGCTAAGAGTTATACCCAAAAGAAAGGACTTCAATTTATAAAAACCCTCTCATCTATTGCTAAGCTCACACCTACTCTTGAGTATTCTAAGCACTTGTTATAACCAAGGGTTAAAAGCCACAGTACTTGGGACTTTGGGAATGCTACTAAATGATCAACAATTTCATTCAAATCTATAAACCTTTTTATAAAGAAAAAACTAAATGCTCCCCACTTTTGACTATCCATCTTGACTGCTGGTTAAATTATTTATTTATTTATTTTTACTTAGTAATTTTTTTTATTTAGTGATTAAAAAAGTGATTTTAAATATATTGGTGTATTTTTTTTAAAATATATTTGAATGTATTAAAAAAATATAAAAAAAAAAAAAAAAAAAAAAAAAAAAAAAAA
>QEOT01003245.1:469811-492311 GCA_003123785.1 Pterocarya stenoptera
AAAAAAAAAAAAAAAAAAAAAGATAACTAAGCGGTAAGTTCAGTGGTAAGAGTGGGGCGGTACAATAGCCCCATTCTTTTTATAATGGCATGTACGTGTGTATACACAACAATGATATTGTCTAAAAAGAAAGGTCCAATGATAAAAAAAAAAAATGACTTTTTAATTGGAATTTATGGTTCTTATTCTAGTCTTTGTGATCTGATTTTTTCACCATATGATGTGAGGTTGCTGCTACTTAACCATTAAAAATACAGTTCTGCTACATACAGTCGCTACTTGCAGTTGCCGTGCAGTTGGATGACGTGGATGGATGATGTGGCAGTTGATATTAATTTTTTAAAAAAAATGAAAAATAAAGGTTCGATTCCTGTTTCATTCTCTTGCACATCTTGCGATACGTGATCTTTGACTTTGGTTTCCTTCGGCGATTTGTGGTCTTCGCTGGTGCTGTTGGTGCTTCTCTTGCTTCTCCGTTGTTGCTTCTCTTGCATTGTGGTCTTCGGCGATTTGTGCTCTTCGCTCGAGCTTCAAGTGATTGAGTCTGTAAGTATTAAGGAAGAAAATAAAACAAGTGCACCAGCAGTCGCCCAATAAGAAGAATGCCTCAGCACATGCACAATCGAAACCAACACTCAGCAAATACCCACGTTGCAGAAGCAAGAAAATCACAATAGAGATTTTCTCTTTTACACATTCTGTCGATCAATTGATTTTCTTACTGAGTTGTAATCTCAATATGGTATCAAGAGCTTGTTGAAAGACCATCGTCTTCACTAATTTTTTTTCTCTCTTCTGTTTTTTCCATGGCATCCGAAGACTCTTTCTCCATCTCCTCCACATAGAACCCAACACCCACCATCAACCCATCCATTCTCAATTCTGCAGCTCACTTCATCACCACTATCGGCTTGAGTTAAGGTAATTATGCTTCTGATTCTTGTTAACAACTTGAGGCAATGAAACTGAAAGAAGCAACGAAGGAATCGAGAACCAGAAGAAAATGCCAAAGAAAAATTACTTCTCTGCCATTGCCCCAGACAGCCGAAAACCCCACTCTCCCCATCCGCCCATGGACCCCCACGCGCCCCCAGTCGAAGGCGAGGACTTCGTCCACATTGAGAACCCCTATCGCTGTCGAGAACTTGAGCGAGAGCATCGTTCATGTCGACGAGCCCCCGCCGAGAGACGATGATGCATGTGACGAGGATGTTTCCGCAAGTAATGAAGCTGATACCTCGGAGTAGAGGAAGATACTTCCAGAGGAGCTCTCGAAAAGCGTGCTGGTTCGTTCTTACGATTCTACCGCCGAGGGTGGTGTCTGCGACGTCTATCTTGTTGGCACGGCTCAGGAAGCTCTGGTGCAACTTCGTGGAAGGATCGAGAGAGGGACTTTTTGAGATAGAGACGAAACGCAGAGAGGGAGGGAACGAAATGAAAAAAATATTTTTTTGAGGGAGCCGCTCACACGCCGTTTGCGGTCGACTGTATATACCTTTTTTCTTAAAAATATAAGCACCCTTTCCTAGTCAAACCATTCAATTCGGTGATGAGCTATATGAGCTATGCATATATGCTACTCCACCATATATGATATTACCACTAAATAAATAGAAAGACTAAGAGCACTAGCATTGATTTTGCCAAATGCATCTTCAAAATTTAGCTAATATCACACTTTTTTACATTTTCCTATTCCATTTAAATTCAATCTCCACATTGGATTAGCCATTTACTCTCTCTATAATAATAAAATATTATTAAATGAATAACTTTTTTATTTAATTTATTTGTATCATATTTTATAATTCTACCAATTTAATATTAATAATAATTATATTCTAATTAAATTAATATTAAAAAAATCAAATTTTTAAAAGTTATTTAATGCTAATAACAAAAAATATTTGATTAAACTCATCAAAAATTCTATTTAAATTTCTTAATTACAAACTAAATAATATTTTTATTGGAGTGAGCAACTAATATTTTAATGTTTGCTTAGAGTGAGAAATTATTATTTTAACTTTTGGTGAATCAATTTGGTTATTCAAATTTGGCTAATCATTGTAGCTAACATCTAAATATTTTTAGAGATGCCCAATCCAATGTGGAAACTTTTTAGCACATATTATCTAAAATTTAGCCAATCTTTAATTTTGGCCAAGCCAATACTATTACCCTAAGTTGATTACTGTAATAAGGGCTCTCTTAAAGGAATTGATACTCCACCAAAATAGCGTCTAAATATCTAGTTCCTTTAAGAGTATCAGTTCTTCTAAATGTAACAATATAGTCTTTAAATTCTTTTAAATAACATGACACTCTTTTCACGACTTTTGTGTCAAACATCCTTAGGTTACTTTGGCAACAATCAAGGATGCCAACTAAAAACTGATCTTAGGCCTTATACAAGTTTCTGCAATCATTAAATTTTTTTATAACCTACATATAAAAAATTTCTTTAACAACCTAATCAATTTTAGGATACTGTAAAATACTGAGCATGTCACATTGTGTTTTTAAAACATCTATGGATCAACAATTTTTCATGCAACGTCTTTCAAAACTCCATGCAACTCTACTAAGACAATCCTAATAGTCTTTATCTTAGTATTAAAATTCAATCACAATTATGAATGATGTCGCATTCGTAAATTTCATTTTAAAAGTCTTTTAGAGACATACTACAAACCATGATCTATACTTGCCAAAATGTTATATACATGCATAAATACAAATATACTCTCACTGACCTTCTTATATATACATTAACAATAAATATTTTTCCTAAATCCAAAAATAGTATTGGTATTATCAAATTTTAGATACCACTTTCAAAAAATATTTTACCTTTTCTAAATAGTCATTTTATTCGTTTCTTGTACATTTCAAACTTTCACTCTACAAATGTTTTTACATCCATTTGATATAACTCTTAACCGTAATGAGTTACTAATGTTATAGTAATCTTAAATGAGTCCTTTCAGGCTTATTAGAAAATCTCTTTTCTGATCAATGCTCATTTCTGAGTAAAATCTTTGATTACAAGTATGACTAATTGATATCATTCAACATTGCTTTTAAAGTCAGAGTTTTGTCTCCAAGATCTATTTACATTCGACTTTTTATATTTTTTTTCAAACAATTACTCTTTTATGCATCATAGAATAACTTATTTCTATAACTTGTGAAAACATATTTCAACCTTTATTTATTTCTATGTCAAATTTAAATTTTGAAAATATATCACGTAGCCTAACCAAATAGCAAATCAATAAGATCACATGAGCAAACAGAAGTTGGTTTGGTTTGTTATTGTTATTACAGAGGGCTACAGATACGGTCATAGCTAGAACATGTCCTGACCAAAATGCTACATATTCTTGTAGAACTCCACGACTGAATAGCCATAAGCAAAGCCTGCCACCTGAATACCAGAAAATCCTGCTGCCTTTGCCAAACTTTCGAGTTCTCTTTCTGTCCTCTCCTTGCCTTGCGGGTTCGCATTCATTATGAACAAATAAAATTGAAAGAAGCTTTTATGAGCAGCACTAGTTTCAGGGACTTCTGGAACCACCATATCAACTAGTATCACTTTCCCACGTTCTGGTAGTGCTTCATAACAATTTTTTAGTACCTTCAAACTATCTTCATCGTTGTAATGATGAATTATCCACTGTTTCATTCACATCCCATGCAATTATGCCAGTTAGAAACTGTACAGAATGAACCACCATTTAAAAATTACCGATTCAATTAAACACACAACCAACGAATATATTATTTTATGTTTGTTGTTTTCTGCAGTACCATGGATCATACAAAGAGCAAGTTTTAGAGGAATCTCAACTATCTTACGACGGACATAGCCAATGTTTCAATTGGTATTGATCATAGTATTGAACCTAACCTTCATGAAAATGGCATCCCCTTTTGGAATGCTTACAAACATGTCTCCTGCAACGTGCTCAATACCTACAAATTAAACCGATTTCTCAAAAAGTTAAAACAGCTAAATAAGTGACTTATATGAGATAGACTACCCCAAGATTCATCAGATGCCATATATACAGTGACTCATTGCTGTGCTAGGGTTTTCCACTATTTTTTTTTTTGAAGTTTTAACTTAAAATAATCTCGCCTCGAACGGCTCCTTTCTCAGATTTTGGCCAATATTCCTTGGCATGCTAGAAACTTGTGGATCCGAAGCAGGAGCATCTGGGGGTAACATAGTATATTATGTATTGTATATTTTGTCCACCATGAGGTCTATATTTATCTACTCAAGATTGGGTTTAAAATCAAAGCATTTCAGTCGATGTTCCAAGCTCTCATTGCACGGTGTGCACATCATGATGCGTGCACCGTGCAATGAGGAAAAATGAATAGTAATAGTTTCTATGGATTTATAACTATTTGCCGAAACCCAAATATTGAAATCCATACCCGGATAGGGGGGTGACTTTTCTATAACCGAAGCCATGTCAAAGTTAACACCCTTGATGGAAGGGTACTTGGATATGATAGTGTTGAGGATGGTACCATCATGACCGCCCACATCCACTAGCGACTTCAGGCCTTCAAAGCCCTTGTACGTCTCAAGGATCTTCTCCATAAGTGCTGGGCTTAAAGCGTTCATTAAGCCACTAAAATTTTCGTGGAATCTTGCATCCTTTCTCAAAAACTCACTCATGCTCATCCCATGAGCCTTGTAACAGGGTAGTACACCTTCCAGAACTGCGTCTTTCAAATGGTCCCTGTCATGACGTGTTCATCAAAAAATTATGCAAAAACAGAGAGAGTTAGATGGTGGTGATCTCAACAATCAATACACAAATAATCGGCTTTTGTTAACTAATTGTAATACCAGATACTCATGACGTCCTTGTCCTGCATCGAATCTAACCTGGCAGCCAGTGGTCCTCCATCCTGGCTGCTTCGGTCAAAGAATTTTGAGACAGGAGCCAAACCGTAAAGCCTGAGAACGTGGCCATCGTTCTGGTGGGTGATAGAGCAAGTGAGAATTGAGTGGCTAGCTAGAACGCGTAGCATACAATCAAGAAGCAAAGACGAAACAAGGTTGTCGTTGCTGTGAGTGGAGAGCTCGGATGCTATTTGAGAAGCAGAGAGAAGGGCTCCAGGACCGGCTTTCCCAATAATCTCAAGCACACCAAGATCTATTGCTGCTTTCAGCACACTGGGCAGCACCGATGCACTTGTTAGTTGCATAGCATACTCGGAGATACTCTCCTGATCTTCAGTTGAGGATGTTCCCATCTGACTTTCCTTGGAGCTCATGTACGTGGTTTTGATATCAAACAGGAGTGTATAAATTTGATGAGTGAGGTTGAGGATGCTAGGTAGCTGCAGGGATCCTGTTTATAGATTGAATATTTCATAACCATGTGAGATATTAGAGCGTGATTTTCAAATCACATGTTTGACCTCTTTAACCCTCCAAATGGAAAACTAGACTGCCGAATATTTTCGATTAATCCATTCTAAAGGTTTAAGCAGAGATCGAAATTTAAAATAGTATTGATGATTAAATGATTTGTACAAGTTTTAAATATATAAATTTCTTGTCCCATATATATATATATATTTTTTTTTATAGTGTCTACTTTTTTTTTTTTTTTTCAAAAGAACTGCCTAAACTTGACAACTTTAACATCGTAGCATGATTTTTAAAATCAACTTTTACAAATTTTAAAATTTAAATAATATTAAAAATTCATATTCGAACAACTTTTAACTTTATTTATTCACTCACAAAATTCAATGCAATATTCTTTTAATTGTCCTATTCACACCTGTTCGCAAATCTGATTGCATATATTATAATAGTGGAGTACTCAGCCACATTTGTCCTCCATGTAGAAAAACAACTTGTTATGTTTAAATAGTGAGTTGAGATAAGATTAGTTGAGACTAAAGTTAAAAGTAAATAAAATATTATTAGAATATTATTTTCTAATATTATTATTATTTTGAAATTTAAAAAAGTTGAATTGTTTATTGTATTTTATGTGAACATTTTTTAAAATTGTAATGATGAGATGAGATAGATTGAGAGCGTTTCTCAATCCAAACTGAGACGTTTGGATAGTGAGAAGTGTAGTTATATATAGTAGTAAAAAAGTAATATATATATATATTTAAAGTAATAATAGAATATTGAATTATAGTGAAAAATAATAAATAGTAGTAAAAAGTAAGTGAAAAGTAATAATAAAATAATAAATAATAGTTGAGTATTATAAGAAATACCTGAAGTATTCTTGGTACCCAAACGTTAATCATTTTTAATCATACAAATTCATTCACCTGTACTTCTGATGGCCATGGTGTTTAATACTTTAATTACTTCATTTGGCAGTCACCCTTTAAAAAGGGTGCTAGACATAACGAGTTTCTGATTGCAATTTTGATGTTTTTTCTAGGGGTGTGCATCAAAAATTTCGGTCTCGTCTGGAACTCGAAAATTTAGGTGAATCGGACAATCTTTGCCTAGGTTGGACCCAGGCGGATAACAAGAATACGAATCCGATTACGGATCTGTAATTGGGTCTTTATTTATTTTTTTAAGAGAAAATATACGAAAAGTCAGGAAAATAAATATAAAAAACTCAAAGTAGGGTCTTTCAATTGGAAATCTCTTCGTCTTTGCATTAAGGAAGTTGCAATAATTTCTTAATAGTGAAACCTTGAAAAATCCAACCCTTTATATAAACGAAGTCATCGAAATAATCAGGTGTTAGGTTTTATCTTTTTCTTTTTTTAATTAAAAAGGTTGTAATCTTGCTTTGGTGTGCTATCATGACAATCTGGCCATAACATAAGTGCCTCTTCCACGCCATCTCATATTAGTGGAAGCACGATTGTGCATCAAAAAACAGAAAAAAATATAATAAATAAATATATATTAAAAGAAAAGAAAAGAAAAAGGTTTTGTTTACTTTTAAAAAATTACTAAATTGATATGATTTGTGTAATTATGATGATTAATTAGTACTTGTGTTTAGTTGTAAGAGTGATTAATTAGGCACGTAATAAAATATAATCAATACATGATTATAAAATATTCTGATCTATAATCTTTACAAAATCTTACCATAATGTTTTTAAGGAGCAAATAAAATAAAAAGGTAAGAGCGAGGAAGGTAAATGTACACAAACAGTGCGATTAATGAAAAAAATAGGGGAGTTGGACCGAGGGAATATTTGGGTCTAATTACCAAGTAATTAAGATTAATTATGTGATCAAAAGATGATCTTTAAAAAATATGTGATGAAGATGTTGTTCCAGTACTCAAATCAGCTGGTTTGTGCATTAGGTTTACTTAGGCTTTAAGACAGGTTAATTGCATAGCTGAGTTCTTTGCAAAGAAGGGAGAATGGGGCATTATACAACAGTCTCATACATACACATATATATTTATATATATATATAATATGTCTATTTTTAAGTAAATCAAAGGCTATATATATCTGACCTTGTATATTAGAAGTAAATAATTGTAGTGTTGTTGCTTTTTTAATCTTATATTAGTTGTAATTTACACAATAGTACTGTGCATCCTTGGTAGCAATAACTTGTATGTTTAGCTTGTTCCAATAATTGCTCTATCATTGCTGATTTCTCTTGTTTTGTAGGTGTTGGTGCTAACACTTTTATGAATTAAGAATCATTAATCTGATTGTTGAGACTAACTCTCTCATTGTGGTCAGTTGCCTCAATAATGACTCGTCTCCCCATGAATTTATTCAGACATTTAGGATGATATTTTACATTTCAAGAATGATTTTCCCTTTAGTATTAATTATGTTTACTGAGAAGGTAATGGCATAATGCGCTAGCAAACACCTTAGCAAATTATGGTGCTATGGGATATATGGTAAGTTTTTCATATCTCGTTCAAATCCTTAAGCATATGATTACTCTGTTCTCTCTGGATTGTGCAAGTCTTCCTACTACTAAATTTTCACATTTTGAAATTATTTATAGACTTAATCCATTTACTCATTCATATTTAATGCCTTTACATGTTGATGACAGGAGTAGCTTAGATGGATTTTTTCAAATTCTTGAACAAATTAATGATAATGCATATCAAGTGGATCTTCCAGGTAAGTATCATGTTTCTGCTATTTTCAATGTTACTAACATTTTTCCCTTTGATGCAGGTGGAGATTTGAAATTGAATCATTTTGAGGAAAGGGGGAATGATGGGCACAAAGATGGACCTAGTCTTAAAGATCCTTTGCAAGTTCCAAATTGGCCAATTATAAGGTCAAGAGCCAAGAAGATCAAGGAGGTAATGTAAGGATTAGTGCAATCCACTTGAGACGAGTCTAGCAAGAGCCCAACATTCAAGATGGACTTGAAGGATGAAAATCCAGTTTTGATTCATTTGATAGAAGTTATGGAAGAAGGCAACAACCTGACTTAAAGGCTTTGGGCATTTGAAGGCTTTCAACTTGTTTAATTCATTTAAAGGACTTATTTTATTAGTTTAGAATAATTGAGTTTATTATGAGAAGGACTTAAGGGGACGCCTATTCAAGGGCATGTTGGGAAAGTTATTATTTTGTTGAATTAGGGTTTCAAGAAGTTACTGTAGACGAGTACTGTAGTCATACTGTAGACGTGGCACTATTCACTCAGGGGCATTTTTGAAAGATAGGGCTTTATTTTGGTTAGGGTTTTAATTAGGTTTTGGTTTAAATACGCTTTGTAACCTAATTTTAAGAAATTTATGAAATTTGTTGAATTTTCATTGTGAGTTAAATTTACTCCTCTTGTTATTGATTGAACTTTTGAACTTATCAAAGGTAAATCACAACATTTGTGGCATTTCTCCTTGTAATCTGAGTTTTTGAGACAGGTTATTCAACGGATCTAGATTTTAATATAATCTAGATTCTTGAAACGAGTTCTCAACAGGTCTAGATTCTCCATCCATTGACTTGATTTTGACTTTCTTGGGTGAGTTTTCAAATTGATTGTGGGTTCAAGGGATTCCATTCCCACAGGTTCATATCACTAGTGATGATGACGGACGTAATAGAAGAACCTAAGGGAATCCAAGGAATCCCTGTGATTAAGGATTATCCTAGGGTTTTTGCCGATGATTAACCTGGATTACCCCTGAATTGAGAAACGGAATTTGCAATTGAGCTTGAACCAGCCACAAGCCCAGTACATAAGGCACATTACCGAATGGCCCCAATAGATTCAGAGGAGGTTAAGGTTCAAGTCTAAGAACTTCTAGCGAAGGGTTTTATCCGACTTAGCTCATCGTCGTGGGGAGCACCAGTCTTGTTTGTCAAAAAGAAGGATGGAACTCTCAAGATGTGTATCGATTATAGAGATTTGAACAAGGTTACTGTCAAGAATAAATACCCTTTACCAAGGATAGATGACCTATTAGATCAATTGCAAGGAGCTACAATTTTCTCAAAGATTGGTCTACGATCTGAATATCACCATCTCAGAATTTAGGAGCAGGACGTATCTAAGACTGCCTTTCGAACTTGTAATGGACATTTCGAGTTCCTAGTTATGCCTTTTGGATTAACAAATGCCCCAGCAGCATTTATGCAACTAATGAATCAAAGTTTCAGGAAATACTTAGACAGTTTTGTAGTGGTGTTTATAAGTAACATATTGATCTATTCCCATGATGACGAGGAATACAAGAAGCACCTAAGGATTGTGTTGGAGACATTACAAGAACATCATTTATATGCCAAACTTAGCAAGTGTGAGTTTTGGCTCTGATAAATGAAATTTTTAGGACATATCATTTCCAATAAGGGAGTGGCAATAAACCTTGCTAAGATTGACACTGTAACAGAATGGCAAAGGCCAACTACTGCCCATGAAGTACGTAGTTTCCTCGGATTAGTAGGATACTACTGAAGGTTTGTAGAAGAATTTTCTAGACTTTCTAACCCTTTAGCGGCACTTCCAAGAAAGAATACCAAGTATGTTTGGACAGAGGAATGTGAGAAGAGTTTCTTTAGAGGGCACACGAGACCTCCAAATATTCTTCCAGCGGAATGGCGTAATATTAAGTTGTGTTGTCAGAATGTCATAATACACCTTAACTACACATATCTTTTGGTTATTAGCCCTCCACTTCAAACTATCTTCCTGTGCCATATGAATCTCCGTGGAATACAGTAAGCTAAAAAATTCTGAGACAATAGGTAATTCTCAATCGTGGAAATCCCTATTAAAAAGAATATTTCACTGATGCGTACCATGAGAAAATAAACGCACATCTGCCATTGAAGCCTCCCTATTCCCTGCAATACGGTATAAGGCCGGAAAAGCCATTTCCAATGCGTGGTCTCCTCACCACACGTCCCGCCAAAATCTGATTCGAATGCCCTCTCCAACTATAAAACGAATTTGATTTGCAAAACATGGTCATCCCTTCCTTATATACTTCCATAAACCCATACCATAACCCGCTCTCACTTCTTTAGAGCACCAGCCACCCTAGGCGACACCATATATAGCGTCAATAATATCCTTCTATAAAGAACCCCCCTCCAAATGATATCTCCAAAGCCATTTTCCCAATAGCGCTTTATTAAAAGTTCTCAAGTTACACATTCTCAACCCCCCATTCACAACTGAGGCACATACAGTCTTCCATCTAACCAAATGGAATTTCTTCTCCTCCCCTATGCCTCCCCATAAGAACACCTAAAGAGTTTCTCCGTTCTATTCACCACCCCTACAGGCATAGGAAACAAAGATTAAAAAAAAAATAAGTAGGGAGGTTAGTGGGAGTACTCTTGATAAGAGTGAGACGACCCCCTTTTGAAAAATACATTCGTTTCAATCCAGCCAATCTTTTCTCTATCTTCTCCACTATCCCATCCCATATAGCTCTATTCTTGAAATTTGCTCTCAGCAGAAGGCCCATATATTTCATTAGGAAAGAGGACACCTTACAGTCTAGAAGACTTGCTAAGCTGAGAATATTAGAAACCGTACCCACAGGAACCATCTTAGACTTGCCCAGATTCACCTTTAATCCTAACACTGCTTCAAAGCAAAGTAACAATGCTCGTAAAGTTTGGATCTGGCTACTATTTGATTCACAAAAAACTAACGTATCATCTGCAAAAAGAAGGTGTGAAATGCTAATAGGGCCACCAGAACCATTGCCCACCTGAAAGCCCGATAAGAAACCTCCCCCAACAATAGCCTACACCATCCTACCTAAGGCCTCCATAACTATAACGAATAGAAGAGGAGATAAAGGATCTCCCTGCCGCAATCCCCTCGAACTATCAAAAAAACCGACAGGTGTGCCATCAACCAAAACTGAGAACCTGGCAGTTGAAATACAATGATGTGTCCATGTAATTCACATATCTCCAAAACCACATCTCTCTAGTTAAGTATAAGAGAAATTCTCAATTCACATGATCATAAGCCTTCTCCATGTCCAGCTTGCACAAAACACCTGAACCTCCTTCCCGTATTCTGTAATCCAAGCACTCATTTACAATGAGTACTGAATCAAGAATTTGTCTCCCACGAATAACTGCATTCTGAGATTTGGAGATAATATGTTCCATCATTGGGCTAAGCCGGTTAGCAAGGACCTTTGAGATAATCTTATATACGTTACTAACCAGACTTATGGGTCGAAAGTCTTCAATAGTCAAAGCCCCGTGTTTCTTGGGAATTAGAGCAATAAAGGTCTCATTAAGAGATTTTTCAACTTTTTGAAAAGAGTGAAATTCACTGAAAACCTGCATAACGTCACCTTTCACAATGTCCCAACAAGTTTGAAAAAAATCCATTGAAAAACTATCCTGCCTCGGCGCTTTATCCTTAGCCATGCCAGATATGACCTTGTAAATCTCTTATTCGTCAAAATGTCTCTCCAACACACTCACACTCTGTGAGTCTATTGCCAAAGTGCAAGGCATCAAGCTACGGCCTCCAAGGAGCCGATTCTGTGAGAAGGGTCTCATAGTACTGTACTATATGGTTTTCTAGCTCAGGAGGAGAATATAGCACTTGAGAACCTTATTGAAGTGACTCGATAGCATTGTTATGCCAATGTGAATTAGTCAATTTGTGAAAGAACTTCGTACACCTATCACCTTCTTTCAACCAAAGGGCCCAAATTTTTGACGCCATGAAGTCTCTTCTGACAATAAAACCCTCTCTAAGTTTGCCATAGCCGTGCCCTTCCTCAACAACACCTCCTCCGAATTATCTCCCAGTAACTCTTTATCCTCTAAGTCTTGCAATTCCTCCAACGATGTAGTCTTCTGATTGTCAATGTGCCCAAAAACCTCCAAATTCCACTTCTTCAAGTCTTGTTTAGTGCCTTCAACTTGCTTGTGAAAATGTAACTTGGAGTACCAATAAACTGATATGAAGACCATCAAGCACGCACTATCTCTACAAATACATCCGCTGTTAGCCACATGTTCTCAAACTTGAAATACCGGCTCCCCCTGTGCATACCCCCACAATCTAAAATGATAGGAAAATGATCTGAACTGACTCGAGCTAATCGTTTTTGACTTACTTCAGGATATTTAGCTTCCCACAAAGGAGATACAAGAAATCTATCCAATCTTGACCAAACCCGCCCATTTGACCAAGTGTACTCGCCCCTTACCAGAGGGAGATCCATGAGGTCTAGATCAAAGATAAACTCGCTAAATTCTTCCATGGCCATAGAATGTCGACAACGCCTTGGACGCTCACTAGGAAAGCGAATAGTATTAAAGTCACCCGCCATGCACCACGGCCCCTCCCATAAGGAGTAGAGGCCCACCAACTCCTCCCACAACCTTCTCCTATCCCTATCCACATTAGGACCATAGGAGCCT
Organism: Pterocarya stenoptera; assembly: GCA_003123785.1. NCBI lineage: Eukaryota > Viridiplantae > Streptophyta > Magnoliopsida > Fagales > Juglandaceae > Pterocarya > Pterocarya stenoptera. The sequence goes on from QEOT01003245.1 coordinate 482,694, forward strand.
GCAAATGCCCATTCCCATCCATCCACAACATTTTTAAATCGAGTCGCAACTGAGAACTCTCCAATACACTCTTCAATCAACTCAATTACTCTTTTGTCCCACATAAGTAACACTCCACCTGAGGCTCCCAAAGAGGCCAAATAAGTCCAACCCACATATGAGCACCCCCATAAACTTTGTACAATTTTCCTATCAATAAATTGCAACTTTGTTTCTTGAAAACACACCATATCTCCCTTCAACATCCGCAATAATGATTTAATATGAAGGTGTTTATTGTGATCATTGAGCCTCTGTACATTCCATGATAAAATCTTAGGCTTCATAAAAAACTATATTGCCCCGCCCTCTCGATCTATCCCTTTCGCCGCTCCCTTCTTTCACATCATTATTAATGGAATAAGTTAATTTTTTAAGTTCCCTATCCCGCTTTGAGACTGACTTCGAATGACTAGCCTCCAGTGCTACACGTAGAGCCTTAAATTGTTCTTCATACCCTCCAAACAAAATCCCAATGACAGTTTGAATCTCTTATACTTTCTTGAAAACCCACTTTGACGAACAACTCTCATAATTGGGAGGGAGTGTACACAAAGGAGTTAGAATGGCCCCCTCCTCACCAGTACTGGCAGGAGTAAGACAAGTCAATTCCGAGCCACACACTGAATTTGGTTCCACACTGACAAGAGTAAGAAATTTTAATTTTTCAACCCCATCTCCATACTTATTTTGCTCAAAAGAAACCATCTCCCGATAATATGAGTCTATCAGAGACCCCAATAACGAGAGGTCATGCTCCCCCACCCAAGATATGTTATTTACTCCTTTTTTGATTGCTTGCGAAATGTGGGAAAATTGGAAAAGTAAGGAAGTGAATTCGATTGCCACCGCTACCTGAAGTAAGAAAATATCTTGTTTTAAAAAAATGAGAACTTTTTCACGAGGAATTTGGTATCACTACCACAATTGATCATAGAAAAGCCTTTCAGGGTATCTGGTAGTGAAAGTTTTGTGCCTTTAGCTTTGGCATTGGAAAAGCCTTTTAGGAGCTCTGGTAGTCTTAATTTTGTGATTAATGACTGGTAGGCAACTGTTAGCACGTGGCTATGTACTTCACAAACTTTGATTAATCTGGTTTCCGTTTTTTATTTCTATTTTTGGCTATATCTAATGGGTGAGATACAACTATGTTTTCCAGTAATATGGTGATGCCTAAAAGATTAACTAACTTAACTAACTATGGCCATGTTTGGTTAGTAGAATTCTTTAAAAAAATTTAGAAGGTCTGAAAAATATTTTGAGATGTGTTTTTATTGAATTTTGTGAAAGTGGGTAGGAAAAACAAGAAATTGTTTAGATAAAAACCTTTTGAGATGTGCTTCTATTGGGATTTGTAAAAGTGAGTATAGAGATTGCAAATTTTGTTTGTATAAAATTTTTGTGAGAGATGATTTTTGGGGTTTTGTGAAAGTTTTTATGTTTTTTTACGAAAACCTAGGCAAATGCTTAGAGGAAGTCTTTTAGAAATATGATGAGATGAGATGAGATAAGATAAGATTAAAGTTGAAAAGTTGAATAAAATATTGTTAGAATATATTTTTTAATATTATATTTGTTTTGGAATTTGAAAAAGTTGAATTATTTATTTTATTTTGTATGGGAATTTGAAAAAGTTGTAATGATAAGATTAGAGGTTTTCAAAATTTTGGGTTTGGTCTTGAAAACAAACAAGGCCTTAAAAGATGTTTGGATTGAATTTGTTTTTTATAAGTTAAAAAAATACGAAACCCAAACATGACCAATGTTTACCTGATTGTTTGTTTCAGCGTCCAAGAATTAGATCCTTAATCGATAGTGTCACTGCTGTTCCACTTGAGGATATTCAAGAACCCCTCAAAGGTTTCATTTGGGAGTTTGATAAGGTGCCCTTTTTTCACCTTACATGTTATAATGTTTTGGTTGTTGCTATGTGGTTTGATTTATGTTTATTTTGGTGGTGCAGGGAGATTTCCATCATTGGGTGGATCTTTTTAATCATTTTGATTCATATTTTGAGAAGCACAAAAAATCAAGGAAGGATTTACAGGTTGAGGATAATTTTCAGGACTCGGATCCTCCCTTTCCAAGAGAAGCTATCATTCAAATTCTCCATGTTATAAGAATAGTTTTGGAGAATTGCACAAACAAGCACTTCTATAGTACTGGGTTAGAGAATGGTCAATGCGATCATACTAGTATGTTGTTGCTGTTATTCTTTGTAGTGGTTTTGAATTCTGTTTCAAGGTTCTTACATGAAGCTTTTTTCTTCTTTTACCCCTCATAAGTTCTTATGCCCTTGGTTTTCATGTAATTGCAGCAGCATCTTTCTTTACTGCTTGCTTCCACAGATACAGATGTTGTTGAGGCATGCCTGCAGACTTTGGCTGCTTTTTTGAAAAAAACGATTGGCAAGTACTCTATTAGAGATGCTTCTCTGAATTCAAAGTTAATTGCTCTTGCACAAGGTTGGGGGGGAAAGGAAGAGGGGCTTGGATTAATTGCAACTGCTGTAGAGGATGGTTGTGACCCTATTGCCCATGAGTTGGGTTGCACCCTGCATTTTGAATTTTGTGTCCAGTGAGTCATCATGTGAACACCCGGCTGCAGCACATTCAACCCAGGGTTTACAGATAATTCATTTATCCAACATCAATACTCGCCTAGAGACTGATCTAGAGCTTTTAAGCAATTTAGTTGCAGAATACAAAGTGCCCACCAGTTTAAGATTTTCTCTATTGACAAGACTGCGGTTTGCAAGGGCTTTTGGCTCTTTAGCTTCTCGTCAGCAGTATGTGGTAGTTCTTAGATTTAATAAAATTCAAAATCAATGCCAATTTATTAACTGGGATACCTCACTGCTTACATTGGGACATGATTGTTGGCATTTGCTCCTTTCCACATTGGATGGTTCAGGAGAAGAAGCAATATTGGGCTTGCCAGAGACGGGACTTGCAATAATCCCTGGGTATGTAGTCTGTTTAATTTATCTCACCTTCAGTATCTAATCAGTAGATAATATAATTTAGCTATTTGGGACATGCTTCTTTTTCATAGTTGTGTGTCTTGACATCACCTCCTTATAAGAATCCTTGCTTTACATAGGGCAGGTGGGACACAACGACTTCCTAGATTGGTTGGAAAAGCGGTAGCAAAGGAACTTATATTCACCGGCCGAAAGATTTGTGGCAGAGATGCAATGTCCATGGGTAAGAATCATCAGCTGCTGCTTTATTTTTGTCTGATACTTAGTCATAGAAGGCTGCTATGCTGCAGGTCTTGTTAATTACTGCGTTCCTACTGGTGAAGCTCATCAAAAGGGACTCGAAATAGCTCAAGACATAAATAAGAAGGTAACAAGTTCGTCTCTTTCAATCTGGTATGGAAAAAGACTCGTCTTGTGTATGAAATCATTGCAGTTGTTCAATGCAGTTTTGTAAAATCTTTGATGTTCTACAGTGATTTCACTGGAGAAATGATCCAGTGATATGAATCTCAAGATCCTTAGTTTATGAAAGTTCTGCTTATTAAGAGTGTTAACTATTAACTAAATTATTACTTATAAAAAAAAAGTGTTAACTAAATTATTATTATTATTATTTTCTTATGAATCGGCTGACAATCAGTGGCTATTATCTTATTCGATGTTGATTTGCACATATTACCATTAAATCATCCATTTCAATAAGAGAAATACTTTAGTGACAAAAGTTAATCCGCAAATTGATGTGACCTAATGCAATACGTCAAATTGTAAAATTAATTTTATTACAAAGTAGATCTAACGGGTCACATAAAACCACATTAGTCTGTAGGTTTATATTTGTGTACTCTATTTGTGCACGTAACACTTCTCTTTCAATAATAGTCATAACTATGCCAGCTCCTAGGAATTATGGGTCTAAATTTAAATTCTATGTGGTTCAGTTTTTAGCTAATCTCAAATGTAAAGCCATAAATATGCTTTATGGCACTACATAAATGATCCTTTTTTCCCTTCCTACTATGTTTATTTTATTTTATTTTATTTTTAATTTTAAGAAGCAAGAGCTCCTATATATTGTAAGCAATGGAGACCAACAATGTGGACCGTAGATATTAGTACTTGAACCCAAAAACTAACTGCAACTGATTTTATTTTCAATGACAGCATATATGATGCTTTTTTTATAATTAATAAGAGATTTATTATCATAAATAGACATAACCATGTACATAGGAAGCATACAAGAGAAAAAAGTCAAGAGGATATTGCAAATGTTGAGAGGGAGAGAGGATGAGACGGCGGCGGCGGAAGACTTTGACCGAATCTTAGACTCCGGAGTCGGAGTTAGTCGGAGCCACCACCGAGTAGTCGGTACGAGGAGCTTGTACCGAACTCCACGAACTTTTTATTTTTGTTATTTTTTTATTGGGTATTTTTGCCCTTTCCTTTTCATGTTATAAAATTATCTAATGAGTAATTTTTTTTTATTTATAAAAGAATAAGTTCATTGGTGTAATTATTCATTGGTAGGTAAGAAAATGCCTTTATAATTTATTTGACATATCTTTTCTCTTTTTTGTTCAAAAACATAAATTGGTTCGCCTCGGGTCATTTAGATAATGAGATGATTTGTGAATAGTAATGAGATAGTTGAATTTAGATGAATTGAGATAAGATGAGTTGGTTTCTAAAAATTTGTATATTTGGTTTTAACTTTTTAAGGGATTTGATAGTTGTGAGTTCTACCAATTATTACATAGTAATTGTAATGATTGAGTATTATTTATAAATATATTTTATTAACTAATAGCAATTAATAAATTATGTATCCAAAAAAATATTAAAATCACATAACTATTAGCAAATCATTTTCGGGATTTAGATTAATCAATAATTCTAAAAAATTGAAAATTTTATTATAATATATTTCATTCTAATTATAAAACAGAAATTATTAAATGTCATTTTTCATTGCAATCCAAACCCATTATTTCTCAATATTAACAATTATGGATGGATCCAGAAAGAAGAAAATAAATAAATAAATAAATTAGAAGTCTAATCTTTGCATTACGGCTACCAAAATTTATCACATGTTTCTAGCAAAAAATTTACATACATGTCCAAGCCTTGTGCATATACGGTATTACGTTATGTTTTGGAGTTTTGGATGTTAAAATTCTCAAAGTTAGCTTATTCCAAACCCTATTTATTTCGTATAACCAACAAAGTTTATAAAATACCAAGATTCAAAGACTGCTCGAAATGTACTTGGTAAATATTTATAAATTTCAATAATAAAAATACACCCTTACAACAAGAATAAAATTACATACATGCCAAGTTGGAAAAATAACATCCAATGGTCACCCCTATCTCGCCGTAAGATGCATGTTCGACATGAGTATGGAGTTTCAAAAGAGAAAAATTATGGAAAAGTGGGTTCTGCCATATGAAGGATGAGGCTTGCTTTTCAGGCCATGTTGCTTTCTCGGTTTGTTTTATGCGCAATACTTGAAATATGAGTTCAATCAAATGAGTTTTTACAAATTCTGTTTTATGCGTTTGGATAGTGGGAATGCCTTCATCGTACGAGATGAGTTAGAGAGGCTTTTTCTTAACTCATTAACCAAACCTCGCTAAATTAAGAAATTTCCATTATGAAATTATATGTATTAAAGGTTGATTTACTCATTGTGCTAATAGTTTGAATCTGATGAATTTATTGGTGAAAAATGATCTTAGGTAGAGTATTCACATTCTCTTCCCTACAAATTTTCCTAAATTTTGAGTACTAAAAAATACAATTCCTAAAATTTTATCCTTAATTTTACTCATCTTTAAAAAATCTCCTATATCTCATTCCCTATATTTTTACTATTCTATTAAAATAATTTTTCTCTATTCTTTCTTTACTATTTTTTTCTCTCACTTCTATATAAAATCTTAATTACTCATTTTTTTTGTCTTTTTTCCTTATCTTTTGAACTATCACCTTCTAACTAATATTTTAAACACAAAGTCAATTTTTTTGCAAGTAAAAATAGTTTTCAAATTATTACAATTTTAAAAATAATAAAGTTTTCTTTTATAAAAATTTGTCATTTCAAATAATATTTTATTTGTAACTGATAAATAAAAATCAAGACTATGATTTACAACCAAGAGAATGCTTACATCCATAATATTGTCTCAATTCTATTTAAAAGTATTGAACTGCTCAGACACCAGTCCCAAAAGTTCAGTATAGGTGTCCATAATATTGTCTTGATTCTATTTACAAGTACTGAAACCACCCATACACCAATCCCAAAAGTTCAATACATGTGCCCATAATATTGCTCAAAAATTTTCAAAATATATTCCGAAAACAATTAACCACGACAGAGAAATTGCTATAATGAATTTAGTTTTATCCAATTTTCTCTTGTGCCTCTCTGAAACAATTTTTAGTTGATGTCAAGTAGTTTGGATATCCATTGATACTTGTATCTTTTGAAGTTTGATATTTAATCGGTTAATTATCTTTTGGCCATATGCTAGTATTTCCAGGTTATACAAACAAAAAAGTCAAAGTCTGCAAGGATGCCTAACCTGCAAAATTGACCAATACATATTAGCAAACAAGACCACCAACAAATGACGTACCTCATAGTTTTGGAAATTGAAAAATTGGCGCCCTCATTATCCTCCGCATGGGCAGTTCTTTGACATGTTTTAATATCACAGTAACATATTAGGTATTCATTTTGACGAGAGTTTCTTGATTGTGAGATATTGCTAGTGGTATTGTGTGACTCAGTCATTGGGTACTGTTGTATTTTCTTTTGCTTCAATTTTGTACACAAACAATGAAAATAATTCTTATCTTTAATACAAAGTATATTCCAAAGACTTTTACTACAATTATAATCCCTTGATGATGAGCCACCCATTTCTTCATTATTATGATTTGGGAAAGACAAAAGTTAATGTGTTATGGAGACACATTAATTTGCATGCCTAATTATATTTCTGACTCTTGAACAAGTACGTCCATTGATGTTCTTCTTGTTCTAGACGTTGCACGGAATTTGCTCTCTATAGAACAGTTAACTAACGATTATCTTGTTGCTTGTGAATTTACTAATGTGGGATTTTGTGTTAAGGATCTGAAGACAAACAAGATAATTCCCCAGAGCAATAAACATGCCAACCTCTATATTGTTGGCACATCCAAATTAGTATTATTTTCAGTTCGCTTTCAATCAACAACCAATAATGTGTGGCACAACCATTTAGGCCATCCTCATCAGGCTGAGTTCCAAAAACTTCATTCTCTTGGTTTATTTCTGTTTCAAACTATTTAAAGGACCATTCTTTGTGCAATATCTAACAAATGGGAAAGTTTAGTTATTTCCCATTTATTACTACTTCAACCAAAACCTATAGTTTATTTGATAAAATTAGTTGTGATCTTTGGGGCCCTGCCCTAGTAAACTCTATTAATGGCTTTTCCTATTATGCATGTTTTGTTGATGAATGCAATAAATTTAGTTGGTTTGTTTCTTTAAAATGAAAGCCAGATTTCTTTCGTACCTTTTATCTATTTGTTAAGTATGTTACTACCCAGTATAAATGCAAAATCAAGATTTTGCAAACTGATGGAGACGGTGAATTTGCCAACTCAAAATTTATGCTCTTTCTACAAGAAGTACATGGTATTAAACATAAGATTTTTGTGCCCCTAATGCCAAAAAAAATATCTTTAAATTATTAAGAGTTTTAAAATTTTCATTTTAAATTACGAAAAGTATTATAATTAGACAATACACTTGGGGTAGCTCTGCTCCCGCAGTTAGGAGCTTCCGCTGGGGGGCTTTCGTTAGTTGATTTTAATTTTTTTTTATTTTTGTTGGTTTTTTATATATATTTTTAATTTTTTTAAATATTTTTTTAAAAAAATTCATAATATTATTAAAAAATACATATTTAATCATTAAGTAAAAAAAAAATTAATAATAAACCAGCAGTATCCCAGCTGGACGTATAGCTCTTTCCATATTTGTGCACAGTTTTAAAAGTTTAGGACTCCAAATTTCCAATGCCCCAACTCTAAGCATAGTCCCAAAATTTGGGCCGGACTATTATATATCCCCTAGTATTGGGCTAAGTGTTGGACGGCTAACCCGCAAAGTAAGGAGCCCAAATCATCAATCCCCAGGTTAATTGGTCCAATCTCATCCTCAACTGGCTTGGTCAGCCTCTAACTCTCTATCTCTCATCTTTCTCCTATAAGGTGTATAATTTTGGAGAAATATTTTAATTATAAAAGAAATTTTATAAAATTAAATTTATAATGTAAGTAAATTTACGTGGTACGATAAATTGTAAAACTAATTTTATTGTAAAGTGGATATAATATATCATATAAAATCACGTAAGTTTATAGATATATTTTTATGAGATCTCTTTATAATTAAAACATTTTATAATTTTCTTTCTAAACATCTCTCAAATACAAAACACTTTTCAATTTTAAAATTTAATTTTTTTTATCTAATTATTACTTAATCATTATCCAAACACAAAACCTAATATAAATTTTTCAAACTTCAAAACAAACCACAAAAAATAATGTAATTTTTTCAAATTAAAAAAAATTATATTAAAAATTATATTTAAGTAAATTTTTAATTTTATCATATTTTTATTCAATTTTGTCTCTCTTATTCCTCAAAATCCAATAAAATATTTTAACTCAAATTATTTCATTACTATTCACAAACTATTTCATTAATAATTACAAAATATGAAATATTTCAATGTGTAGAGTTCGATTCGTAAATATACTTTTTTTTTCAAATACAAATTCGTAGTTAATAGAGAATCTAAAATCTTATTTTTAATAGTTTAATAGCATATCCAAAAGAAAAATAAATAAATAAAAGAGCATATTGTTTTGTGTTTGTTTGGTTTTAAAACTTAAATGCGTCCAAACTAGAATAATTAAAGAAAAAACCCTAAGCGGCTCCTCCCACTCTCTCTCGTAAAAAATTATGGGTCCAGATTTTTGCCGGAGCCTCTGCTCCCTCCGTTTCATTCATTCATTTCTCCATTCACCCACTTTTATCTATTAAGATTTCTTTTCCTTAGTTTTCTTTTACTTTATTCAAGATCGAAAAAGGTCGCTTTACACATTTTCAGTAACTCTCGAGAGACATGTGGTACAAGCAGATTCACAAGTCAAAAGTAGTTCAGAAGAAAGTGGTGGTTTTGCAAAAATCACCGCGCGTGATCCTCACACGCCACATTTTCCGGCAGCTCTTCTTGACACACACCAAATCACCGAACTCACCATCACCAAACTTTTTAGATATGACCTTTGTAACTGAAAAGAGACAAGTGTGTTGGCTTCGTGGGTTGTCACAGATTTCAAAGTCTACCGGAATTGGTCTGAACTATAATCCGTTCTTTTTCGTATCTATCTTACTATTTCTTTTTTTTGTTTCTTTATTGTTAATTAAAATAAAATAAAAAAAGTTTATCTCTCAGACGTTTGTCTGTATAGGTTGAGTCATTTATTTCTACAAAAGAGTGTGATTGAGTCTCTGTTT
>QEOT01003245.1:507924-520331 GCA_003123785.1 Pterocarya stenoptera
TTTTTTTTTTTTTTTTTTTTTTTTTTTTTTCCTGTACTTTGATTCGGTTCTTGATTTGATTTCGGTGATGTGTTTTCTTAAAATCATCTGTAGGAAATCGAAGCTCTACCGTTTCGATAAAGATGGTAACCAGTGGAAGGAGAGAGGCGCTGGTACCGTCAAGCTCCTCAAGCATAAGGAGACCGCAAAGGTTCGTCTCGTTATGAGACAATCCAAGACCCTCAAGATCTGCGCCAACCATCTCGGTCTGTTACCTTTGTACTTATTTTCTTTATTTTTTGAGCTAGGGTTAGTTTTTTTCTCTTCCAGTCTGACGCGGGCTTCTGTACTTTTTCTTCCAGTTCTTCCGACAATGTCGGTGCAGGAACACGCTGGAAACGAGAAGTCGTGTGTATGGCACGCCACTGATTTTGCCGATGGTGAATTGAAGGACGAGCTTTTCTGCATTAGATTTGCTTCTATTGAGAGTGAGTCTTGATCTCCTTAACTGAGCGACAAACTACAGTATATTTTACTTTTGTGAGTGTTGAAGATTTTTGGTCGGTATATGTTAGTTCTAATAATTTGAATGAATTCACATGGTTTTCTTATTGCTTTATGATTTATTTTGGCGTCAGGAAACGATTTTGAGCACTGTGACCTTTCACTTCATTATGTTAGTGTTGCACAAGTGATAGAAAAACTTTATGAAGTTAGAGATATTGATTGCCCCAAGAAATGACTTGGAATGAAAATATGATCTCAAGTGTCTGAATTGTAATTTGTCACTATCACACCCTGTTTTCCTTTGATTTAGCCAATATGATCTCAAATTGCTTGAGGGTTATGTTATTGAAATAGAAGCCTCATTTCTAAGATTATATTCGAGATGGGTTTCAAATTAAGGGTTAAGTTTCATATTGGTTTGTGTTCATAGAAAAGAAGTTACATATTGCTTTATGTCTCTGATTGTAATTTACACTTAGCATGGTTTGATTTTATGAAAATTTTGTGGCAAGTAATGCTGATGAAGTGACAAAAAATAGTTTGGGGAGCAATGTTTTCGATATTACTTGTTGGCTAAACAAGGCTAAGAACTACCTGCTGTAAATTCATGCTTGTGATTGGTGTGTCTGGACTCGGATTGTAAATCATAAAAGTAAATCCACTTTGTTGTAGAACTTGTTAAACCTATGAAGATGCAGCAATATAAGAAACGTTGACACTCATTGAAATGAATAATATAACTCGTATATTTCTTTTCATTTTTTTATTGTGGTGATGCAAGGAAGGATACAGGAATGAATGTTCCGTCCTGCTCTAGATAGGATAATTACAGAAAATTAATTTGAAATTCCAAATGAAGATAAAAATCTGAAGGTCACATCCTCAAACTTATTTATTTTTTAATTTTCCCAAACTTATCTATTATTCTTATTCTTATTTGTTGCATAAGAATGACATCTCTTTGTACTTGACAACCATATGTGTGAGAAAATGGTTCGTTTCCTGCAGATTCCTAGTCGTACTAGATTCAAGAAAGTATTATTACATATTTACAGATGATCAATTCTGAATTGTCAGTAGAGTATACTGCTTTAGCCAACTAGTATGTTCTGCAGTCCACTCCATGCATTTATGATAATTTCCTGCAACAATCTCATGCTGAAGTGTATTTTTGTGCAAAAACTTCCCTGCCTTTCATTTACCGTTGGCTTGGTGCCCTGATCACTGTTAATCTCCTATAGCGTAGAAAAAAATAAAGAATATGGTCTGCTGTGCCTCTTTTTATTGTCTTTATTAAGTTCTCTTGATGACTAAATCTGTTTTGAGGAAAATTTTCTCTTAACTTAGACTGTTAATGTTTTATTTGTATTAGATTGCAAATCCTTCATGGAGAAGTTTCAAGAAGTTGCTGAATCCCAAAAGAAGACAGAGGAAAACAAAGATGCATCTGCAGCTGCTGGGCTTCTTGAGAAGTTGAGCGTTGAAGAAAAGAAAACTGAGGACAAAGCTGAGGAAGAGGTGCCCGTTGCAGCCGAAAAGGAAAGTAAAAGTGATTTAGAAAAAACTGAGAAGAAAGATGAGGAGCCTGCTTCCTCCACTTGAAGAGGATGTGATTTTAATGACATTAATACCTGGCAATATGATGAGGTTGGTTGGCTGACCTTTTCCCCATCCATGCATTAAACGATGCAATTTATTGGGTTGTGATTTATGGGCATGATTTGGTTCGTCCTGTGCGTCCTTCAATGGGAGTCCCTTTCAACATTTGGTCGAACTTTGTGTCTTGATTGCTTATTTGAGGGGTTGTGTTTTTGCGATTTGGGTGTTGTCCGAGTTTATCGAAGTTTTTTTTTTTTTTCTACACTTTTATTTACGTTGTCTGCTGCTCCAGGTCATTAAGCTCAGGAGCTGCTGTAGGAAAGAGCTATTATAAAAACATTGAGAGTTTTGTTGGGGTATAATCTCTTGTTTTCTGCAGAGTCTGGAGTTGTCATCTTTCCAATTTATGAACTAAAGATTGTCTTGTTGTCAATCAATTTGCTTTAAGTTTTAGTTCATTTACTTGTGACCAAAGTTACAACCCATTTCTACCAGAAATTGTGGAAAGTCTATTATAATTTGGACAAACGATCTGGTGAAATGCTACTTTTAATAAATCCAGGGTCTTTTGTCAATTAGAGAAAAAGTAATAACTTGCTTGCAATTAAAAAAAAAAGTGCTTTTAAGACTATTTAAAAATAAGTTTAATTAGAAGAATGGTGAGATGGCTTAATAAAAAACAAAGAAGATATTTTGAAAATTATATAAATAATAGATATTAGAACTAATGAGAAGTTTTATTTGTAAGAGGGCTTGAAGTAATTATATATAAAGGAAAGATGATAAAGCGTAGGAAATAATTATATAAATAAGATGACAGAAGTGTTCCATAGGATTAGTTTGAACTTTTAAAACTCTTTTAAACTTAATTGAGTTGATTAATAATTATTGAATGCAAGATTAGATGACGTGGCTTAATAGAAAGCGAAGCTCTTTAAAAATTATATATACAAGACATAGACTTCGGTTTTTCTTTATTCGATTACAACCCGAGCTTGATCATATTATTCATATACATTTTTATTAATGTTACAATAAGTTTTATGTTAATTTATTATTTTTATAAATAAAAAAACTCTGTAACTTAGAACTTTATTTTTGTAGTTATATAGTCCTTAATTATGTTTAGATCATAAAATCTAAGTTTGGTATATTATACATATGAACTTAAAAAAACTATATTGATAAGTTTTGTATTTATAACGAACCATATAAATGATTCTTTCTGAACAAAATATATCTACTTTTAATATATATAAAAAAAAAAAATGTATGTGTATGTATGTATGTATTTACTTATGTATATGCATGTACATTGCATATACAATTTTGCATATTGCTGCAATTTGGAAGATGGTACCGATCTGTCTATAGTGGTGTCTTTGGAGGGAGAGGAACGAGCGAAGTTTCAAGGATCGTGAGGCTTGAGTGGTCATTGGATGAACTTAGAACTTTCTTTTTTAATAGCAGCTTGTTCCAATAGTCGATTGTAATTGATTTTAATTGGATAACCATTCATAAATTTCTTGTATGATCGTTGTTAGAACATCACTCATAGGTGTTGTTCTTATATATGACCGTGTGTACTTAGACTTTTGTTTCTTCTTACTATCAATAAAATTTTATTTACCGATACAAAAAAAGATGTTCTCACTAAATAGTATTTAAGATGTTCATAGAGTTTTGGTTCGTCTAAATTTATTTCTATAAAACAGTACTTAAAAATGTTGAGTGGGTGGCCGGCTATCAAAACCCGGCGTAAACCTAGCTACCGGAATAATCCAACCACCACGAAAACAACATGTAAACTAGCTCCGGTCTTTGCATGCTCTGATCTTCTCAGATAAACCAAATTATATATACACGCTAAATTAACATAACCAATCCTTTACAAAACAACCCAGAATGCCTCTGATTCCCACCCAAAAGACAATAATCCAGCGGTTCCTCAGCTATATATAATGATGCTGCTGCATACCTTCCTTCTTGGTGTCAAGACAAGACATCGATCCCACTCGGCAAATCCAAGCAACTTCCTTCTTTAGAGTAGTCAAGTACTAGGGTTTTTAGAATTTTTGTTGTCTTTGATTCACTCGATCGGATGCAGTGTGGACTTCACCAATTCCCTCGATGAGTGGGTGCGATTTTAATTTAATAAAATATGATGTTTAAAGTTTTTATCAAATTCAAATTGTTCGTTTCAAAACATGAATTTTGTCATTCCATCAAACAGTTTCAATCAGAAAATAGAAGCGATCGAGTACATCTCAAATCAATTCAAGCAATTCCTAAACCAACATGGGAAAATGCATGCATCTTTCTTAATTAGGCTTGTGAGGGGATTTTTCCACTGGCCCATAGAATTTCTTAGGACCAGCCAATGAGGGACTCACTAGAAGATAAAATATGAGAGAATGAGAGGGGATAAGAAGGGACTAAGAAGTGGGGATGTCAGGAGAAGAAAATGTAAGATTTGACATTAAGTAAGGGAAAGTAAGGTGTAAGGTATCAGGAGAGAAAAGTAAAGAAGTGACTTAAAACAAATTGGAGGCACGCAAGCAAAGGGTCAGATAAAAGGGACAGAGAGCCTACAATTTGGGAGACTTGGACTATGGATTTTCTTCCGACTTTTGGGTTCTACTGTGACTTCTTTTTCAACCTGAGAGCTCTAAAGAGAATTTCTTCTCCAACGAATAGATCTATAACTTCCATTATACAGTGAGAAATGAGAGACTATGAGAGACTGTAAACAAGCTTATTATAGTGGAATCTCATTTCCTCAAACCCCTTTGGACATAGGTCTAGTGTCAAATTATGTAAATCTGTGTATTCATCTCTCTTTATTTTCTGCATTTAAATACTTTTCATCGCCATGGATGTACGAACCGACACTGTACAGCCATACTGGACCATTGTCGGGGGCTTCATATAACACCGATTGAAGCCCAGCTCGGAAGACTTGAGTTGCAGAAACTAGGCCCAAAAGCATGCGAAACATAATGTTAACAAGGCTCATATGCCCTCATCTCTCTTAGCAAAATTATATTGTTGGGAAAGCACAAAGTGGAAACAATCATGATTTGGATAATAAGATATTCTCGTCTTATTTCATTTCATTTCATGAATATCTAAACACTACAAACATAAATACGTTTAATTTCAAATTTTTGATTTTCATCTAATGATTACCTAATCATTACAAGTACTTTTCTCAAATTTTCAAATAAAATAAAAAAATAATTCAACTTTTTCAAATCTTAAAAAAATAAAAAATAAAAAATTATAATATAACAATATTTTAACTTTGTAATATTTTTATTGAATTTTTTCTCCCTCTTTTCTCAAAACCTCATAAACATTTTAACTGAAACTATTTCACTATTATTCATCAAATATTTCACTACTATTTACAGATTATCTCACTATCCAAATCAAGCCGAACTTCTCTTGGATTTCTGTAATTGTGTTTGCACCGTTGGGAAGTACTAAAACCTTCTTTTTGTTAGGTTATATATTCTTCAAACCAATTAACGTGGCTATATATATATATATATATGAGAAATTTTATATATTACTCGCACACATCACACATCACACTTTTTTTTTCTCTTACCAAATGTATAGTGTATGAATGATGAGCAGAAAAATTTAATTAGTTTAAGAAAAATAAAATTAAAAAAATTCAAAATAAAATATAAATAAATGTGATGTGTAGTACTGTGTATGAGATGATGAGTAGCAAAGTTCTCACTATATATATATGTGTGTGTGTAGTTATGACCCACAATCTCTCAAAACTCACATCTCTTGTAAGTACGTACCCGTTTGGATACATAAACGATTTCATCTCATCTTATCATTACAACTTTTTCAAATTCTCACACAAAATATAATAAATAATTAATTTTTTCAAATTCTAAAATAATAATAATATTAAAAAATAATATTCTAACAATATTTAATTAAACTTTTAATTTTTATCTAAAACCATCTCACCTCATCTTATGACTGTCCAAACGGGCCTAATTAGAGTAGGTTTGAATTGAGAGATGAGTTTAGATGAGATGAGATGAATTTTAACTCACAAATTTTATTACTATTCATAAATCATCTCAATTCATATCATCATATCTCATCTCTGAATCCAAACGAAACTTAGTCTATGAGAATTCTAAATTTTGCAGCAAAGGGTAATGTCCACATCCCACAACTGGTTCGTGCAAGATCATCACCTGGGAGTTCCGTACTAAATCCTTCCACCTCAGTTTTCTGGAACTACTTCCGAATTTAAATTGATCAGCCAACTTTTATTTCACCTAATCCCACTCAAACATACATATATATAAATATATACATATATATATATATGTATCAATTCCTCACTCATTCTCCTCTCTATTTCAAACACACTTCATCTCCTCGTCTATCTAAATGAGCAAAATCCTAACCAAATTTTGAACTTTTTATCATTCAAATATTAAATACGTACCCACTCAGTCATATCATGATATTATTATTATTATCCATACTACTCCAATTGAATCAATAATCATGCACTAGTTACCTTTCGTTTGACAGCTAATTCTAAACGGCCAGTTGTTTAATTGATGCAATGAGATCAAGTGGATATGCATGGTGCATGCTTTAATGACGAGCCAAACCTGGAGACCTTTTGCCATAATTATAATGTACGTGGTGCCTAACAAATGGGTCATGTTCAAAATTAAACAAAACTTGATGTAGCATGGAACGGGAATAAAACATATCCTGCATGCAGATTACATGCATGGATGTTATAGCAATTCCCAACACAAACGAGAACTTCCAACTCTTTTATGACACCATGGCCAGGTGATGGAGATCCAAGACGAGCCATTCGCAATGTTATTAGGCGGGCTAGATGCGCCGAGGTTAGGAGGGTTGCATGCATGGCTTGGGTGGTGAGGTGATGGGCGTCCAAGACAAGTGCAACTAGAGGAATCTTAAGTGTTGGCCAATTCTTTGATTTTAGGGATTGGAAGACAAGATGACAAATCCCTTAAATTTTAGGTCACATGTCCTTTAGTTTGGGGATTTATCTATTATCATTTATTTAAGTTATTTTCTAATTTATTTCCTTTATTTTAGGCATTTGGGTTGTTTCCTTAAACTTAGGAGTTTAATTTGTTTTAGGATTGGGAATTCAAAAAATTTGATTTGTTTTGGGATTAGGAATTCAAAGAGTTTGATTTGTTTTGGGACTAGGAATTGGGGGAGGGCTATTCAAATCCTACTACTATTTATTTGGCCTTTTGGCTTGTAATTCATCATTATGTTATTTGAATAAATGAGAATTTTTTCTTCCAATCTTTTGATAATTGAGTGCTAGTTTGAGTTAGTCTTAATTTTCACTAACCAACCCATTGGGATCTTTGTGTTGCCTTGAGGTAACCCTAGGTTCAACCACCTAACACGCCACAAACACGTGAGTGAGAGTGAGGCTTCCATCATCGGGTCGACTTATTTTGCCTCCACTCAATCAGGGATGAAGATGCAATTAATTAACTATACCTTCTTAAGACTAAGGTTATTAACTATTAAGTTATCCATCATTGAGGAAGCAAGAATATATGTGCTTAGTTGGAGCCAAAGCATCATGATCTGCCGCATTAAAAAATCCGGCCGGTGAAAGCAATATTCAAAGGTTTAATTAAAAATGACTTGTGTTCATAGTTATTTTGTAGTTTGATCTTGGAAATACTGTCCATGAGTGGGGTTGGCTTAGATTTTAATTTGCCTTTTTAATCCACATAGGAGAGGTAATTACAATTCTTGGTTTTTGGTATTTACAATGGCCAAAGATTCTATAATGTAATCAAGGTATTCCTCTGGGTACAATAAGCGAAGACATATGAATAAAATTACGGGAATATCGTTCTTTTTTTATTTTACAATGAGTAATGTTATACATCACTCTCATCCTATTTTCATCTTATTAAGTAAGATCATGTGGTACATTTATCATTATCGGATGATAAAAAAGCATGTGATAAAGAGTAATGCTATCAGTACCACACTACCATCTCAATTTCATCTCACTAAGTAATATGTGGCACATTCATCATCATTAGATGATAAATAAGCATGCAATAAATTATTATTTAATGGTGATAAATGTGCCACATTTTACTTAGTGAGATGAAAGTGGGATGGTAGTATGATATATAGAATTTTCCTGTAATAAATGATCATTCAATAGTGATAAATATGCCACATTATACTTAGTGGGATGAAATTGATATAAGAGTATGGTATATAGAATTTTCCTTTTACAATATATTTTTAGACTCTATGCATTATTATGGGTTCTTACCATATTTGAGTACTACACGAACTCATGGTCATCTCAAATATTACAGTTATAATTAGGGGTGACAATATGTGATATAACTCGTGAACTCAATACGACACGAAATAATTAGTAAATTTGAATTTTATGTTAATAAAATCGGGTAAAAACGGTTTGACCCGTTAAAACACAATTTATAAAAAGATCAATAACGGGTCGATTCGCTTAATATGAAACCAACTCGTTTTGATTTATTTAGATTTTATTTCAAAATCAAAATTTTATTATTGTTGGGATTGTAATATTGGTTTTATTATATGTTAAAATTTTAAAAATATTGATATTTTTTTTTAGTAGATAGTCCTTTTGTTAAAGATATTATGGTTATTAATAAATATAGATTTTAATTTTTAAGTGAAACTATATTAATTAGATCAAATGGGTTATGCATGTTAGTTCAACCTATTTACATAAAACGAATTTAAATGGATCGTGTTGTGCTGACTTATTTCTAATTAATTATTAAACAGGTTAAAACATATAATACGACAAGACTCATTATCTAAATGAATTGGGCTATGGTTTAATAGCATTCACATCCCATTCCCCATAAAATTTCCTATAATTTAGCTAAAAAGTAGATTCTCTAAAAAATTTCCTCAATTTTACTCATATTTCAAAAACCTCCTACATCTCATTCCCTATCATTTCTTTATTCTATTAAAATAATATTTATCTATTCTTTCTTTATTATTTTTTCTCTCAATTCCATTTACAAACTTAACTACTCAATAGTTTTTCTTATATTTTGAACTATTACTCTAGTGAATATTTTAATTAACAAAAACTTAAAGTTTTTTTTTTTGGATATGATAATATTTTTAAAATTAATTTTTTTTTATATTTTCGTAATTAATTAAATTATTTTTAAAAATATTATTTAAAACTATAATAAATATGAGTATGAGAGAAAGTGTAGATGATTGAAAGAATAATTTATTTTATGTATTAGGATAAAATATTGATAAAAAATAATTTAGGAGATGAATAGTGATTTCCTATATTTAGAGAACCACTGCTCATCCCTAAACCTTTTTCCTAAAATAAAGATTGTAATGTAAGGAGTATTTTAATTAAAATCCTAAAATAAACCTTAAATTATAGGAAAAATGGTGGTTAGGGGCATGAGATGTGAATGCTCTAACACATTTATCTTAACAAGTTGGATTCAGATTAATGCATATAATCAAATACTCAAACTTGATAAGGCACACATGATATACGACTCGAAAACACCAATTGCCACCATAATTGCGACACATGGCTGACATCCTTATATTATTTTTTGTTAGATAACTGAGAAAATTCGTGCACATTGCGCGAGTTCGCAACTTATAAAAAAAATTAACAATTTAATTATAATTTTTCGCGCAGAACTATTAATTGACAAATAAGTTTTTCTTAAGTCAGTCAAATAATTAGGAAGAAAATCACTATTTACTACCTAGCTAATACTTTATGTAAAAGACTTATATATCTTATGAAAAACTCTTACATTTTATAAAAGAAATCATAGGTGTGAGATGTGACGAATGAGAATAAAAAGAAGCTCATGGATAGTAAATCCCAATTAAGAAATCCCACATAAATTACCTAATTTGGAGACTGATTCTTCCCCAAGAAACCTCATAGATCATATGGTTGCCTTCTTTCGGGCTTAACCAGCTATGAGCTATATATAAAATATATATATATATATATATATATATATCACTCTTCAGTACTACTCCCTCAACTCATCAGTATTCCTTCTTCCTTTGATTTTCTTGACATTCAGCAGTATCAAGCTGAGTTGAGACATACTTTTTCTGAAGCCTAAACCTTGATTCAGTTCTCTTTTTTTTTATTTTTTTGTGGTTTTTTCTCACATGGACACCACGATGATCATGGCCGGCATGCTAGACTCATGCAAACCCTGCAACAACGACATTGCCTGCCCTCCCGGCCTGAACGGCACGGCCTCGATTCAAGACACTCGTCCTCCTCCGTTCATGGCGTCCTCCGAGGCCACCCTCGGCCGCCACCTTGCTCATCGGCTTGTTCAGATCGGCGTCGACGACTTATTCTCTGTCCCCGGTGACTTTAACCTCACCCTTCTCGACCACCTCATTGCCGAGCCTGGTCTCAACAACGTTGGGTGCTGCAATGAACTCAACGCTGGATATGCCGCCGATGGCTACGCCAGGGCTCGAGGGGTCGGTGCATGCGTTGTCACGTTCACTGTGGGCGGCCTTAGCGTTCTCAACGCTATTGCTGGAGCGTACAGTGAGAATCTTCCAGTTATTTGTATTGTTGGTGGCCCGAATTCGAACGATTTTGGGACAAACAGAATTCTTCACCATACCATTGGGTCACCGGATTTCAGCCAAGAACAGCAATGCTTCAAGCCTGTTACTTGCTTTCAGGTAATTAATATTTTATCTTTCTTCATGGCATCGGAAGTAGGGTTCTAGCCTGCCATGCCAGTGAATATGCTATGGACCGTCTGATGCAATTACTTACAAAATTTTGAACCTTTTACAATGGAGTGTGACGTGGTCGAGTTGGGTGAATGGGTGCAAGTATTTCATACCAATAAGTGATGCAAAACACTTCTGTTTTACTAAAATTTCAATTTAAAATGGAGAAGTTTTTTCTTTTCTGAATACTTAAATGATAAAGTTTACCCGTTTGTGTTTTTGTAATGCGGTGATGGCTATGTATGGCCATTTTTGTGCTATAGGCTGTAGTGAACAACTTGGAAGACGCACACGAACTGATTGATAGAGCCATCTCTACTGCTTTGAAAGAAAGCAAGCCTGTCTACATCAGCATCAGCTGCAACTTGGCTGGCATCCCGCATCCAACTTTTAGCGGGGAGCCTATTCCATTTGCTTTGTCACCCAGGTACGTAAAAACTTTATCTGCTACCTCCCAAATTCTTTTTTGGTCTTGAGAACCTAGTATATGGATATATAGCAAGTTTCGGTTTTTTGGTTGTTGGTTCTGAGGTATATGGATAGCGACTAATGTTTGCGGTTTTGTTGGGATCTATTTACACAGATTGAGTAACAAAATGGGGCTAGAAGCTGCCGTCGAGGCGACTGCCGCCTTCTTGAACAAGGCAGTCAAGCCAGTCATGGTGGGTGGGCCGAAACTCCGAGTGGCAAAGGCTTGTGAAGCCTTTGTTGAATTGGCCGATGCTTGTGGCTATGCCATTTCCGTGATGCCATCAGCAAAAGGGCTGGTACCGGAGAACCACCCCCACTTTATTGGGACATATTGGGGTGCAGCAAGCACTGCCTTCTGTGCTGAGATTGTAGAATCTGCTGATGCATACATGTTTGCTGGGCCAATCTTCAACGACTACAGCTCTTGCGGCTACTCCCTCCTCCTCAAGAAGGAGAAAGCAATCATTGTGCAGCCTGATCGTGTAATTGTTGCCAACGGCCCCACTTTCGGGTGTGTCCTAATGAAGGACTTCCTTCAGGCACTCTCAAATAGGCTTAACCCCAACACGACAGCTTATGAAAACTACCACAGGATCTATATCCCAGAAGGTCTTCCTCTTAAATGCCAGCCTAATGAGCCTTTGAGGGTTAATATTCTGTTTCAGCATATACAGAATATGCTCTCAAGCGACACTGCTGTAATTTCTGAGACAGGAGATTCCTGGTTTAATTGCCAGAAACTAAAACTACCAGAAGGATGTGGGTAATTAAGCAACAAAAACACTAGCTAGCATGTTTGTTTGGTTTTAAATCGAGTTTTATAAACAATAATCTGAATACAAAAGTTGGTGTACATTGCAGATATGAATTCCAGATGCAGTATGGTTCAATCGGGTGGTCTGTTGGTGCAACGCTTGGTTATGCTCAATCAGTACCAAATAAACGTGTCATTGCTTGCATTGGTGATGGGAGCTTCCAGGTTAATTATCATCATGTTTCCAATA
>QEOT01003245.1:522608-555485 GCA_003123785.1 Pterocarya stenoptera
TATGGATATATAGCAAGTTTCGGTTTTTTGGTTGTTGGTTCTGAGGTATATGGATAGCGACTAATGTTTGCGGTTTTGTTGGGATCTATTTACACAGATTGAGTAACAAAATGGGGCTAGAAGCTGCCGTCGAGGCGACAGCCGCCTTCTTGAACAAGGCAGTCAAGCCAGTCATGGTGGGTGGGCCGAAACTCCGAGTGGCAAAGGCTTGTGAAGCCTTTGTTGAATTGGCCGATGCTTGTGGCTATGCCATTTCCGTGATGCCATCAGCAAAAGGGCTGGTACCGGAGAACCACCCCCACTTTATTGGGACATATTGGGGTGCAGCAAGCACTGCCTTCTGTGCTGAGATTGTAGAATCTGCTGATGCATACATGTTTGCTGGGCCAATCTTCAACGACTACAGCTCTTGCGGCTACTCCCTCCTCCTCAAGAAGGAGAAAGCAATCATTGTGCAGCCTGATCGTGTAATTGTTGCCAACGGCCCCACTTTCGGGTGTGTCCTAATGAAGGACTTCCTTCAGGCACTCTCAAATAGGCTTAACCCCAACACGACAGCTTATGAAAACTACCACAGGATCTATATCCCAGAAGGTCTTCCTCTTAAATGCCAGCCTAATGAGCCTTTGAGGGTTAATATTCTGTTTCAGCATATACAGAATATGCTCTCAAGCGACACTGCTGTAATTTCTGAGACAGGAGATTCCTGGTTTAATTGCCAGAAACTAAAACTACCAGAAGGATGTGGGTAATTAAGCAACAAAAACACTAGCTAGCATGTTTGTTTGGTTTTAAATCGAGTTTTATAAACAATAATCTGAATACAAAAGTTGGTGTACATTGCAGATATGAATTCCAGATGCAGTATGGTTCAATCGGGTGGTCTGTTGGTGCAACGCTTGGTTATGCTCAATCAGTACCAAATAAACGTGTCATTGCTTGCATTGGTGATGGGAGCTTCCAGGTTAATTATCATCATGTTTCCAATATAAATCTAAAACAGGAAGAATTTGAATGATGGACTCTAAACTATAATATATATGGTTAAATTAAAAAGAAAATGAAGATTCTCTGATTATGACCTTCAGATGACTGGACAAGAGGTCTCAACAATGATACAATGTGGCCAAAAGAGCATCATCTTCTTAATAAACAATGGTGGATACACCATAGAAGTCGAGATCCATGATGGGCCTTACAACGTGATCAAGAACTGGAACTACACTGGATTAGTGGATGCAATACATAATGGCAATGGAAAGTGCTGGACAAAAAAGGTAACTAGTATACATGTGTTTTTTTTTTTTTTTTTTTTTTAAAGAAAGGAGGGCGGCACCTTCGTTTATTAATAAAACCCTCACTCGGGCGGAGGAAAACCAATGAATACATCAATAAAACAACAATCAAACAACTACTAACGACGAATATAACTTATGCCCCATTTATCCGTACGTACAAGTCCACGAATAGAAGTATACATTTGTTTACTGCTTATGAGCTGGGGCCGAGTTATTTCAAAAGTGATCTGCCATGGGTAGTGAATTTAACAAACTCTGACATGCATTCTTAATCCATTCATCAGGTTTATTGCGAAGAGGAGCTTATTGAAGCAATTGAAACAGCTTCAGGGAAGAAAGACTGCTTCTGCTTCATAGAAGTGATTGTGCACAAAGATGATACCAGCAAAGAGTTGCTGGAATGGGGGTCCAGGGTCAGTGCAGCCAATAGCCGCCCACCAAATCCTCAATGAGAAATTAAACAATCTAATTACAAACCTGCTGATCCAAGCTTTGAAATTACAAATAAGAGCATAAATCTTATCATTTTTGTCTCAAACGAGTTTTCTTTATGTTAATTAATTAGTAATAAGCTTTCATTTTGTGGTCAGCTAAGGATATATAGATGATTTACCGAAAGGCTCTTGATCCCTAGAGATAATGTCTGGTTCAAGCTAGCCATGCTTTGATATGTTCCAATATAATCGATGTGGGATCTTTGTTTATATTTTGTGTGTGGAAAACTGATCCTTTTTTTTTTCTTCTTCATTTTATTCAAAACTGGTTGACTAATCAACCATATAATAATGATTGAATGAAATAGAGAGTGTGTTACAATATAATAGAGACTGTCCTGGGACGTGACCATGATTACTAAGTTCTAACCGATGATTGTAATATGCTGTCGCTGAGAATAACTCGGGTTTTGTTATCCAGCTTATGGGCTAAGTTCTCAGGGGCATGTTTGGACTGGTACTTTCTTCAAGCCTAATGAAGCCTGACTTTTCACGAGCCCTGTTAGGTCTATTCCATGACTTAGACCTGTCTTCTAAAACTTTGAAATATGTTTTTCTAGGTCCTAGAGAGAGAGACATACCAATATGTATCTTAAATTTTATCATTTTCAATCATATTTATGTGATATCACTTGGAACGTGCCATATCAACCGGTGAAAGAAAAAATGTTCTGCATTTCGGTTAAGAAAAATTCTTCTTATCAGTTACTATTCACTACCCCACTCCCCATATCCAATGAAAAAAAAAAAAACTATAGGTGTGAAGTGTGAGAATGAATAGTAGCTGATGTATAATATTGTTCTTCTGTTAATAACGTCGTCTCAAAAACCTTAAAGTTTACTCCCCCTACCTGCCAGAACGGGGGCTGTAGGTCAAGATTAGGGTGATGAATTCTCCTAACTCGATAGGGCAGCAAGAACACAATGGTAATTCTATCTTCCAATTGAACAGTCTTGCCACAGAAATTTACTTACTAGCACAATGCTTGGTGGGGGGAGCTCGAACGACTCTAATCAAAGGATTCAATGAAGCATCTGTCATGGATGTTTCTCACAATTTAATCCAGATAGGTGTAAATAAAAGAAAAGATGAGCTAAGAGTTACAAAAATTAAATGATAGATCTATATAATATATCTGGATTCAATTTCGTATTGAAAGCTTTTGAACTTCATGAAACTAAGCCACTCATTGTACACTTCAACAAAAATATTACACAATCCAGACTTGCAGGGATTGCTCTGATTGTCTATGCAAACTACATGAGAGTATGCCTTTGATTCTAACATTCTAGATATTTTTTTTTTCCTGCATTTCGAACCAGAAACCTACCCTTTTAAAGCCCATATGGGCCTGCAAACATGTCAGGGATGCCAAAATGTGATTCTGATGATCTGGAGCGAGATATATATATATATATATATGCAGGTTTAAAGATAGATCATGATATCCCTAGAGGTTCTGAGTTTTAAACTAGTCAAAACAAATTCCACTTCATATGTTAAAGAACATGCAATCAATAATGAACTGCATGGACAATTAGGATTTGAATGGACGGCAACCACCTCAATAAATATCACAGCCTTGCGTTGTGGGATCAGGAGGATAACAACGACTGCAAGATCAATATTGTTCTTTGATTAAACTGTGGCTGATTAGTTTCCCTTTGTCTTGGGGCATAGACCACAACAATAACTCTCCTCATTCACACCCCCCCACCCATCTTTTTCTCTAAGGCTATTTATGCATTTTTCTATTATTATTTGTAATATTCAAATATTAATATTACAGGTTCTTGGCCTTTATAATGATTTCAAACAAATCTACTCTTAACAGATCCTTCCAGAGTATAGATTTATAGACGTAACTTGAGTCTTCTTTTGAGTCATTACATTATTAGTCCTAAAGTTATAAGGTCCCGACACCATATTAATATTTGCACCTGCCATCCTTGTACCAATTTTGACCCTTTAGCAATCAAGTTGTTAGCCTATCACATTACAAGGTTCCCTTGCCAATGGGGAAGTAGGAGTAGGAGTAGGAGTTAGAGACTAACCCTGTTTGGATACAGAGATGGATTTATCTTATCTCATCTCATCATTACAAATTTTCTAAATTTTCACACAAAATATAATAAACAATTCAACATTTTCAAATCTCAAAACAATAATAATATTAACAAAATAATATTCTAACAATATTTTATTCAACTAAAACTATCTCATCTCATTTTACCTCACCTCACCTCACTATCTAAACAAGCCCTTAGACCAAGGGACCTCCAAAAAGTAAATGCCAAATTCCAAACCTGCACCCAGCTCCTTCTCCATTTAAGACACTTTTGCTTTTCAATCTTTCAAAAATCGAAAAGAATATAGTCCTTTAAGGTTGTAAAGATATATCTAAGTACTCTAGACCCTAGTAATTGTGCCTCAAAACTTATATTTTCAAGCGAAAGGAGTTGAGGGGCATTGAGCAACCTCTCATTCAATGTTGTTTAAACTTCTTTACCACAATTATTTTTCTGCTGAATTCTCTCTCTGATTCAACTACCACAGAAAGCACAATTTTGCCATCAAATTATTTTTACCACACCAAATAATTAGCCTCCTCATCATATTAATCACTACAATCCCACCAATAATACATTATTAAACTTGTAGTGTGAAAGGTAACAACTACGTATATATATTTAAGGCATTCTTAACAATGATACCAAAGTATAAACCCTGGCAGAGTTTCTGAAAGTGGGGAAAATAGAATAGATAAAAATGGGGAAGGGGCTGAGGGTTGAGAGCAAACATCAAGCAATTGTCATGAGGATCTCATTCTGGAATATGGTAGGCTGTAATTGTCAGGATCTTTGTTTTTCTTTTTCTTTTACTTTTCACTGTCGTCATCTGTAAAATATTATTCATTTCCCAAAACCCTTTTTCTTTATTTCCCATTGCTTCACAAGCAAGGAATAGCAAAAGCCAATCCACAATCACTGCATCAACTCGCATAGATTGCCTTGGGAACATCATAAAAAAAACAAACTGATTTCAAACAGAGGAAGTTGAAAGTTTTATGAGTCTTGTTTCATTTGCTATAGGCCATGAATATAGATTCCTTCAATTGCCTAATTGAAGTAGATAGGATTCTAGAGAGATACATACATATGTGGATGCTACAATATTTAATGTTGTCCGTATAAAATTTTCGAACATAATGAGCCCCGCCTGAGCAATTAATGTTATATAACTATTTTTCCTAAATTAGACCATAAGAAAATTAAAAAATAACATGTAGCACCACACCTACGCCGGATTATCCCATCAACGCATTAACCTACGCCATTGCTGGGCTTACGGTTCCGTATCATGACTATTATTGATAGCTGAACCAACGTAAATTGACAAATGGCAGGAACAGAAAAAAGAAAAGAGTTTTGAAGTAAATTCCACAAAATTTTAATGCTGTACTTGACAATATCTTCCGGTGAAATTATCACTAGCAAGCGGAGGCAGTCTCTCACCTAAATGCAAATTGAAAGAGGAGTATAAAAAATAAAAAAAATAAAATAAAATAAAATATAAAAAAAAAAAAAAAAAAAGGGCAGCAGTCAACAAAACAAAATTCTCGACATTAAGAGACCAAAACTTGCAAATGTCGAAAGCATCCCTGTCTAGACTAATATACACTAATGCCTAGAGCGCCATTACTAGAATATCCAGGGGCATTTTCTTGAATATCATTCACGAGTCTTAGGTGAATATGAAGACCTTGCTTCAAAAGCAAGATCAGTGAGTTAAAAGGGAAAAGAGACAGCAGTTGGGTGCGACTCCTGTGCCTGTCATCCTTTGAGTTAAAGCAGAGCTCGAGAGAATGCCACAAGAGGATGATGAATCAGAGATCAACCTTCTTAAGAAAAAACTTGAAACCTCTCTGGAAAGAATTGATTCATTGGAGAAAGAAAACCAGGAGCTAAAACAGGAAACAAACCGTCTAAAAGTGCAGATAAGTTCCCTCAGAGCATACAACAATGAGAGGAAGACCATTCTATGGAAGAAGCTGCAGAGCTCCCTGGATGGCAACTGCACAGATGCACCTCAGCACAAACCATCCACTTTTGTCAATTTATCAGAACAAAGTCCAGGAGCAGAAAATTCATGTACCAGAACAGATTTCCCAGAATCAACTGCAGAAAAACCAATGAGGATACCGATTCCACCACCAAGGCCTAATTCAGTCACTCTCTCTTCATCGAAGGAAGTTAATGGAAATAAAGCTCCATCAGCACCAGCACCACCACCGCCACCACCACTGCCATCCAAGCCGCTAGTTGGATCAAGAGCAGTGCGCCGTGTGCCAGAGGTGATCGAGTTGTACCGTTCACTAACCAGGAGAGATCCCCGAAAGGAGAACAGAACCAATCCTACAGGGTCTCCACTAGTTGCCTCTACTAAGAACATGATTGGAGAAATTGAAAACCGCTCAAGATATCTTTCAGCTGTAAGTATGGTTTCACCCTACTCTTAACTTTTAGCTACCTGCCTACCCCCTAAACAATTTCCCCCTGCTGATATAATACAAACTCCTGATCAGATAAAGTCAGATGTGGAAAGACGTGGGGAATTCATCAAGTTTCTCACTAAGGAGGTAGAGTCTGCAACTTACAGAGATGTTTCTGATGTGGAGGCTTTTGTGAAATGGCTAGATGGGGAATTGTCTTCATTGGTTGATGAAAGAGCTGTACTGAAGCATTTCCCACAATGGCCAGAACGAAAAGCAGATGCACTAAGGGAAGCAGCTTGCACCTACCGAGATCTGAAGAGCCTTGAATCTGAAGTTACAAGTTTTGTGGACAACCCAAAAGAGCCTTCAACCCAGGCTCTAAAAAGAATACAGGCATTGCAAGACAGGCGAGCATGTATATACTGTTATGTTAAAAGTTTAATACTTCGTTCCACATTATACATTAATTCAACTATCTTATTTCAATCAAAAGGTTGGAGCAAAGTATCGACAATATCGAAAGGATGAGGGAAAGCACAATCAAGAGATATAGGGATCTCCAGATTCCTTGGGAGTGGATGCTGGACACAGGTCTACTCGGTCAGGTACGCATCACATGGTCGATCTTTACCCAAAGCTTAGAGGTTCAACTGATAACAATGGCTTACCATCTCACCAACTATAGAAATAGAACGACTGCAATGGAAATTGTCTATTCCATCTCACCAACTATCAATCTAGCAAAGTTCTACTAATCAGAAAACTCTCTGGCACAATTCTTTAGTGTCAAAGACGCCAAAACTTCATAGCTAAATGATTAATCTAGTATTTTTGATAAGTTATCAAGCTAGGATTACTTAAACAGCCAGCAATCCATCAAGTCTATCTCTGTATTCATTTCAATAATGTACACTAGGGTTTCCAGATCAGCCATCAGTTCATATTGGAAAATAACTCCACTTCCACCAAAACCAAATCATAATAAATGCAAACCCTAACTCTTTTTACTATTAGCAGATGAAACTAAGTTCACTGAAGCTCGCCAGGGAATACATGAAAAGGATAGCTAATGAACTGCAGGCCGATGAATGCTCATGTGAAGAGAATCTTAAGCTTCAAGGAGTTCGATATGCATATCGAGTACACCAGGTACAACGGACTCCAAAAAATGAATGGCACCCTTCACTATCTATCTTACTAACCATCAGAATCTTCAGTTTGCAGGTGGTTTTGATGCAGAGACTATACAAGCATTTGAAAAACTAAAGAAAGCCGGATTGGATGGTGAAAAATGATTGCATGCGTTGCTAAACACCCCGTACAAGTTAGAATATTGAAATTTTTTAGTGGTATATTATAAATCCACTGGCAAGTGAAGTATCCTTACTGGTTTATTCATGTTAGTTTTTCAATGATTACATATATGGGAACATATTTTAGACAAGTGTAAGTTCCATTGGTTACTAACTTGAGTACCAACATAAGTTTCCATTGATTGCCAACCTCGGCACCAAACTCTATGATAATACACGATCAATGCTGTGGCAAACATTGGTAACCTTAAAGCTAATGAAGCGAATCCTTCCTATCTTTTTGGTACACATATTACATCTGCAAAAATATTACCATTCATTTTACATGGGATCTATTACCAATGACTCAAAAATGTTAGAGATCCATTCCTTCCTTGGCTGCCTGGGGAGTCTTTAACCCCAAAAAATAGGTGAATAAATAAAATGTGTGGAAATCATATTTTCCTTGCAAGTGACATTCTATTTTCCTTGCTTAGATTTACACGGAAAGAATGCACAGAAATGCTTTCGGATAGAGCCATTCGGAATGTTTGTAGGCTCAACATGAAAATTTAGGCCAGCCCATCAAACCTCACATTGATCCTAAACCTAACATACAGGTAGTACCACCTATCAGTCGAGCAAAATGGTTCCTCAAACGTGTCTCTCTCTCCGACTCTAGGGATCAAATCCGGCAAAACAAACTTGCGCAGATGTTATAACTTTTACGCCATCACAGTTAACTAGTGAGTCAGAATACTAATAAATCAAACCAATCGCATTCATAGAAACAATACCCACCAAACCTAAGCATAATAAATTAGCAACGCCAATATCACATAACCATCTCATAAATGCAAAATCAAACGCTCAACAGTGTCAAACACTACGTCAGGACATATAACTTCAGAAAACAAGAACGTTACGAGATGTTTCCTCAAGCAGACGTAAATGACAGCCATGAATCAGAAAAGGCAGACAGTATGATCCTAAAGCTGGTAAAGAACTCGAGTGAGAAATGATCCCACTGTTGATCTGCTTCTACTTGGATCTCTGCCTCATCTTTCGTCGCTTCCTCTTCAATCTCCTCATACGCTTCTTCTTCCACTGAAGGAAAAAAAAAAAAAATACACGGCCACCGTTGTAATTTAGTGCAGTGGAAATTATTTTGACAATGAAAATCATTTCGACATAGTTCGATTGTTACCTTGGCTCTCATGGTGACACAGTGAGATAGAAACCCTGTCCTCCGCCTGCCAAAACCCTAGATAACTCTGCGCAGTCGAGGAAAACAATGGCCGCGTTACAAGTGGGATTGCCGTGGCTTAGCGTTATTTATATGGAAGCCCAACAATTTTAACTGGGCCGGGTTTAAAAACGTGCGTGGTCACTGGGCCCATCACAGTGTGGATCAGCATATTTGACATGAATAATACAGTTTTAAGTATGTAAATTTTGTGTATTTTCTTTAAAAAATAAGTAATAATACACCTAAAATTATTTTACAACTCATTTTTAAACAACCAACGAAATCATGTCACTTTATTAAAAATAAATTTTAATATTATAAAATTACTCTCCGTTTTTTGTAGACTTGTAAACAGTTGTAAAATAGTTATGAATTTATCATTTTCCTTAAAAAAAAAGGTAAATTAAAAACTTACATAAAAAAAATTTATTTTTTAATAGTCGGGCTCATTATTTTTCAAAAAGAGTGTACAAGACTTGCACACCTTATTACTCATTTTATGTGACTATATTCAGCATTATTCATTTAAATCAAAGATCTTGCTTTATAAATATATATTTATATATATAAATTTACTACTAGAGGAGCTACGTGTGAGGCACGTTTGCCATGTATGATTATAAAATAAATTGTTCAAAAATATAAGCAACTAGTGTACCAGAAAAAAACTAAGGTAAATGAGGATAATATAGCTCATTCAAGTTGCAACCTACAGTTACATGGTGCACTACATGTATTTTTAATATGCCAAGGCACATTTTCATTGCAAAACCAACATGCTTATTGTTGTTTCATTCACATTTCTTCACTCCCAGTACTTGAATCAGATGAACAATTTTTCTCTACTTTTATGTTATGTAATAAAATAATTCCTTCTCATTTGCACAGTCAAGCACTTATTTGCTTTGTTTGGTTGTTTGTGTATAAGACACACAAACAAATGCATAAATATTTTTTTTTTAAAAAAAAGATGCAGAATGAAAACCACAATAAGATGTAGAAAAACATACCAGCAGCTAAAATATAGAAAAAGAACCCGCAACGCACGACATAAATTTTTCTTTTCTCTTTGGCAACCCTGTCTCAAAGCTCCATATCACAATAAACACTAAGATGCAGAAATATTTATCACAAAAAATAAGATGTACAAACAAATGCATAAATATTTTTTTAAGAAAAAAGATGCAGAATGAAAACCACAATAAGATATAGAAAAACATACCAGCAGCTAAAATAAAGAAGAAGAACCCTCAATGCAAGCATAAAATTTTCCTTTCCCTTTGGCAGCACAGTCTCAAAGCTCTGCAATAGATGCTTAAAAATCACAACACAGTACTCTGCCCTCCATCCCTCCTATCAATAGGCCAAAACATCATCTCGGCCGATAACATCATACCACGAAATAGTAAAACCAAAGAGATGCACGAGACCTAACGAACAAAAATCAAAACCATTACTGAAAGAACGAAATAAATCATGAAAATGAACTAAGGAGACCAAAAAACAAACTAATATTCGGTGAGGGATGAGACGGCTACTGTGCGAACTGCAAAG
Organism: Pterocarya stenoptera; assembly: GCA_003123785.1. Lineage (NCBI taxonomy): Eukaryota > Viridiplantae > Streptophyta > Magnoliopsida > Fagales > Juglandaceae > Pterocarya > Pterocarya stenoptera. The sequence continues at coordinate 532,992 of QEOT01003245.1, forward strand.
AAATGAAGAGAACTTTTACCAAATAGGTGAGAAGTCGATAAGATATTATGTGATAAGGGGTAGAAGTGTAATTATTCAAATCAAAGAGGGGGTAAAACACAAAAAATAAAACCAAAAGACCAAAACCGTAATGACAAATCAAATAAGAGTGGCTGACAAGAAAAAGTAAAACACAAAAAGTAAGACTAAAACTGTAATAACACTTAGCTATCAAGGGCATTGATGGAATAAAAATGTTAAACAAGAATTATTATTCATTATTGTTTATATCAGATATGGCTGACAAGTGCAGATGGAAAAAGTAAAACACAAAAAGTAAGGCTAAAACCCTACTAACACCTAACTACCAAGGGCATTGATGGAATAAAAATGTTAAACAAGAATTACTATTCATTGCTATTTATATCAGATAGACACTTTTAAAGTATATATAAAGATATATATAAAGCTTTTACAATTTTGTTCAAACTTCAAGATCTTCTTTGGTCTTGATGGCCTGATGGCATATGATCCAATTTTTTAAATAAAAAATCTGGGTTCGAAACCCTGCACCCCTTGTATAAAAAAATAAAGTAATTAATGCAATTGATAAGTTTAACCAGTCAATTGAAAATCACTTCTTCTAGGGGCAGTCAGCCCTTGCAAACGATGGGGATCGACTCAGCCATTATATTCTATTAAAAAAATGAAAAAAGAAGATGAAGAACAAGAAATGCGGGAAAGATGAAAATGTTGGCTTGTTTTTCAAGTTTCCGAAATCATTCTAAGCTCTGCGGAAAAGTGGAAAAAACTAGAATGTGCTTCTTCTTACTTCACATTGTACTTTGATTGTTGAAAGAAAGAGGAAAAAAACTGGATATTTGCATTTTAGTCTTCGGCGTCATCGTTTGTAAGCAAATCGATAAGAAATCACAGTGTGGGTCTTCGTCTTCTTTTTCACAGTACTCTACCGTGTGGGTCTTCTTCTTCACCATGTGGTAAGAAATCACCGTTTGGATTTCTTATGAATGTATTGGGTTGAAGCTCTATTTTCAACCTCTGTTTTGAAGCTATTTTTTCAATCTTTGTTTTGAAGCTTTTTTTCCAATTGAAAGTGAAGCTCTGTTGATCCCACTCCATTGCCTGTGCCACTAAGTTCAGCCTACATGAATGGTTAAAGAAATTCCCTAAGTCTTAGGAAAAAAATTGGATCTTTGCCTTTTAGTCTTCGGCGTCGTCGTCTGTAAACAAACGGGTAAGAAATCATGATGTGGGTTTTCGTCTTTGTCTTCTTCTTCACAGTACTTTACCATGTGGGTCTTCGTCTTCTTTTTCACAGTACTTTACCATGTGGATCTTCTTCACTGTGTGGTAAGAAATCACTGTTTGGATTGTGCTTTGAATGTATTGGATGCTTAAAGCTCTGTTTTGAAGTTTTTTTTTTCAATTGAAAGTGAAGCTCTGTCGATACCACTCCATTGCTCGTGCCACCGAGTTCAGCCTGCATGAATGGTTAAAGAAATTCCCTAAGTCTTGGCAACACAAGCAAATGCAAATCCCAACATGTCTAAAAATGGGTTTCGGTTTCTCACAATTGTTTTTTTACGAATGTTTGTGTTGTTCTCATGTTGTAAGGTATTATATAAACTAGGGAAGGCTTCAAGCATTGTACATGTTGAATATTGAATGCATGAATTCATGCTTCATGGATGATTCTTTATTGTTGGGAGCAACCATTAATTTGAACCCAAAATCGTGATTTGGTTCTTAAACCAATGAATCGGTGTTTGAAAACACTAACATGAACCAAGAACGAAGAGATAAAGGTAATTGATTAAAGAAAAAAGAATGGAATACTTATGTATGCTATACTGCCATGGGACTTACCAAAATTTGTGTTCCACTTCTCAAGAAGAAGCCCTATAACATGGTCCTTGGGCCATTCCACTGTCAAATGATACCGGTTTTAGAGGGTAACCAAGTCCTACCAATCAAGACCCTCCCAATGTAAAGACGTTCACAGGTGCCAGAAAAACTTGATCATAGGAGCTGCCACTTGGAGGATATTTTTAGGATTAGCATCGAAAAAATCACAAAACATTACAGAATTATCTTCGCTATATTGTTATAGGAAAAACTTGAGGATATTTTTTACTATTATCGTTATCTTCATCAACATCGTTATCATGGTAATTATATTTATTAACAATTTATCAGTTCTTGTGCTTTTTGAACATTCTATGTTCAAGATCAAGGGTGCATTGTGACTTGAAAATACAATTATTAGATTTGCATATCTACTTTTTATTAAGATATAACATTGATACTTCAATGTGATAGATGGTAAATTGGTGTTGCTTCTCATGTCTGATGCTATAAGGGTTTGCTCACAATCCGCCATCCTGATGTTGGAATCAAGTTCAATCCACCATCTTGATGTTGGAATCAAGTTCATTCTCATTGTAAATTTCTCCAAAAAGAACCTTCCTTGGATTCTTGTGGAAGCTTGCTCCTATATTTTTCGACTTGCCATTGGTATGATAGACATTATAATTCTGGTTGTCTACATGAAATAATTAGTTTTGGAAGTAAATTAAATGTTTGAATTGTTGCATAAAGTTTCGAAAAGCCGTTATTTTTCAAACATGTTGAATTCTCTTAACTATTTTGCTCATATAAAAATGGTTGTACAAATTTTTTTAATGTAACATGTTAGCATGGGAAAAGGGGAAGAAAACCAATCTCTTAACACCATGTAGCTCAAATCCCCCAACCATGGTATGTTATATGATTGTTAACATTTGTTAGGAGTTTTTCAACCTCGTACTTGCTAATTATCATTATTATTTTTATGTCAGGACATCCCAACAACTGCTCCAAACTTTCCAAATTACATGCACAGTTACCTTGGACTAGGGCCTGCATGGTCACCGACTTTTATGCCATATCTAGATGCATACCAATATCCAAGCAACATTCAGATGGTGATGCAATTTAGTTTTTTTTTTTCCTTTTTTTTGGAAGTTTAATTGCTTTCATTTTTAGCAGAATACTGGTTACCCATTTCAATATCGGATGAAACCTTCGACTCTTCTCATGACTACAAGCTTTGGAACGACCGAAAGATTTGATAAAGAGGATACACCCGGGAGTAGGGAAATTGAAGCTCCATGTTCCTCCTTAGGGTTCATGAACGAGGTGAAGAGGATAGATCAGATTCGGGAGAAACTGACGATGGCACTACCGGGACACCTTCGTTAGACCGAATGGATGGTGGTGATATAATTGAGGAGCCAAAAGCAAGATAGAGTTTGATTCTTTTGAGGAATTAATGAGCTATTATAAATCATATGTTAATAAATGCGAGTTTCATGACACAAATGAGTGAAATGGATGATAAAGGAAGTGTCAGATATGTCACTCTTAGTTGTGCCCGTGAGGGAAAAGCTCAAAATAGGACGATGAATGTCGCCAAACCACGCCCGATAGGAAAGACTGATTGTAAGGCAATGATTAATGCTTTAAAAGTTGAGGAAAAGATACGGTTAACCACAGTTCATAATACCCACAATCACGGACTGAGTCTACAGAAATTCCACTTCTTCTGATGTAATCGCGAAGTTAGTGAGACAATAAAAAGAGTGCTAGATACTAACGACCTGGCTGACATTCGAATGAACAAAAGTTTCGGATATCTTGTTGTGGGTGCGGGAGGATTTGAAAACCTCCCATTTTTTTAAAAAGATTGTTACAATTACATCGATAAGGCAAGACATCTATGACTTGGAGCAGGTGGTGCTGGATCACTTCGAGACTATTTTTCTAGGATGTAGTACAAGAACCCTAGATTTTTTACTTTGTGGATTTAGATGATGATGAGAGGTTAAAGAATGTCTTTTGGGCAGATCCACGCAGTAAGGCAGCTTATCAAGATTTTGGTGATGTGGTAACATTTGACACCATATAGTTGACAAACAGATACAGGTTCCCTTTGCTCTATTTGTTAGTGTAAACCATCATGGACAGTCGATTTTCTTGGGAGCACGGTTAATTTTCAGTAAGGAGACAAAGACTTTTATATGGTTATTTCAGACCTGGCTGTAGTGTATGGATGGTATAGCCCCGCCAGCTATTATTACTAACCAAGACAAAGCAATGAAAAATGCAATTGCTATTGTATTTCCAAAAACTGACAAAGATTTTGCTTGTAGCATATAATGAAAAAGTCCCAGAGAAGCTTGGCTCCCATAGTGCCTACAAAAGTGACTTGAAAACTTAGCTGATGAAATGTGTGTATAACACTTAAACTATTGAAAAGTTTGAGAAATCGTGGGAATAGTTAATTAGCACGTACAACTTGCAAGAGAATGTCTGGTTGCAAGGTTTGTATGCTGAGCGCACACATTGGGTACCAGTATTCCTAAAGGAGTATTTTTGGGTTGGCATGAGTACAACACAGTGGAACGAGAGCATGAATGCATTTTTTGACGGATATGTTCATGCGAAAACAAACTTGAAGGAATTTGTCAACCATTTTGACAATGCCTTGAGAAAGAAAATCGAGAATGAAATCAGTTCGGACTTCCACTCATTTAGCGTTACAATTCCATGTATATCTAGATCTCTAATCGAAAAGAGATTTTAAAAGATGTACACGAATACAAAATTCAGAGAAGTTCAACAGCAAGTTATGGGTGTGCTCGATATGGATCCATCTTTACTTAGACGAGATGGTGTGAAGAAGACCTACCTGGTAGAAGATAAAATTCGTATTGAGTTCACGAAACATGTTACATATTATGTGGGCTTTAATGAGGAAGACTGTGATGTTAAGTGTTCATGTGGATTATTTCAGATGAAGGGGATACTGTGTAGGCATGTCTTGGCCATATTCAAATGTAATGAGATAAATCTTTGCTAGATAGGTACATTTTAGATCGATAGAGGAAGGACATCAAATGGAGATACACGTTAATCCACAGTACCTTTGACATAGGATATCAGCGAAAAGATACTAACAGATATTCAAGTCTATTGAATATTTGTTATCGGATGATTACTCATGTAGCAGGTTCAAAAGAGCATACTGAAGATGCAATTAAAAAGTTATATGCAATGATTGATTTATAACGTGGCAACCAAGAACCCCCTTCAATGATCCAAACGGGTTCCAATGTTGGTTTAACAACAAAGGACACAACTACATTGGTAGTTCGTAGCAAGTACTCAGTCCACGAGTTGTGCGCAAAAAAGGCAAACCTCATCTCTGAGGAGAGTATCCAGAATGGAGTAAGGCATGCAGAAAGTTAAAGCGAGGACGAAGAAAATAAATGTAAAGGGAAAATATAAAGAGGTTCGATAGTTTTAATAACAAGAATATTTGCCACATACATGTTTATTTGGGTTGATTTATTTATGCAAATTGTGCTAACATAGAGTTTTTACTTGTTACTTGATTATTAGCAAGATGAAGGAGATACGCCAGCCCAAAACACGTGTAGGAATTTATTTAGGCCATCCGAGATAGATCTTGCTGCTAAAGGAAATGTGCAGATATACATATTTTTGTTGCAAAATTGTTGCCTTACTTGGAAAAGGAATTCCTACACATGCGATAGACTTATATTTGCCGTATTTTTGTTGATCTATCACTAGACTGTTCCAGTTAGCTTAACTTTTAACATTCGTGGAATCTAAAATATGGTTGAGAGTCAAGAAAGTGTAATATTTTTAAACTTTTGATATTTTTAATAGTCATATTGATGTCACATTAATAATTGCTATTTATTCTTTACAGATACAACTTGGAGTGGATGGATCACAACCTTTGCAACCTGGGTTGGATGGATCACAACCAGTACAATGATATGGTTGAATTTTAATTTCTGCTTATATTTGTTGAAACTTTATAACTTATTATTCAATTTTGTGGTATGTGCATGAAAATTGTCTATTAGATATGACTTACTGAAAGAAAAAAAAAAGAAAAGAAAAAGAAAAAAAGATATAACTTCTCATTAAATATTCTTAATTTAGCGAAATGCAGGACTATTGTCTGTAGAGGTTGTGCTGAACTAGTTTGTTAAATGCTTGGAAGAAGAAATCGTGGCAACACCCGGTTTTTCTAATTATTTGTGGGAAAAAGGCTTGTCAAGTGATAGGTTTTGTAATTATTTTTGGAAGAAATCTTGCAAGTTGTAGTTTTTGTAATTATATTTGTGGGAAGAAAGCTTGCAAGTTATTCTAATTGTTGTAATTATTTTTGTGGGAAAAAAGCATGACACAAGTTGAAAATTATAATTTATTTTTGTGAGAAGAAATCTTGCAAGTTATAGTTGTTGTAATTATTTTTGTGGAAAGAAAGCTTGCAAGTTATAGGTACATTTTAGTGGAAAGAAAGCTTACATTGTTTTTTACCTGGTTATTTCATTGGAATATTTTATATTCTAAAAAGTGATGATGCACCAGTTTTGAGTTTGCAGTTTGATTAGCAAGAATTGCATATTCCTAGTGATGATGCACTAGTTCAGTTCTGAGTTTGTAGTTTGATTAGCAAGAATTGCATTGCCAGGAGTATGTGGAAATGATAGGGAATTTAATTACGTGCCCGTCAAAACGTGAAAATACTGCCATTCTAAACATGAAATAGCAAGATTTGTACCAACCCGTGAGGATTAAAAATGTCTTTCTATATAACATTGTCTTTATTCAAGTTAGTTGGCCCTTTTGTTCAAGGTCTTTACATAGCTTATAAAGATTGCTTTATCTAATTCTCCACAATAGGTAAGAAAATTTCCCATATTTTGTTAAAAAAAATTAATTCCGTTCTTTCTTTAAAGTTTAAGTCAAACACTCACTCTGTTTGACTCACTTATTTTATCGGTTGTCCTCTTACACAGAGCTTTTCCATTTCACACTTTTGTCTTTGTATGAACATTGGATGAACTTTAATGTTGCTAACAAGCTTGTCCTCCTCTCAATTTTGCTACTCTCTAATTATTCAATTTTATGGTTTTTTCCCATGGTCTATTATACTTATTTTCAAATATAATTCATATTGAAGACAACCCATGTACTCGGTCTGTTTAACTTTATTACAATTTGATTTTAATCTTAATCTTAATAGTGGTGAAATTTGTACCTGGTTTGCTCTTAAGAGTGATTACCTTTTAACGTGTGGTGCTTGTTGTATAAACCACTGATATGTGTGCATTTCTATTGTGATTCTGGTTCATGTTAGCATGTCCTCATCATCACTATTAGAATGTCTTTATCATCACTGTTTTCTTCCACGTTAGCAAAATGTACTTTGGCACAACCATTGTGCTTCTGTAATATTAAAGTTATATTGAGATACTCAAATACTAAAAGAAATTCAGGACGACCTTCTTAGGGTGTCCAAAGTACAACACAAAGGTAACTAGTACTCTTGTAATGTAACTTGAACTAATATATTGATTCATATTACGTACATCTAACACTTTTTTTATATGTGTTAAATATTAAGAATTACCATATGGCAAATATTTTAAGTGAGTAGATAGTAATCAATACATAAAGTCGAATCTACAAGAAATAAAAAATGAACTCTTAAGGGAGGAGGAAGAGCTCGAGAAGAGACTTATCGATGTCGAAAAAGGGAGATTCAGCTTCTTAAAATAGTGGATGAGATCGAGAAAAGAGAGATGGTGCTATCTAGTAGAAATGAGAAGGTTTGAAAAAAATGAGTTGGTCCTTCTTGAGAGAGAAGCTCTCCTAAGGCATTCACGCACGCTATCCCGGCTGTATTGGGATTTTGTGATAATTGTTTGTTGTTACTTGGTGAATTGGTAGTGGTTTATGTTATAAATCATGATTTGAATTTGTAGTGTAAGTGTTGTAAATAGCTTAGAGAACTGAATTTGTAGTTTAAGTGTTATAGGTAGAGGAAAAGGTTGTTGACAATAAAATAGTTTCACCTATTTACTCATTCTGCCATCAATCTCATAAGGAGAATCTACAACTTCAGTGGGCATGTGAATGCAAACGCCCCAAAAAAGAAGGGAAAATTTTTCTATTGTGGAATTCTGGAAGCTTTTCAACAACAACTAAGTAGTCTTCTGACTTAAAATGCACGACACATTCTGGCCTTTCACTGAAGGAAGGGAGAACCAACAAGATTTAGTAGGCTTACTCCAAAAATGTTCAACAAGTTTGATTAGTTGAATGTAACAGTTTTATTAATGGACGTATACCACAGGCACAACCCATTCAATAGGCCAAGCATGATCATCAGAAAAAACTCCAAAGCAAACGAGTTGAAAAGTAAAAAACAAACAAAGAACAAACTAAGAAAATAATGCATAATATAGAAGGAATACAAAAGGATATGTACTTGCCTTCCACCTTGACCGGACAGTGGTGAGTATCTTCCTTGTTCCTTGTTCATTGATCACCTTCTTCTAGTTGAGACAATTAGTTGAGACACTACTTTTTAAGATATGTTATACTCTAATATAGTTTGGATTACCTATGACGGAGAAACAATTGATCTAATACCAAAACATGTTATAGTGTATACTTGGTCAGGTGCATGCTGTGGGCATAAAATGCATTAAAAAAATTTGTTAGAAGCTGCAACTACAAAAAAAATCAGCTATAACTCTTAGTTATTTTTTTATAGGTAAGGATAATTGACAATTAACTCCTAATCACAAAATAAAAAGAAATTGGTAGATATACAAGCTCCTTTTATACAATGTTGTGCTAAGGTCCTCTCTGCAAACCCAAAAATGTAGAACACTTTTACAAACATAGTCATCGTTAACAATAATCATCCAATTAAAAAAGAAAAAAAAAAGGATGAAAACCTTGCAATATGATTGTCAGTTCTTGCGAAATAACCGGACCCAAAATTTCGAAAGTAGAGAAGCATCAAGTGGAAATCAAAGCACCTTGATCGGTAAGGGGCAGCACTACCGTGAAAAGAACCGCCAATATTGGACGTCATGGAAGGAGAAGAAGGAGTAAAAGAGGTATAAGCGAAAAATGGAAATCCAAAAATGATGAGAGGACGACAATATGGAATCAGAAAAGCAATCCAACGTTGGTTTTCATTTTATAGTGGAGTATATTTTCTTTTGCACCGCTTGACGTTTCGCTTCCACTCTACAATTCCCATTTGTTCACTCGGTGCCTTATTAAATGATTCATGTGTATAATTGCACCACTTGACATTTTCCTTCCACTTTGCATGAGCGGTTGAGAAGATAAATAACCAATTTGTAGATGAACCGACGCAAAAAAATGGAATGAACCAAGAAATGCAATTCTTGAATTTGTAGAAAGCAGTTGGGCATGTGTAGTCCAAGATTGCAAAAGCTATGGCCAATGTATTTTATATAGCCGAAAAAATGACCTTTAATGACTACTCATATGTCTCAAACTCAGATTTTATATAATTAAATAGATTCGTAGATAGTATCAACTCTATAATTAATAATTATATGCCAAGAAGTTGATGGCCTGATGACATATAATTCAGTTATCTAAATAAAAAATCTAAAATCGAACCCCCACCCCCCCTTATAAAAAAAATAATTATAGGACATAAAGTGTACACCTTGTTCCAAATAAAATGAAATATATCGATAACAAATTAAAGAAAAAAAACATAGTTTGTGACGAAGTCAATACCTAACTCACTCACTCACTTTTATCATTTATATTTTTAATTTAGTTTCTTTTTTTAATTTTCAATATCACTAATCAATACCAACTTATGCGTTTTAAATTGATTGGTGTACGAGTACATATATAAATTGATCGGTGTACGAGAACGCTATTCTTATTATTTAAAATAGTAAAATCTGATTTATAAGATTTAAATTTTAAAATTTATATTCTAAATCAAATTCCACCGCGTAGGTAAAAGATCAAAGGTTCCAGATATGATTTTCGTCTGAAGGAGAGGAGGCCTTGGCTTCCTCCTCCTTCATTTTCTTTATTCCTTGCTCTATTCACCCACCTTGTCTATCAATGTTTCTTTTGCTTAGTTTTATTTTGCTTTCTTCAAGGTTGAAAAAGATAAATCTACAGTTTTCCTACATCTCCCGAGAGACATGCGCAACACAAGCAGATTCACAGGTTGAAAGTCGTTCAAAGGAAAGTAGTGGTTTTGCAAAAATCACCGCACGTGCCACCCCTTCCAGCAGCTATTCTCGACACATGCACCAGATTATCGGACTTGCCACCATCAGACCTTTTCAGATATGACCTTTGTGGCTAAAAAGGGACAAGTGTATTGCTTTCACAGGCCGTTACAGATTCCGAAGTCTACAGGAGTTGGCCCAAACTGTAATCCGTTCTTTTTGGCATTTATCTTACTGTTTTCTTTTTTGGTTTCCCTATTGTTAATTAAAAAAATAAAAGAGTTCGTCTATGATGTTTGTTTATAGAGGTTGAGTCCTCTCTTTTTATGAATAGTGATGTTGAATTTCTGTTTAGGTAGAGAATGTTATCTCTCGGATGTTTTTCTGTAGAGAGTATCAACAATAGTGAAGACCAGACCAGTTACAAAAGGAAATAGTATACTGGTGGAACTCCAAATACATTATTTTGATTTATGATGTTATATTTGATGCGGGACATCCCAGAATGTATCCGATCATAGATATAAGTTTATCTGATTAATAAATAAATACAATTTCATTAAAAAAAATTTGCCGCGTAAGTAGTGTAAGACATAAAAATCTTAAAATAATAGTATTCCTATAAAATATGAAGCCTATTGACTCACTCAAGAATGAGTAGCCCAAAGGCTATCCCAAATGCAGGAACGTGTCACGTAGTAATTAGGAATAAATTCCTAGATCGTCTCCACAAGAAAAGTGCTAAAAATAAACTCGTGTAAAATGGTAGAAATATTTACAATGAGAAAATAAAAATAAAAAGTGATGATATGTACAATGGATGAAAGAGTGAAATGAAAAGAAGATTTTACTGGTCGTGAACCAGATTCATTGTTGGTTGGCTTTGAGTGTTTTAGATGCAGTGATGAAAAGTAAAGAAATTAAAGTGCAAGACAGTGAATCTAAATTGCTGAAAATTAAATGACTGAAATTTAAAAGAGCAAGAAAATTAAATGACATAAAAATAAATTGCAGGAAATAAAAATGCAGAAAAATAAATGACAGAAATTTAAATGACAATAAATTAAAGTGTAGAAAAATAAATGATAATAATTTAAAATGCAGAAATTTAAAGTGTAAGAAAATAAATCATCATAAATTAAAATAAAATTAAAAGTGGAAACTACAGACGAACTAGGGCAACTCGGTAACAACAGTTGGTCCATTAGGCTCTCAACTGCATCACCGAACTCCCTCACTTCATCTGCGCTTTCTCCAAAACTGAAAAAACTACAGACTAATCCTAAGCTATTCTACTGGGCGTCTAACATCGACCACCATTTCTCCGTCTGCTTACAAGTCTTATATAGGCATAAAAAAGGCCACTGCATTCGCTTATGTCCGTGACCTCGTCCCCACTGAGAAAGATATTCCGTTTGTCGCTGGACCTTGCGTCTGTCTTGTTTCTCACATGTAGAAGAAAAACTTTCAGCATCTTTCCAGTTCATTGTCCGCAAGTCCTCTGCCTTTTTCTTATCTTGCAGTGCATCCCTTCAAGTCTTCGCGTGCGTTTAGACCAAAAAGGAAGCAATAGACTATTTGTTTTTCGTCTGTTGTCTTTCTTTCTGTCCTCGCGTCTGTCCAAATGAAAAATTCCTGCGTGAGTTTTCATCCTTCGTTTCTGTCCAGAGTGCGTCCTAGCTTAAACATTTTATTTTATTTTTCTTCTATCTTCAACTTGCATGAGCATTTCAGATGGTGGTGCATCGTGGAGTAGCAATTCGAGGCTGAGCAGCGGCAGGGTGGAACGTGGTGGCTGCGCATGGAGTTTCAGACGGTGGCGACGTGGAGAGGCGGTTCATTGGGCAATGGAGACTTGATCTCCAGCGTCTTCTGTTGCTACTAGCGGCCAGTGGAGGTGCAGCGGAGCAGTTTGGAGAAATGGAGGTGCTGCTGTGGAGTTGGGTGGCCAGCGTGAGGTTGAGACGACGACAACGATGTGTCGTTTTTGTTCGTAGATAAAACGGCACGTCGTTTAGCAGACGGAAGCTTTTAATCCCAGATAAACGACACGTCGTTTTTCCGGTTACGAAAAACTACATGTCGTTTAGAAGAACCTGTAAAACAGAAAAAAATAAAATAAAATAAAATAAAGTAAAGTAAAATAAAACTTAGACAAGCAAAAATAAATAAATAATAATCAAAGAAACGAAAAAATAAAACTAGACAAAGAAAATAAAATAAAATTAGACAAAGAAACTAAAATAAATAATTAATTGAAAATAAAAATAAAAATAAACAAAAGATGAAAAATAAAATATTAAAAGTGTGTTGTGCAAGTGAATAATTATTGCCCAAATAAATCACAAGTTATAAAATCAAGCATAAATTATGCTATTTAATCGATGTAAATCACAACTTGGATTTATGTCATTTTAATCATTTTTCCATCTAAAACCAATGATAAAATAATAAAACAATTAAAAATACATTGATTTTAAATGTATAAAATATGTAATAATGCAGCTCAATTACCTATATTCTTTCATAAGAACGGCCCGTGTTTACTACGAATGGCATGCCAAGCACAAGTGATGCATTATGAGTACAATATTAAGAGTAAGAAAAATATTGATGACAAATCAATTTTTGTTCTTCTCCAGATGAGTCATCCCCTCTCTCCAGATGAGTCATCCCCTCTCTTAGTAGACCTTTCCAATACCATCGCCAGCACCAGTTCATCAATTCCGCCATTAACACCCAGACACAAGCATCCTTAACCTCACCAACCATCCTTAACCTCACCAACCATCTTTAACCTCACCAACCATCCATCCCACCAACCCTTCAACCATTCAACTTTACAATCATGAAGTAAATACCGCTTGACATTGACCATATCATTTCCCAAACACAAGCACTTACCTGGGATGATATTACCCTTGAACCAGCCATTGAAACTGCAGAAACAATTGCAAACCACACCTTCATCGAAAAACTCATCTCCAACAAACCCCTAAACAAACATACCTTCCACACCATTATCAAGGCAATTTGGAGTTTTATCAAAGGACTCAGCATTGTAGATCTAGAGATAAATACCTTCCTTTTCACATTCCCCAACTTATAAGATAAAAATAGAGTCTTCAACCAACGGCCTTGGAATTTCAAAGGATACCACATGGTTCTCAAAAAATGGAACCCAGGACTCAACCTGAATGAAATTGATCTCACATTTTCAGCTTTTTGGGTCCAAATACATGGACTTCCTTTGGAAAGGATGACTTTCACAAATGCAGAGAAAATTGGGAGAGTCTTGGGAAATCTTTTGGAGGTTGAACCTGTCCTTACCTAAAACATTTCAATCAAAAAGTGCCTGAGGGTCAGAGTAGAGCTTGACATTACCAAACCATTAACCAAAGGATTCTACTACCCAATACCAAACAAAAACCCAGCAAAAGTCTCTTTCAAATACGAAAGACTCTTAGATTTCTGTTATGTTTATGGGTGCCTAGGCACGTTCACCAAGCCTGCCCTCAAAATTATGGCAATGTTAAAGAATTTCTTTATGGCCAAGGAATACGTGATGAAGGTAGTGACATAAGAAGAAATATTCGAAATGAAGAACTGGTAAGGGTCCCAATATCTCAGTCCATTCAGAATTCATTCTCACTTCAACCCTTCAAAATAAGGGAACCCACAACTCAAGAACACTTGCAAGCGTCGGAGAAGGAAAATCTGGAAGATAAAAAAGGAAAAGAAAAAAAGATCTGTGAAACAACACTGGAAGTAGAGAGTTACGCATGCAAAGATGCAATTGAAGCAAACAAAGAAACCAGTAGCAGTGCAATATGGAGACTTGTTCCTGTTCATCTTCTCCTAGAGACTTAGTCATGCAATTTCAAAAATATCTCATGCATGCAAAGCTTCGCACGTGGCGATCATCCAGGTATTCAACTTGTTAAAACAGCAAGTTTTAATGAAGGCCAAAATCCTGAGACGACACTTTTTCAGTTACCCCCCCTAGCCAAAAGCATACCACTTCCCTTGGTCCAATCATCCAGACTCACTCAGATCAAAACAATCTCTTTGATATACACGTGGCCCCTCTAGACAACACATCTCCAATTACTAGCACTGTACAACCGCAATCAATTTTCCAAGAGGGAACAAATCATTCATTTCCCACTACCAATATACTGAACCAATGCAAAGAGACAAATGAACCCAAATCTTCGAAACCGAAAACATTCATTTTCAACCAAATCATTGCCCGCATTAACCAAGTCCCAAACCTAAAAACAATCCAACCCACATGGCCAAATCAAACTGAAAATCCAACCCAAATCTCTCTGCTTCTAAGCCCGTCGTTAGGCCGAGCATGCCTAATACTTAAACAAAATAACCAGCCCAATAACACAAACCAATACCCACCAAACTCTTGCGTATGAAGCAACAACTCAAGCCAAAATCCTTTAACCTCAACCCAGCAATTCAGAAACCTTCCAATAGCCGACACACTACTTGAAATCCAGAAAAAAAAAAAAAAAGACTTACTCCTCTGGCAAGAGAGCGCCTCCAAGATACTCGAAGAAATGCTTTTTAAGCACAATCATCCAAGTTAACTCTAATAGTGAGGAAGGAAGTTCTACCAATCTACCTCTCACAGAAATTGAAAAAGGAAAACAAGCACTGGTCATTAAGGAAAGCATGAAGACAGAAAAGAGACAACAGACCGAAGGGAAGGAGAAAGGTCCAGATAGACGTAGCTTCGAAAAAGTTAGATTTTTCCCTTACTAGAAGCCATCGCAAGATGATCTGGGTAATGCTCCTTAGTCTCCAGCTATGAGCCTCTTCCCTCTTAATCCAATGACTGACGTGGCAGGGTCCAAGCTGCCACCAACTTCTCCATGAGGATTTTGGCTTGGAATTTTCGAGGGGCTGTTCGATCACGAGCAATTAGAAACATCAGGGCATGCATTAGGAATCATAATCCTGATGCATTGTTTCTCAGAAACACTTTTGAACTCTGTGAATACTGCTCCCTTTGTTAATGGGCTAGGTTTTGTGCACTATGTAAATTATCCTCCCATTGGGAAATGGGGAGGGCTTTTGTTATTATGGCGTCCTGGGTTGGATGTTGATGTTGTTCATATTTCAAGTAATATAATAGCTGTTTTAATGTATTTTGATCTTTCCCATCACCCCTGGCTCCTTAATCTCATCTATTGTCTAGCTCAACAAATTAATAAAAATCATTTCTGGAACACTTTGAACATCTTGACAGAAGCGTACAATGGACCATTTCTCACTATGGGAGATTTTAACACTGTCCTCAAGCAAACTGAAAAAGTTGGTGGAAGACCAATTTCCAATTCCTCGACACTAAAAGGTCTTCATTTATACATGGAACAACATGGATTGATAGACCTAGGCTTCAATGGTCCCAAATACACTTGGCCTAATAATAGACATGGTTCTCATAACATTAGAGAAAGACTTGATAGAGGTGTGGCAAACATTCCTTAGAAATCTTTTTCCAGATGCTTCCATCAAAATCCTTCCCAGAATTTCCTCTGATCACTCCCTAATTTTATTGGACACTGCCAACTTAAGAAAATCCCCAAGGTCATTTGAATTTGAGGAATTCTGGACCAGAGATCCCTCTAGTATAGCAGTGGTCGAAAATGCTTGGAAAACACCCATTATAGGCACACTTGCATACATCCTCACAAAGAAATTAAAAGCAACAAAAAAAGCTCTGAAGTTTTGGAATATTAATCATTTTGGTCACATCTAGTCTTCCATTAAAAAGATGAGCAGCACCCTTTTGGAAATTCAAGCTCAAACTCCTAATCATCAATCCATTATTTTGGAAGAAAATCTCTACATTAATCTGGAAGAGCAAATGAGAAAAGAGGAATCCCTTTGGCATAAAAAAATGAGAATAAATTGGTTAACCACCACCGATCTTAATATAAAGTTCTTTCATGCCTCTACTTCCATAAAAAAAAGAAAGAGTAACATTGATAATCTCAAAACTGGTCAGAACAATTGAACAAGCAACCCTCATCTCATAAAGCAAAAACTCTAAGAACACTTTCAAACCATCTTTAATTCAACTAACCCAGATGACATGGAGGACATCACAACCCTTTTTTCCAACAAAATAACAAGCTCTGAAAATGAATTCCTCCGCAAGATCCCCTCTGCAGAAGAGATTATAAATACCATTGCTCAAGTCCCTCATACAAAAGCTCTGGGTCCTGATGGATTCACGGGACTTTTCTATAAATTTTTCTTGGATGTTATCAAATAAGATCTCACAGAAATAATCATTAACTTCTTCACCCTAGGCAAGCTTCTTAAAGAGATCAATCACACCAATATTGGCTTGATACCAAAAACTGAAAATCCAAATGAAGTCAATCATTTTAGACCCATAAGTCTTTCGAATGTTTGTTACAAAATTATTGCAAAAATCCTAGCAAACTGACTCAAGAAGATTCTTCCCAGCATTATCTCTCCTTATGAGACAGCTTTTGTACCAGACAGACTCATCTAAGAAAATACTATTTTGGCACAAGAAATCTTCCATCACCTGAAAAAGAAGAAAGGGAAAAAATGTTTAATGGCAATCAAAATTTACATGGAAAAGGTATTTGACTACATGGAATGGCCTTTCCTCCTCTCAATCTTTGAACGCCTTGGTTTTAATGATACATGGATTAATCGGATGAGAGAATGCATCACAACTGTCACTTACTCAATCAACATAAATGGATCCCCAACAGGTTTTATCCACCCAAAACGAGGAATTTGTCAAGGTGATCCACTGTCCCCATTCCTTTTTATCATGGACAGTGAGATGCTGTCTAGACTAATTACTCGAGAGGAGCTTAACAATAACATTGAAGGTATCAAAATCTCTAGAGATGGCCCTACCATCACACACCTCCTCTTTGCAGATGACCTTATACTCTTTGGTGCAGCTACCCCTCATAATGCACAAACTTACGCTCATTGCTTAAATACATACACCAATTGGTCTGGGCAAAAAATCAACCTTGCAAAAGCATCTATTCATTTAAGTAGAAATACACAAATTGAGACTGCAAGAGAAATTAGGGAGTCCCTGAACTATAAAGTTTCCCCTAAAAAATTAAGATATTTAGGATTGCCCCTATACTTAGGAATTGAAAAGAAAGCACTTTTCAAAGAAATCCAGGAAAAGGTCCAAAATAGACTACAAGGTTGGAAATCAAAACTCCTTTCTCAGGCGGGTCGGACCACCCTCATCAGATCTGTTGTGAACTCTGTCCCTGCCTATACCATGTCCACAATTTGGATGCCAAAATCTGTCACAAATCAACTTGATAAATATACTCATAGATTTTGGTGGGGTATAACAGATAACCAAACTCATAAATATATCCCAAAATCTTGGAATTCTATCTGTATGCCCAAATCCTATGGGGGTATAGGCTTGAAAAAATTTTCTCAATTCAACAAGGCTCTTATCTCAGAGTTTGCTTGGATGCTCATTAATGATACTGATAGCTTTTGGAAGAAATGCCTTAAAAAAAAAATACTTGAAAAATACCTCATTTTTCGACATTGCAACCAAACCAACGGACTTTTGGTTCTGGAAAGGTCTCATAAAACAAAAAGATTTCATCAAAGAATCCATCTGCTTCCAAATCAATAATGGCATCACTGCGAGGGTTTGGATAGACCCTTGGGTTCCAACCATAAATTCTTCAAAACCTCAACCAAACCCGAATAATCCTCCCATGGATCCTGACATGAAGGTGTCTGAACTAACTCTTGAAGAACCTAGACGTTGGAACTCCCTTCTGCTTCAAGCCTTCTTTACACCTGAATCAGTGACAACCATCATGAAAATCCCACTTTCGACTGTTAACTTCAGAAAATGCAGAGATAAAGTCAAGTAGATCCATCACTCTTCTGGAAACTTCTCTGTTAAATCAGCATATGCAGCCCTTCAAAGACCAAATGAGACCACTCAAACTCAACAAACTTGCACAATCTGGAAAAAACTTTGGAAACTCAAACTTCAAGACAGATTAAAAATTTTTCTTTGGAAGGTGATGCACAACATTCTTCCCACAAGTTCCCTCCTTAAAAGCACACTTCACCTAGATGAAAGTAATACTAACTGTCCTCTTTGCACTATGGAGGAAGAAACCCTTCCTCATCTTTTCTTAAACTATGCTTTCTCTATGATTCTATGGAGGCAATCTAAATGGCCAATTAACATTCCCAATTTGCAAACCAGCCCATTTCCAATTGGATATCAATCATCCTAAATCCTTGTAATGGACTGAACATTCCTGAGAAAGAAATAAGGTCATCCATAAAGATTTAAGCCCATCTCCAGTATGGTTTGTCTCCAAGGTCTCTCAGTTATTCAATGAATATGAAAAAGCATGGACCACAAAAACAATTCTTCAGAAACAAAAATGGCAGCCACCACCCCAAGGAACTTTCTCTCCCTCTTTTGATGTAGCTGCTAGACCAAATGGGAGTTCAATTGCGTCATTATGTAGAAACAGCCAGGGAGAATCAGTCTTCATACAAATAGACTTCATCAACAGCACAAACCCACATGTAGGGAAAGCAATGGCAGCTCTGATGGCATTACAAGTGGCAGTCAAAAGGAAGATCCAAAAAGTTATCATAAAGGGAGACTCAAAGCAAGTCACACAAGCAATATCCATCTCATCAAGGTTAGCGGATTGGACCATGCAACCCACCATTAGAGACATCAAATACTTACTCAGACACTTTGAAGAATGGTGGGTGCAGAAAATACACCGTTCCCAAAATCGATACGCGCACAACCTTGTACAATGGACAGCTTCCAATTTAACATATGGAAGCATACCCCAGAACTGGATCCCACCTAGCCTACTTAACTTTCATAGAGGAAAAGACCCCCCTTCTATTGTATAATTATTTTATTGTATACTTAATACTCTGTTCATGTACTTCTTCTTAGTTTGTTTATTAATATATTATTACTTGCCGAGAATTTTTTTTTTGTTCTTCTCTATTTTGTAGTTTTTTATAAAATAATTAACAATATTTCAAAATAAGGCTTCCATTAGATTAGGTAGAATCAATAAAAAATACATAATGTGTTGAAACGCTTCTATATCTTTGACATGCACTATTTATCTATGTAAACATTTTTTTATTATTTCTTTCTTTTTCCTAATTTTCTTGTATTTCTCACATTTACACTTTTATTTATACAACATAAAAAAGTTACAATATTATTAAAGCATTTTATTTTAATAAAAAATACTCATGTTACAAATTTCTCAAATCATAATAAAATGATAAATAGTTCACAAAGACAGGATGACCATCTTTATTTTCTTTAATTTATTATTAGGCTATCGATGTCATTTTGGCAACAAAAGATATTGTGTTCGCATTAATGGATGAGAAATATATTGAAAAATATGAGAATATTACATATTTAATAGTAGTTAGAAAAGTACTTAAAATGAATAAGGAAAAAAAGAAAGAAATAATATTAAAATGATATATAAAAATGATAGATAAATTAATGTATAATGTATTGTAAAAGTCGTTAATTAAAATATAAAAAATAATTTTTTGATAATATATTTTAAGGAATAAAATACAAAAACCGGGGTGTTATTAGGTTTAGGACAAGACAAAAATCCAAATGCTGACGATATCTATAATGTTAGAATTTATGACAGAGTATCAATAATTATTAAAAATTGATAAATATTTACATAAATAAATGGTACTCACCTTTGAAACTGAGAAAGACAAAAGTTTTAAATACCATGCCATACGGCTGGTATTTATTTTTTACATAAATAAATGGTATTTACCTTTATAATTGGGAAGAGACCAAAGTTTTAAATACCGTATCGGTACGGTCAGTATTTATCATGTTAGACTAGTATTTGGCATGGGGAGATAGATGTTTTGTACCATGAAATCGGCCAGTTATTTTGATGCATTTAGGTCAATACCGGTTGATTTTCAATATATCGGCCAAAATTAGTATTTTGTATTTTTAATGTATTTTCATAATTTTCACTCAAATTCTCATATCTGCAGACTATTTTATTAACTTTCTTTAATTCCCTTTTTTCAAGAACTGAAAATCAAATCCCTATTCTATTTTCGTGATGAAGAGTGATTATTTTAAAAAAAAAGTTAGATTGAGAATTTAAAAGTATTATTGAGTTTTATAAATATGTGTGTTAACTTTTTAAGACTTGTATTAATGTTATTTTGAAATATAATTTATACATATATAATTAATTTATCTATACATAAATTATTCCAAAACAGTACCGATATTAACATATTTTGTTTCAATATTTTAACAAAAATTATCACAAAAAGGGTATTCAAAACTCTGCATGTATAACCAAGTGTATATGGAGTCTTCATTAACACCATCGTGGACTTCTATGCCCATAGGCTGTAGAGATTTTGACTTTTTACTATCGAGAATTTTCACCTTTAAGGGTATGTGAATATATCTATATAATATATCAATTCTTTTATTAAACTTTGGATGAAAAACTCTAATAAATATGGCCGGTGTTCGAGAATTGAAATATGCTATATATTCCACTCTCATCCCAATTTCATTTAATTATGTTGACGTGACAATACCCATCAACTATTTTATCAGTTCTTAAATTTTAGAATGACTAATTTATGAGTTGATGAATAATGTCATATGAAAATCTAAGGCTTGGCTTGTTTGGTGCCATTTAGATAGTAAATTGAAATAATATGAGTTGAGATGAAAATTAAAAATTAAATAAAATATTATTAAAATATTATTTTTTAATATTATTATTATTATTTTGAGATTTAAAAAAGTTGGATTGTTTATTATATTTTATGTGAGAATTTAAAAAAGTTGAATTTCATCTCATCTTATAATTACAAGTTTTCTAAACTTCCAAACAAAATACAATAAAGAATTCAACATTTTCAAATAAAAAATTAGATCATAATAATATTTTATTCAACTTTTAACTTTAATCTCATCTCAACTCATTATCTAAACTAGGCCTTAATAAGTGTTTTTTATTAAAAATTATATTAAAAACAAAATATTTTTCTAGAAAGTTAGAAAACAACACAAAATTATATGAAAATCTAACATAAAAAGAAAAAAAAGAAAAGATTTTGCTTTTTATTTATTTATTTATTTATAAAATCTATTTTCCTCCCCGTTTATAACTTTATGAGTGCTATCCCCATCTATCGCCCCCCCTATCCAATACCAAAGAAACAGAAAATAGAAACTGCTCTGAACACGCGCGCGCGCATTACACACATATATGTTTCACAGTTGCTTCGCTTAAAACGCAGGCAACAGGAACCCAAAACAAGAAGGTAGAAACTTTATTTTGGAGGAATTGGAATTGGAATCGGAATGGGAACCGGAGCGTCGAAGAGTACTGACGGCGCGTCCCATGGGGGCGAGGAGGAGCCAGAGGAGAACCTGGACCGAGCTGGCGGTCAGCTCTATGTGTCCTTGAAGATGGAGAATTACAAGCGCAAGGGGGACCTCACTCCCCATGTCTACGGTTCCGTCCCTCTCGTTGCCTCCTGGGATTCTTCTAAAGCGGTATTTAGTTTCCTCTATATGACTATACAACTCTCTCTCTCTCTCTCTTCTCTCGGCTATCTTGTATTGGTTCTTCTTCTTCTTCTTCTTCTTCTTTTCAATTCTGTTCTGTTTGATCGTAGCAACTCTGGCTTTTGTAGCTTCCGATGAAACGCGAGTCGCAGTCTACGTGGGAATTGAGCTTTGTTGTTCCTCCTAATCACGGTAACCGTATTTTCGCCAGAACGTCCTTATTGAATTAATCACTTTGATTACTTGGGAAGTACTTATTTGATCGCCTTTCAAAGCATAAAAGTAGTCATGCTTGCTCAAAAAGTGAGCAAACAGCGCTTGTAATATTTTGTTTTTTTTTTATATTTTTTGTTTCATAGAACATAAAGGGGGAAAAAAATATCTCAATTGAGACGATTGGTATTATCCTCGGCCCTCGGCTGGTTTGGTTAATACGGTCTCAAATGTTGAAAAATGAAAGAAAAAAGAAAATTAGTTGTTTCACTTTTCAAATATTGCAGCAAACAGTCATGCAATAAAATCTGGGGGTGTATTTGATTTATTTTATTTTATTTTCCGGATATAGAAACCCTGGACTTCAAGTTCCTTTTGAAGCCCATGTACAATAATGCTCCCTGTATAGTTGAGGGTCCAAATCGACTGCTCACCAGGGGAACCTTGCAAGGTTCATAGAACATAAAGGGGAAAAAAAAATCTCAATTGAGACGATTGGGATTATCCTCGCCCCTC
>QEOT01003245.1:575605-623839 GCA_003123785.1 Pterocarya stenoptera
GAGAGAGAGAGAGAGAGAGAGAGAGAGAGAGAGAGAGAGAGCTAGAGAGAGATATCACTGTGAATGCCAATACCCCAGCTCTTTGTTGTATAGAGATTTCTCGGAAAGTAATCACCTTTTGCCAGATTTTTCTCATTGGACCTGTTGATGAAACATTAATTAGTTCTTCCGGTTTTAATTCTCACTAATGGTAAGATCCAAAGATCCGTGTACTTTGTGTTCCTAATCACTAAACGTACTGATGATCATCTGGTCAAATATTTAGAAGTGGTAATTTATCAATCATGCATTGTGCCCCCAACTTGGCTTACAGAAGTGGTAATTGTATGTTTTATGTACCCATCTTGGCACCTTTCATAATCCATCGTTGCCAAATGAGAAATGTAAACTGATAAATTGATATGCACCACAATAAAAATGGTTTTTTCCGACAAATTGGTCGCGATAAATTAGTCGCAAAAGGTCGTTTTGTTGTAATGATGGTTTCATATGATATATATTTACTTTACAATAAAAATAGTTTTATAATATAACGTACAGCATCAAACTATGTCGTCAGTTTGTAAATTTATTTTATAGAATTAGTTAAAGCATTTCTCTAACCAAACAATTTGATTTAAAATCAGTTATACAAAATATTAAGTATTGAGACAAAAGCAAGCGCCAAATTTGTTCAATGATAAAGTGCCTAGCTGCACAACATATCTACCCGTTCAAATCAGAAACGACATATATGTTTGCATGAAATTGTTTTCTTATAAATTCGTTATCTCCGGTGATTATGATTAAAGTCGGATCTGATGTCGTTGACTGGAGAGTAATACGGGGGGAGGACACTGGAGAGAAGGACAAAAAGCAGCGTTTCAGCTTTCCGTGCTTTCTGGCCAATGTTTTTGAGTCTCGCACCAATTATTTATGTGAATGAGAATGGTCAAACCGACTGCTACTGCGATGTTCTACATTTAAGATCGATCATTGTCTCTTCTGCCTCTTTCAATCATATATAAATATATATATATATATATATATATATATAAAACAAGAAGAGGAGGAGGAAGGAGACAGTTGCCTTATGGTTGAAGCTACGAATCTGTCAAATTATTGAACCCAATACGGACAATGTTAGGGTGCGCTGAATGTGCGTTCTAAATATGCACATCAATGTATATGATTTTTTCTTTTTAAGTATTTTTTAGATATCTTTAATCATTAAAAAAAATAAAAATTCATTAATAATCATTTCTTAATTATTAAGAAAAAAATAGAAAAAAAAATATATAAATGAGTATATTTAGTGGACATATTTGAAAGTGATACTATCATTTTTCATTACTTAATCTTTGAGGCAAAAAATAAAATAAAATGGGTTAATAATAGAGAGATATATGGAGACAAATTATATAGGATAGCGAGAGAGACAGATCGGACGAAAGGGATAGGGGGAAGGAGGCTTTATCGGTGGGAGGCTTTGCATTGTGCGGGGAGTAGTTGTGCAAGATGGCATGCAGATTGACCATGGATTGGAGGCGACAGAGGAGTAATTTTTCGGTAGAGTTGGAGTAACGTGATATTTCTAACCTATCATAGGGCGTAGAAATTAATATATACCCAAGAAATGTTATTGTCAAGACATGTCGTGATAGGTTGAAAATACCACATCATCCTTGCTTTAAGACTATCTGATAATTTTCTAAGAGAGAGTACTCTTAACTTTTGGATATTGAAGTGATCTTAGATGATTTGAGTTGATATGTGAATAGTAATATTTTGTGGATCCTATTGAGCTGTGTTTGAATGTATGAAGTAGATTGAGATGAGTTTAACTTTTTTTATGAAAATTTGAAAAATTAGTGGCATCAATAATTAGTTTGAGATGAGCTGAATTGATTTCAACAACCAAACACACTCAGCAGTTGAGAGTGGAAAAAGAGAATTAGTTTGAGATGTGATGATGGTTGGGAGTTGGAGAAAGAGATAGCAAAAATACCTTGGTAGGTTTCTATCATGCTCATGTGATTATAAGTTACGTAGGTTTTGAATGTTATATATAATACACATTCGACATAAATATATAAACATATAGACGTGTTTTTACTGTGTAGATTCTGATCAACCCTCAAATAACTCAATTATAATTAGAAAGTCATGAGGAAACATCTCTCTCTCTCTCCTCCTGAAAGCTCTTCCAAAACTCCACACATCTGTTAAATATCCTTCCATCTCCGTCCAGCGGGGTTGGAGCTTCACCTCCTCCATCTCTCCTACTCTCCGATCCTTTCCAAAGTTGATAGTGGATTTTTTTTTTTTTTTTTTGGCTATTTTTCTTGATGGGCCAATCTACTACTTTCTAACCACCTACGATCGTCACATGTCGCGCCATAAGACTCCTCAGCTGTTGATCTTTGGCTTCTAGAATAATATCGTCTAAACAAGTGGCGTGTGAGTCTTGCGCACAGCCTAAGTCATGCGTGAGATCATCTACGTGCTGCCGTGCCATGGTGAGCTTTTTGCCTCCACACGTGGTAGTAGTGGGATTAACAACCTTGGATTTTGTAGATCCGACTAACCTCCTCTTTCCAATAATAGCGTGTGATCCCCACATGCCTACATAGCCACATGATGGTTGTTTGTTGGCATATTGGACCATCTATTGGTTGTTATTTTCCTATGTTTATACTTCTCTTAACTAAAAATCAAGAGAAAGAAGAAGTAAGAGTTTCCTTCAACCAAGTGTCACCAACAAAGTGCTGTACACAAAAATCTCCTACGACTTTTGGTCGTATTATCGCAGTCTGATTTTCGAACTGCATCAAAACCTCTTAAGGCAACTTCCCCTCATGAGAAATGGGTGGGAGCCTAGTCATTGGCTCCATATCTTTTTTTTTTTTCCTTGTGTTGTATTAGTTGGTTTGTGATATTTTTGGGACCTTCCACCATTTGAACTCTTGTATATTATAACTGTTTAATATATATAATTTACTTGCATAGAATAAAAAAGAAGATTCTAATCAAAACCTGCTTTTACTCAAATTAAGTAGATAATAACAAATGAAGTCGACCAAAGTAGATAATAACTTCATTACATTTATAAAAGATTTTACAAAAGTAAACTTATAAACTAATGTTATTTGATGAGGTACATCATATTGTAGTTTTTTTTTAGAGTAAAGCATATCTAACTCTATATATTAAATCACGTTAGTTTGTAAATTTATTTTTATAAATTTTTTTTATAGATGAAGCAATTATCTTTGAGAGCCAATAGCATCCTATCTTTGGGTTATCATTACCTTCTTAGCGTCAAACATACAAGGATATCCTAAGTGATCTTAACAATTTCATTTGAGAAATGCTGCCTTGTTTATTTTCAGAAAACTTTCCAACTCATCTAATCTCATCTAGTCATTATAATGTTTTCAAATTTCATTACAATACAATACAAAATAAACAATTCCAAATTTTCAAATCTCAAAACATAAATATATAATATTAAAAAAATATATTCTAACAATATTTTATTTAATTTTTTAACTTTAATCTCAACTCATCTCATTTTATGATGTAGTTCGTCATATTTTAAAAGTAATTTTTGTTATAAAATAGATATGATGATGTATAAAATTTTCTTATATAAAATTTCTATGCAGATATAACCCTTCTCATTGTATTGATGCCTTCCTACAACACGCATAAAAGGTGAGAGCTGCTCAAATTTGTGTATCACGGGAGATGGTGCGAAACTCTTTCAAAAGGTGTCATTTAGCAGCTGCATGCATGTATCAAGTCCCAGACGCAATTTACGAAACGGACTGCTATTAGCCTCTTTAAAGCGGCTGCCAACGACAAATATAATTAGCCTCTGATGTGATATATGCATGAACTAGCGTGGTCCCTTCTGGGGGTACACAAAGTATTAAAGATAATGCTTTAGCCATGATTTTATAAAGGAAAATATTTTTAAAAATAAAAAATTACATAAAAATAAATTTATAAATTGATATGATTTGATTTGGTATATCAGATTATAAAATTAATTTTATTATAGAATAAATCTAACAGATTTCATGACATTATATCTAAGTTGTAAGTTTATTTTTATATAATCTTTTTGTGTATGGATCAGTTCTATTTTTTAAATTAAACATGCTACATTATATTTAAAATTACTTTTATTTTAAAGTCCATCATAATGATATTAAACTATATCAATTTATAAATTTATTTTATAAATTTTTTTATAACTTAATACTTCTCATAAAACAATAGATAAGTACCATAGATAAAGCCCGTTTACTTCATATAAAATAATATATAATGTGATAAAATCAATAAATATAATCGAAACGATAAAATTTAAAATAAAAAGTAGCATTACTCTTAAAGTTATGCTCGAATATAAATTATTTTTTGCTTTTGTTTTGAAGAAAATAAAAAGGGTATGATGAGTGGATCCTAGTCATCAAAACTGATTAAACAAGAGATGAAGAAGAAGAATTTTACTCATCATCCTTATACTACACACTTCACATAATTTTTTATTTTTATTTTTTTCTCTTACCAAATTTGTGGTATATGAATGATGAGTAGAAAAATTTAATTAGTTTACGAAAAATAAAAAAATAAATAAAAATAAAAATAAATAAAATAAATATAGTGTGTGAGAATCATGATAAGTAGCAAAGTTCGATAAAGAATGCTTGACATCATTATCATCTAGCTGGAGAAGTTTCAACAGTCTAAGCAAACATTTCCAAGAGCATGACCTGACCTAAATTCATATCTTAAAAGAGAGCCTTTAATGGAACCTCATGTAAGAAGATGAAATTTATTTCTTAAAAAGTTGATGCGTAGAACACACTTTACATATGATGCAATTTAATTAATTTATATAATAATTTAATTTAAAATTCCTTTTACAAATAAAATCCTATAATGATAAATGTTAAGATGTGGATGATGTGTTTTCTGTACAATCTTATAAGTGAAAGAACTTAGAACGAGAAGAAAAATATCCATGTTTATGAAATAAAAATGTCTGAGTTGGAAGAATAATTAAAAAAAAATAAAAAAAGAGAGAACTTTTCGGACTAACACTTAGGGATGTATACAATAAAAAATTTATTTGAAGTTTTGAACCATCACTTTTCACAGGAACACACTAAATTCCTCTCTCGCTCTCTCTCTCTATTTTTTAGACTATATTTGAATAATGAGGTCATCTCAGATAATCTGTAAATAGTAATAAAAAAAAATATTAAATAGTAGTGAATAAAAGTAAAAAATAATGAAAATATGTGAAAAGTAATGATAAAATATTGAATAGTAGTGGAGTGATCTATCTCAAATTTTTTCAAACTATGACGTGACAATTTCTCTTTCAAAATTAGTTTTTTCTTGTTAACCACTATGCTGCAATCAATTCAGACATGAAGAAGAAATCTACCATCCAAGATCAAGCTGGCAAATAAGAAATTACAATTGTAATCAAGGACTAGATTGATTGTGATATGACCCAGATTTAAAGGAGAAAATCATGCATTTTCTATTCTTTTGATACTGTAATCTTGTATTTACATATTTAGACTTTACATTACAAGGTGTATATAAATAGACATGTAAAACTGAGGCAAATACAGTTTTCATTTTTCTATTCTTCTTTGTGTTCTTTTTACTATTTTTATATGGTATCCAAAGCTACAAAGGCTAACATCGAAATTCATCATGTCAAATACATTATCTGTTGCTTCCTTTATCATTCCAAATCTCACTCAACTCATCTCCATTAAAGTAGACAACAACACCTATCTGTTATGGGTTTCACAATTCCTACCAGTGTTAAGAACCTATGATATTGTAGGAACTAGATGGATCTGAGCCACGTCCTACCAAATTCCTTCATTCTCAAGATGGGTCTACACCCACTTTGAATCCAGATTATGTTCTCTCGAATAAGAATGATCAGTACTTTCTGAGTTGGATTAATGTAACTCTCTAACTGAGAGTGTTCTTTTTACTATTTTTGGTCTTAACACCTCACATCAAGTATGGCTTTCCTTGGCATCTCAATTTGTCTCTCATTCAAGGTCTCGAGTTACTCATTTGAAGAGGCAACTTCAAACACTCAAATTGGACTCAAAGTCCTGCACTCAATATCTTTAGCCAAATCTTGGACAGATTAGCTTGCAGCAGTTGGCAAACTTGTAGATGATGAAGATCTGATTTCCTTCATCATCAGTGGCTTACATCCATCCTATACTCCTTTTATTACTTCATTTTCCTTTGCTACTCGTACCAATCCAATGACCTTTGATGATTTTCAAGCAGAAGTACTTAACTATGAAATTCTACTTGACTCCTAGCAAAAAACTATTCCACCTAAAATTGGTACTTTTGCTCTCTTTAGCAACAAAGGCAACAAGAATTTCACTAATTAGAAGTACAAAATACCTTCTCCAAAACTTTCCCTCCTAGGAATCCAAATCAGGAGCCTTCAAACAGCACCCACAGCCAAACTCCTACAACCAAATTTGGATCCATCTTTCAAAACAATAATCGTACACCATGTCAAATATGTGGCAAAACTAACTTTCAAGCTCTTGATTGTTTTCGCAGGATGTATTACTCTTTTCAAGGGTGTCATCCTCCTCACCAACTAGCTGTCATGGTTGCTTAAACCAATGCTCAAATTGAGGAAACTGATTCTTGGTTTGCAGATAGTGGAGCAAACTAGCATATCACTACCTCAATTAAAAATTTGACCCTACAACATCCATTTCAAGGCAATGACTCTGTAGGTGTAGGTAATGGCTTTAATCTTAACATTGCAAACACTGGATCAGCTACCCTTCAAGCCAATGGTTCATCTTTTCACTGCAAAACATATTATACTATCCAAAAGCCTCTGCAAATCTTCTTTCAATTCAAAATTATGCACTGATTATTCTTGTTATTTTTTACTCACCTCTGATCATTTTTTCATTAAGGACATCACCACAAGGAAGATCCTACTGCAAGGAAGGAGTAAGAATGGACTTTAACTGATTCAACTGGGAAGAACCTCCAAAAATAAGACTAGTCAAATCACTGATCTACTTGGCATCAAGACCTCCAGCTCAATTTGGCATCTTAGATTAGGCCACCCTCATATCTCTATAACTAGAAAAGTACTGCAATGGTTTAATCTTCCAGTCACAGATTCTATTAATAGAACTCCTTTTTGTTCTTCATGTCAACTTGCAAAACATAAATAATTACCATTTCATAACTCCATTCGACAAAGCAATGCTCCCCTTCATTTAATAAATTCTGATGTGTGGACATCTCCCATTCCATCACATAATGGCTGTAAGTATTATGTCATCTTTGTAAATGACTATTCTCGATTCACATGATTATTTCCAATCAAACAAAAGTCTGATGTCTATACATGCTTTGTCAAATCCAAGTGTCTAGTAGAAAATCTACAATCCTCGAAGATCAAAGTCTTACAAACAGATGGGGGAGGAGAATACATTTCTAATCAATTTAAGACTTTCCTTAAAAATAATGGGATTCTACATAGACTTTCTTGCGTACATATTGCCTAACAAAATGGGGTGGATGAGCTCAAATATAGACATATTGTGGAAACAGGTTTAGCTCTCTTAGGCTGCATTTGGATGTTGAGTTGAGCTCAGCTGAGTTGGGTTCTTATGAATAGTAGTGAGTTGAGTAGTGAAGAGAGTTATGTGGGGCCCATCTAAACTGAGTTTAAAGTGTGTTTAAATGTTAAGATGAGTTTAGTACTTTTTATGAGAAATTAAAAAAAGTTGTGGTCCCACATATAAAGATGTTTTAAGTTGAAAAATGTGTGGGTCCCAAGTGTAAGAAAGTTTTGAGTTGGGATGAATTTAGTAATTTGAGAGTTGGGTATTTGGATGTTAAATTTAGCTTAAAGTTAGACTAAATCAGTTCAGCTGAGTTTGGAAACCAAACACAGCCTTAGCCACCTATGGACTTCCAAAATCTTACTAGGTTGATGCCTTTCTCACATCAGTTTACTTGATCAATAGGCTCTCCACTCCACTCCTAAACTTCACTTCTCCTTACACCAAACTGTTGCGATCCTAATTATGCCTCTCTTCGAGTATTTGGATGTGCTTGCTTCCCTATGCTCAGGCCTTACAACAAGCATAAATTATATTTTCAAACCAAACAGTGCATCTCATTGGTTACAATCCAAATAAAAAAGACTATAGGTGTCTTCACACATCAACCAATAGAGTTTTTATTTCAAGACATGTGATTTTTGATGAAGATTCTTTCCCAACTAGAGATTCAACCATTCTCTCCTTTAAATCAGACACAAGATATTCTTCAAGTAACATACTTCTCATTTCTCCTCTTTCATTGTCATTTCTTTCTTCAACGGCATCTACAATTTTGACCTTCCTACTACAGAGCTTACATCAGCATCTCAACATAATAACCCATCCCCACCTCCACTAGCCTCAGCAGAATTCACTCAACCATCTCACCCAATGTCACTCGAGCCCAAGCTGGAACATCCAGGCCCTAGTCCTTTCCTGGATATTAGTTATACTACTCTAGCAAATATCCCATCATGGTACTCCACACACCATTATAGCTAATTGAACCCAACACTTTCAAACAAGCTTCCAAATTTCGTGGCTTGATGTTATGAAATATGAGTTTACTGCATTACAAACAAATAAAACCTGGACATTATGTCCAAGACCCTCAACCCAACATGTCCTCAATTGCAAATGGGTGTTTAAAATAAGCAAAAATCAGATGGATCTCTAGAGTCCGAGATAGATATAAGGCTAGACTTGTTGCTAAAGGATATGAACAACAAGATGGTATTGACTACATTGAAACTTTTAGTCTAGTCAATAACCCAGCCACCATCTGAGTGGTTTTGGCTCTTACAGTCCATCATCAGTGGCCAATTCGTCAATTAGATGTCCTAAATGCTTTCTTACATGGTCAACTAAATGAGGAAGTGTTCATGGAACAACCACCAGGTTTTTTCAATAATCAATTTCCTGATCATGTATGCAAATTTCAAAAATCTATCTATGGTCTCAAACAAGCCTCTCGGGATTGGTTTAATCAGCTGTCACAAGCACTGACTACTTTTGGCTTAAATGAATCTCAAGTGGATCACTCGCTTTTTACTTTCTACTTCAACTCCATTCATATTTTTGTACTTGTGTATGTTGATGGTATTATCATTACAGGAACAAATCCAAATCATATTCGGCAGCTTATTCAACAACTCAGTCAACAATATGCAATGAAGGATCTCCTCCCTTTATCCTACTTCCTTGGCATTCAAGTGCATCGTGACAATGATGGTTTTCATTTAAATCAAGACAAATACATAATGGATCTTCTCAACAGAACCAAAATGGCAGGAGCAAAACCTTATTACTCTCCCATTGTATATGTTTCAAACTTTCTCAAACTGATGGAGTAATTCTCAAAGATGGCACTGAATATAGGCAAATTGTAGGTGCTCTTCAATACTGTACCTTGATCAGACCTGAAATTGCCTTCTCAGTAAACCAATTATGCCAATACATGCATTGCCCCACCACTATACATTGGACAACTACTAAGAGAGTTCTTAGATATCTTAAAGGGTCTTTTAAGTATGGACTGTACTTCACTCAAGGATCTCTATAGTTGAACTCATTTTGTGACTCGGATTGGGCAGGATCTAGAGATGATCAAAGGTCCACAATAGGCTATGGTATTTACTTAGGTCCCTGCCTAGTATCTTGGAGTGCTAAGAAATAAGTTGTAGTCTCCAAGTCCCGCACATAAGTAGAATATAGATCCTTGACACTAGTCACTCTAGAACTATATTGGTTACAAATGTTACTTCAAGATTTACATGTCCCTCTCACTGCAGTTCCTACAGTTTGGTGTGACAATGTTGGTGCAATAGCTCTAGCATAAAACCTAGGGGTGACAATATGTTACACGATCCGTTAATCCAACATGAGCATGACACGATAAAAACAAGTTTGGGCTTAGTCTTAACGGATTCAGGTCAAAACGGGTTGATCCGTTAATATACGATTGCTTAACAGGTCAACCTGTAATGACCCGTTAAGAAATTTAAAGTTACATTTTTATCCTTAACCTAAAAACTAAAAAACCCTAAGTGACTAATCCCGTTGCACTCAGTCTCGTCTCTCACAGTCTCGCCCTCACAAATTCACATCTCAGAAAGTGGAAACTTCATCTTCTCTCAAACCCAAAGTTGTCGACAACACATAATAACGAAAGTCGAAAGATGTTCTTGTGGGCTCTCGGATGGCCATTGTTGGCTAGGGTGAA
The DNA here is from genome assembly GCA_003123785.1 of Pterocarya stenoptera. Taxonomy (NCBI): domain Eukaryota; kingdom Viridiplantae; phylum Streptophyta; class Magnoliopsida; order Fagales; family Juglandaceae; genus Pterocarya; species Pterocarya stenoptera. The sequence continues at coordinate 585,956 of QEOT01003245.1, forward strand.
ATAGACGATGGGGATCGTGGGCCTTGACGTGGTGCCAAACGCGAGAGATGTCTTGATTGACTTGTACTTGAAGACGTTCAAGGAGATCTAGACAATGTCAAAGGACGAAGGCTATAGGAAGGCCATGGAGAGTTTCATGAAAGACAAGCTCAAGGTATGCTAGGAAGAGGACTGGGAGGCCATTGAAAAGAGGCTCGGATGTGGCCAGGTCGAGGAGCTCATCAAGGAGGCCAGCAACGAGCTCACTCACATAGGAAAAATGATCGGTTTGTATCCTCTATTTTTTTTTAAAGAAAATTTCTGTTTTTAGTATTGCTTTTATATGTCTATTTAGGTTGACGAGAAAATAGAGAAAATCGTATGAAAGGAAAGGAGATTTGAATTCATTAAAAAAAAATTATTTTCTTAATGTTGTTCTAATACTTTTGGTAATATAAGAAGTGTACAATCCAGGTCAGGGGAGAGTTCAAGTTCAATGGGAAATGATGAGTTCGTGCGGATAAAGATCGATGACGAGTAGAAGAAGATTCTTGAAATTAAGGAGCACCTTGAAGATCCTGACTAGGTTTCTTTTGTTACTTTATACATATTGTTTAATTTATATTCTAGTTTTATCTTTTTGGATATGATTTTTCTCTTTGGTTTTTTTGTTTCTGTGTGTCAGTCTGAGGATTATTTGGTTGAATTGCTTCAAACTCTAGCTGACATGGATAGAACATTTCAAGCACTCAACGTAACATTATACTAAAAAATTAAATGATCTCAGTTTCCTTGTGAGAAAGATTTGAAGATTGTTGAGGTACAAAATGGGGTTAAGAAATTAAGCTTAAAGTTGTAATTGATGCTGTTGGTACCTTATGGAGACTCACCCCAACAGAAAATTTNCAGACTTGCTTGCACAGATGTGAGTTCTAGGTTAGACAAGAATAATTCAAAATCAGAGCTAAAGCCAAAAGCGATTCCGATTCTGCCTGCTCTGGCATGGTGCCACATAGTGGCATGTGCAGTATGGCAGTGAAATTATGAAATTATTTGTTCTTTATTCCTTAAATGTGAATAACCTATTGCATTTTTTGCATCCCTTTCAATTTTAAAAGTTGCACAAATTTCTGCCGAATGAATCAAACGATAGTGTCTTATTCTTGAGCTGTCTAAGGTAAAGGTTTCTCATTTTCTTTTTATATTGCCCAATTGGTTTCCTTGTTCTCTTGATTTGCCATAGCAAAGCCTATCTTAATTCAAGATTGTAGGGTAAATACTATCTTAATTCTTTTACTAATGCCATTTTTTTAATAGGAACACAAGAAATGAAATTGGAAGAGTTAACTAAAGATGTAATGGAGTTGGAGAACAATAAGAGCAAGCAGGACGCTACACTTCCTTCTTCAAGTTTTAAATTTGTTTAGATTTGTGTTTGTATCATCATATTTGGGATTGTATCATTAATATAATTACAATGTGTGTTTATTATATTTGGTACTGTTGGGATTTTAATTTCGGTATATTTATTGTTTAGATTATAATTTTGGACTTGTAGTTAGTTTTAAATTTTTTTTTATATAAATATTGTGATTTTAATAATTATATAAAATTAATCAGGTCAAACGGGTTAACGGGTCGTGTTCGTATCCATTAACATAAAAGGATTGAAACGGGTTAGAACGGGTCATGTCGTGTTAATCTATTTCATAGGATTTCCTAAAGGGTCGTGTCGTGGCAACCCGTTATGTTAATAGGTACTGTTAGAATTTGAAGTTTTGATATAATAAGCTTAACATGTCGTATTCGGGTTGACTCATATAGTAAAATATATATGCTTTGACACGACTCGAACACGACCCGTTAACACGATTTGACACCCCTAATCAAATTCCATATCTCATGCTAGAACCAAGCATATAAAGGTAGACTACCACTTCATTCGTGAGAAAGTCTTCAATAGAGACATCTCTTTAAAATACATCTCCTCTGTTGATCAAACTTCTGATGTGTTTACAAAAGGGTTAACCACAACATGCTTCCTACTATTAAGAGACAAGCTCTTGGTTTGTCAACTCTCCATGCACTTGAGGGGGGATGTTAATCACTATGTTGCAATCACGTTAGACATGAAGAAGGAATCTGCCATCCAAAATCAAGCTGGCAAATAAGAAATCACTATTGTAATCAAAGATTGCACTGATTGTGATATGATCCAGATTTGAAGGAGAAAATCATGCATTTTCTATTCTTTTGATACCGTAATCTTGAATTTACATATTTAAACTTTACATTACAAGGTGTATATAAATAGACATGTAAAACTGAGGAAAATATAGTTTTCATTTTTCCATCCTTCTCCATGTTCTTTTTACTATTTTTACATTTTTTTTCCTTTTTGGGAGAGTTGGGGCTTTAAATTGGAAGATATCAGTACTATATAGTAAAAATTATATTAATGGTTTCCAAAATTATAAATTATGAACATCTCTCTCTCCCTCTTCCATGAACATCATGAAGTTACGAGGACTCTTCAGGTTTTGTGTGGATTGGGCTCATTATGATCCGGAATCATGAGGCCTGATCTAAAGAGTGAGAAAGGCCCTTTTATCTCGTCTAGATTGAAGCAAAAAGCCCATTGCAACAGCAAAACTAAAAACATTATAAACGTGTATTTGGTCCCGGCGGGGCTCGAACCCGCGACCTTCGGCTCATAAGACCAACGCTCTAACCAACTGAGCTACGGGACCTTCCTGACATAAGATATCACAGTTAAATATAAAACGAAAACAAACGCTCTAGCCAACTGAGCCACGGGACCTTCTTGACAACAACTCCTCGTACTATCTCTAATCATCCTCGATTAGTCAAACCTTTATTCACTACTCTCTTCTGCATACAAATCATTACGCCTTTTGGCTTGTACATCCAATATATGAACCCTTAGCTTAACCATCCTTTTCTATGATTTTCATTTCCACGGAAAGTTAAAGATAGTTCATGCGTTGGAATCATTGAACAAAAGTGATTCATCATAACCACAAAGCTCAACCCATGAAAATGCAAATTTCTGCAAAACGGATCATTCAAGCGTCTTATATATATATATATATATATATGAATCAGATTCATTCTTGATCTTTGAGCCTGGATTTTACAGAAGGACCAAAATATTTGGAAATCTCATAAAATTATTTGATTTAACTTAGCAGAAACGTCTAGACTTTTTAGATTTTATCCGGTATGAATTTAGAGAAATGATAGTTGCATTCGTGAGTGTGTAAGCACCACGTAAAAAAAAAAAATATATGGAACCCTGATGAAAAAAATTAATTTTTTAATAATGAACCCCACTCTTTTTTAAAATAACTGCACGATACTTACACACTCTACAATTATATATAGTATTACTCATGAATTTATCACTTCATCTCATTTCTCATCTGCACGTGTGTATATGTCACACACACTGAAGCGGGTTGAAGGTAATGCACAGATTCAACAATAAAGATCATGAAAACTTGAACCCACAAAAATCATTATCAATGCCCTTTATAAGTGCCAGCACTTAATTGCCGATGATCGAACGCCGTATGTTCCACTTACTGAGAATTTTTCTATCAGAAGGATAAAAAGGCTCTTTGAAGAATCAAATTAGCCCATTTCAGTATGATATAAAGTTAATTAGCTGGCTATGTGATTGGACTTCTCCAATCTCCTACCCACCTTTCATCTAGCCAATTAAAAATAGCGCGCATCACCATCAATATATATCAATACTTTCCTCCTTATCATCATGCTAATCATGATCATCGTTAACAAAAGGGCACAGGGTCCCTTTTCTGGCAATTCAGTAAAGGGGCTTAGTTTCTTCTTTGGCGCAGGACAGAATGCGCACCTAACTCATACAGCTAGCTTTATCTAATCTTCTGAATAATGCGGGGATTCCGCGCATTTTGCTGGGGACAACGCTGTAAAAAGGAAAGAGGTCCAAATTTTCCAACTTGAGATCAGTTACTTTTGTAGGAGTTAATACATTGAGTGGTCTAAATACAGTTTAGAAAACCACTTTTGTTCATACATATGATGATGATGATGATCATCTTCTCTCTCATTTCGATGAAATTCTCAGTTGTCAGTATGTTGTGGCATGTTAGGGAGATACATATATGGTGTGATGGGACTCAACAAAGGAGGGGATGGTCCAGCTAAAACTTTTACCTGAGAGGACGGGACAAAAGTTGGACCACCGCGCTTATTGATCAGTCTGAATCATGAGGAGCAAAATCTTGTTGTGAACAAGGACAACAAAGGGTGTCACCTATTTAAGGAAATCTTGTGAGATTTTGTGTCACCGATGTGAAAGGAACAAGAGGAAAACCCCCACCAGGAGAGATGGATTGGACATATCGATCATACATTACCATGAGGTGGGGTTTGGCTTCCTCAGGCATATATGGACAGGTGATCATCAGGATATGTTTTTGGGTTCATACCTCTCTAGGGTCTACAAAAAGAGCTCTTGTTAGTGGAGTTTTTGTCAATTCATGGAGTGTGTTTCTCTCTTCATTTTTCAAGGCTTTCATGCACCACAAATCTTCCAGGCAAGAGAGCAATCTCCAGCGCGGGATGTGATGTCTCAGAGTGTCGTTACCTGCAACTTCTGTTACGATTACCTTGCAGTCCTTCGACTTTGTTGCCATGTTGTGCACGAATTGGCACAAGCTCCTCACCAGTTTTCCAGACATCGGTCCTTCCCGGTGCACCCCATACATGAAGTAGAATCCAAATGGGTGGAAAAAATTTGGCAGGAAAGGCAGTTTCAAGCAGGGGAAAAACTTATCCATCAATCTTGAGCTTTTTGTGTATATCAAGCAGGATAAAGGTGCTTTCCCCAGCCTCAGCTTGAATATCTCTCCACTGTTCCATACGCTAAGCATGGCCCAACTACTTGGAACTTGCCCATTTGACCCAAAAGACTCCCCTCTCGGATAAGCCACCCATGTTCCCAAGCTCAACCTGTTCCTCAGCACGTTGTCTATGTCATGAGGAAAGAACTCCATGGTCGCCATGAATTTTCTGTACAGAAATTCAGCTTCTTCTATCTTGATCTTCTGTATCTCAATGTTGGATGAAATATGAAATGGGTGATTGTGAACCGGGTTAACGAGTATAGCCGGAGTCCTGAACTTGCTGTAGCCAAACTTGTTCACGAAGAGCTTAACCGAGGCCTCGTTTCCTTTCTCGGTGGCCATGTACGCATAATCAACATCGTTGGCAATGAACCACTCCTCCAGCCGGCGCACCAGGCTCGAGCCAATCCCTCGTCGCCGATGAACGGGTGCAACCCTTAGGCCTAAGATGTAGCCAACCCTGGCTAGATCCATATGATCATCATGCCTATGAACCGTGACAACCTTAACCGAACCCTGAATGACACCAACCAGCTCCTTGTCCAACTCCGCCACCTAACATGAACATGATCATCAGTAAGTTTTCTTCGATTAGACATTATCAATTAATACGTTGTCTATGTCACGAGGATGGAATTAAGAACATTAACGTTAACTCTGTCTAGAAAATCAATGACCATGGTGCGGAGAAAATGAAAGAAGATCGAAGATGAAAGAAGAATAATAATAATGGAGAAAAATAAAGTTGTACCAGCATCTTGTACATCGGACTGTTTCGAATTCTACAGATGGGGTCGCCCATAGTGTCTGTGAAGAGAAAAACTCGTTCTGCTGGTCCTACCTCGCATCTTCTCTCGAGATCTTCCACTTGAGCTCTATCGGATTGCCCCCCGTCATAGCTTCGAATTATAGCCCTCATCTCAAACCCCATAATCCTAAATCCAATATACACTTCGATTCCACACTTTGCACCCCGCCAAAATACGTCAAAAAAGCACGCCACACAGAGAGAGTGTGGCTTGCTTAAGATATATAGGGAAGAGAGCTCAGAGGACGACGACGACCATAATATTATCTATATATATCATGTATTAATATATATATATATATATTTATATATATAATATATGGAGAGGAAGGCCGGGGGGCAATAGGAATGTTGTCTATCATGATCATCAACATCAACCTCGGCCTCGACAATAATTCTAGACAAAAGGTGATTACAATAATAATAGTATGCGTATTTTGTCTGATCTATCAAGCTTTTGCACTTGTTAAACACTCGATGATAAAAAGTCTATCCACCACACACACCACCACCATAGCTAGGATGATAACCTCAGGCTCACGCCATGGTACTGCGCGCGCACATGACCTAGCTAGCTAACTAGCCATGAGTAGTGATCTCTCGTGTGGTGTTGTCCTATCGACCAAATTACAAAAATTGTTATGTCATTAAAAATTTTTTTATTAAATTTTCCACCCTCTAGCTAATTAATAATAACCTTAATTATATAAAATTGTTTATCATGTATTTATATCTAGATCAAGATCATGCATTAAATTTATCTAATTCAAACGTACGTCTATATATATATATATGGTCATGCATGTAACAAAAAGAAATTATTTGGGGTAGGGGGGATTAAATTAATAAATGGGTTTAATTAGGGGTTGTTAGTTCGAACTTTATGGAAGGATGTCCCTTTCTGCAAGCACTGATCTTTATTGGTTTTGGATTATTTTTAAACTATGATGATTTGTTGTTTTGTATGACGTGTGTGGCTTGTTTAGGTGGTCCATGACCATCTCCCTTTTAGACACTTAGATTCGGTTGTGAAAGTGAAACCCCACTAAAGAGTAGTACTTGTCTTTCTGCTGATTAGGTAAATTTTATAATTAGTTGCTGAATTAATGGCCTCATGATCGTGATCTTCTTGCAGTAAGTGCGCGCGTACTGGATGTTATATATATATATATATAAAATTGATACAGAAGTTTTCAAAAACATAAAAAATTATTACTACCAAATTGACTCCATTAAATCTATATATAATAATTCTCTTGATCTATCATGAGTATTAAATCCATTAGATCGAGTCTCGACCAATTATAGTTTTTATACAGTACTGATTTATCATGATTAATTTGTATTATTAAAATATGAGTACTGATTTGCTATATATAATTTTAAGGTGTATAAGTTTTACCTAGTCACTCTCTTTATGAGTACTGATTTGCTATATATAATTTTAAGGTGTATAAGTTCTACATAGTCACTCTCTTTAAAAAAAAATAGAGTCTACTATTAAAATATTATTTTTTATGTAAATTTTAGATTTATTAATTTTTTTTTTAAATAAGTATGCAAAACTTATATATTATAAGCTTGTAAATATGATTGACAAGCGAAATGATATATCATCAATATAAGCACTAAACCGATAATCGACGTCGCATATATGTGTGTGTGTGTATATATATATTTATAGAGAAAAACCTATTAATATATATTCTTTCACTTACTTTATAAGTTCCCAACTACCTACCTGATCATCTTTCCACATTAATCATTGGGCTTCCCATTATTACTAGAAAGAAATAATGACATAAATACGCCCCAATATTAACCATGGCAAAAGTATACACGTGGGCAAAAAGCCATCCCTGCAGGGTCCTCTCCCCCACCACCATTACCACTACCACTACCACCAAAAGGATGTGATCTCAGACTCTGCTACTCGACATCTTTGTTTGTTTGTTTTTTTTCTTTTTTTCTTCTTCTTCTTCTTCTTTAATCTTTACGAAAGGGCCATCTTCACTCATTATTATTCTTATTGATGAATCTGCTGCCCTCCACAAGTGCTCCTCCAAGAAAGTGTACAATCTGTCTTCTTTGTGTTTTTCTTTGCATTGCATTATGCTGTCCCTCCGACTCTACATTTTCTTTCTTTGGATGGATACGTTGGGGCTATTCCCTAATTATAATAATGTGTCCCACATTTTCTCACACAGCACTTGTGCAGATTTTGTGGAATTTTGATTGTTTTCGGGTTCCAAAACGATTCTTCACAACATGAGGTACACTGCAACTTATTAATTAAAGAAAATATATGTTGATGTCGTGTTTCATAGTCTGGACAACTCCACGCTATTGAACTCAGTCCAGATCCTGTTGAGATAGAGAATGAGGGCTCGAGATGCTATGGTACCTCCGATGCCTAAGTCAGTTGTTGGGATATAGTAAAAGAGATAAGTATTCAATTAGAGATAATAATGAGCAGAAGTATGAAAGAGTCTGAACCATTCCCCTGGCTGAGGAAGGGGGTATTTATATCTGGCCTGGACATCCCCGAGGTGGAGGTGGTCGAGTGTCCCTGCCAACTCCTTGCTACACAACATACTCGCCAGACTTGATTGCGGCTATCACTAACATCCCAGGATGTATGTTGTTGCATGCCGAGACCTAGGATGCATTAAATGCGGCGTGGCTCCCTGTTGCGGCATGCTTGTCTCCGTCCCGTTAAATGCAGTGTGGTTCCGAGTATGTACGTCCATCCCTTTGATCTGTCTGGACACCAGGGCTCAGGGACATGGGTGTCCTTGAATGTCGGCTAGTTGTAGTGTTAGATAGTTCTGCCTTCCGTCCTCTAGTCAGAGTGCGCTACCCTGACTGCTTCCTTTCCTGGGCTTCCTGACCCGACCTGGCCCAGCCCAACTCTGGTCCTCAAGGCCTAGGACTATTCAGGCCTTGCGAGCCTAGCCTTCTTCCCGGGCTTAGCCCTGGGGATTACTCCCCTCACAATATGTGTCTATTACTATAAAAAAAAAAACTTCTTATTTGTAGTCAGCTACTTCCTCTAAAAATAAATATTTCTTGTTAAAATGAACCTATTTTCTTCGTAAATAATTTATTACAAATATTCATTTTTCTTTTAGTATATATATATATATATGTATGTTTATTTGAGCTTTGCTACCTGTAGTGCATGTGTGGTTGCTTCATAATATCATGTACTCGATTCTTGCTAATCAATACTCTCTATATCCATGATGTCACTCGACGCCTTTTAGACGTCTACTATGCTGGAATAGAGGCCAGGGACCAGTACCTGATAATTGATAAACTTTGTCCATTTCTCCCAAACCCTTTTAGAGATGCTTCATGAGTACTACTGCTAGGACTCGCTTTTTCTTCTTTTCTTCTTCTTCTTTTTTTTTTTTTTTTTTNAGGGACCTCACTTGATAGAGTACCAGAAAATTAGTATCCTACAAAACTAATTATTCACGTCTCATCATTTTTTTTTTAATCGAAATAAATGGTTTAATACATAGAGATAGATATAGAATTAAATGTTCACGATGCATATAATACAGAGGCATATGCAGCTCTTCATTCTGTCTTACTAGGTTCAGATATTGGTCTAAGCAAGATAATTCTTGAGGGAGATGCACTTAATGTTGTCAACGAGATCAATGGAAATGGAGAACATTGGGGTCAAGCTGGTTTGATAATATCAGATGTGAAGAAGAGCCTTAGCAAGTTCTGAGTACTGGGCAGTACTGAATCACACCAAGAGGGCTCCCAACCAGATGGCTCATTGTCTAGCTAAAAAGGCTCTTGATATATATAGATGATGTACTCACTACAAGAAATAAGGTTTTTTGCAGCGATTTTATGTTCGTTGGAAATAAAATCGCTGCAAAAAGTTGTTAATTGCGGCGATTTTTACATCGTTGCAATCTTTTTACATAAAATTTTAGAATTTAGTTTTTGCGGCGATTTTTTTACTTTTTGCGACGAATATTTTCGCTGCTAATAAGCAATAGTCTTTTGCAGCGATTATTTACTTTTGGCAATGAAAAAAATCGCTGGAACATTAAAAAACTTTTTACAGCAGCCTTTTAATCGCTGCAATTTGCAACAGTGGTTTTTGCAGCGAGTTTTTAATCGCCGCAAATGATTAAAACAACAGATACCCTTCTTCCAGCGATGTAAATTTAGCCGTAAAAACCCCAAAATTTTAATCACTCCGCGCGAATTTCCCTCACTTTTTTTTCCCTCCCCTCCCTCTCTCTCTTTCCCCAAGTGCCGTTCGATCTACTTCTCTCCCCCGATCTCTACTCTTCACGCCTCCACGCAGCTGCCACTGCACGCCGCCATCGACCCACCGTCACCGTCCACCTCCACCGTCTCCGGCCAACCCAGCGAAGCCCCTCCCTCGCGGCTTCTCTCTCTCCCGCAGATCTGCCTCTCTCTTCTCCCTCGGGTTCCCAGTGTCGCCGCGACCTCAGCCGCCGCACCACCTCCAGCTACCGGCGTAGCTGCCCCCCAACGGTCACCAGCCCCTCCACCGAAGCTCTCCCTCTCTCTCACTGTCGATCTACTCTCCCCCTCACGGATCTCGTTCAAGCTCCACGCACAAGCCCTGCACCGCCTTCCTCCACTGTGCAGCACCACCGCAAGTCAGCCCTCCACACGGCCGCAAGGCCAACCCCATGCTCCACCGCCTCCCCTTCAACGCCGTAAGCCAACCCATTCTGCTTTTGTTTTCCAGCATACAGGAAACTAGTTTTTATCTCCAAATATCGAATTTCTTAGCGCCTTGATGGTGGGTTTGGTAGATGGTTGTGAATATAACTCATAAATCTAGCAGCTGTTTTGGTTTCTCGGATGTTTATATTCACTGTTCTTACCTGATTTCGTTTGGTATTTTTTGTTTTGGGTTTGGTATTTTTAACTTCATGACATGTGAAATCTTTGCTAACAGCCTAATTTAAAATTTAGTGTGAAAATTTTTATGCCTTATAAATCTATATCAACTTCACTAATTTGTTTACTCATTTAGAATGTAAATGACAAATACTCTGCTTATGTATTACTTATTCAAAATGAAATCTTTCCAGCTTTTGTATTGATACTTGAAACACACTTAAATTGATCTGTCAAATTGTTCCATAAATACTCTGAAATTATGCTGCTTGCTTGCAATTTTTCCTGTTTTATTATTATTTGTTAGTGGTGTGGTAGATATCACTGAGGCGAATAATATCTCTTTGTATTGATTGCACATGAGAAATGCTGAAGAAAACAATGTGTTTTAAAGAATCTTTTACTATTTTTGTTTAGGTCTTTCTCTTGTTTCAAGCTCTTAGTTTTTTTGTTGTTTGATCATGTTACATGGTTATGCTTTATTCTAGACTATTTTAGTTTTAATTTGGGTCTGAATTCTGCTGTTTCTAATGCTATAATCTGAACATGTGGAAGAACCAAAAGTTGTTTTGTTTTACAACTCTAATCTCTATACATTTTAAGTTATGTATAGAGATTAGAGTCAACATTAATGATCAAGGTGAGCATAGAGCATATGCTGATATCTATACGTTGGATGTTTTGTACAATGATGATGTTATTGCATTATGATTATTTATAATGTTATACTTCCATAATACTCAAGAAGCTTCAATGTATTGCATTATTCTGGTTTTCCTTGTGTTTATTGTGAAGCAGGTCAGAAAGGAGAGGCCAGGGGATAGAATAACAGCCCTGCACCAGCTAGTTGCCCCATTGGGAAAGGTAATCCAAACCCCGCTCCCCTTCACCCACTTACTGAGCTCAAAAAAGTTGTCAAACAAAATGGTTTTGTTTTTCTTGTTCATTTTTCCTTTCCAAAAAATTGACGATAAATCAAGGTAAAGAAAAAAAAAATTCGCTCTTATTGCTAGCTAGCTACTTTATTCTTTTTTTCTGTACGGATTCTCTTTTAGCAATAAAAAAGATCATAAAGATGACTTGGGGTGTTGTGATGTGTTTCCCTTTTGCAGACTGACAGTGCTTCTGTTTTGTTGGAAGCCATTGGCTATATCAGATTCCTTCTGGGTCAAATTGAGGTGATGTTCCTTCTACAAATAATGAAATCTGCAAGAGACTTATAATCAGTGAGAGCATGCAGTTAAATTTTCAATTATTCATGCTTTTTTTTCTAAACATTCTTTAGCATGTAGTCAAGTTTTTTACTAGTGTTTTCTCTTGTAGATGTCTTTACTTGGGCTACACCTATTTTCATTTTTATCAATAAAACAACTTTTACCTATACAAAAAAACTATGGTTTGCAATGAAGATAGCATGCCAATTGTGTATTAAATGGAGTTCCACCACCCCTGCCAACTTGTGGTCGATTTATAGCTGCCTATCATCTTTCTACTTAAATAGAGGTAATGTTATTTGACTCTATGAGGAGTACTGCAAAAATCTGTTAGGCTATGATGTGATGGAAAAACTTGATATATGTGAATCTTGCAAAATTTGGATGAATGAGTGAATGTTCTTTATTAAATTGGAATGTACCAAAGATGATTGCACATAGTTGTTTTGATGTGGATCCTAGATGCATGCTCATCAGAGTAGATAAGTCATCAAACTCAAAATGAATGAATGTTGTTGGTGACACTAGCTTGTTATTGATTCTTAGATCATTTGTAAGCAGTCTGGTTTTGTGCTTCCCACTTGTGCCTTTGCTTCCCACTGGTTATCGTTCTTTATAATATATATATATAAATATATAATTTAAAGGTCTAAGAAAATGAAGTCACGAACGAGATGATGTTCAAATGATCATGAATCTACTTGATTAAGCTCAAATGCATAAAATAATATAATAAGCAATTAAAGTACATCTTAATTATCAGAACAATAATATTAGCAGTATATGACATGGATTGATATTATATATATAAATATATATACATGATATATATTTATATGTAGCATATATATTATATAGATGATCACTTTCTTTCCTTACTTTACAGAACAAAAAGTATACAAAATCATTTAAACATAGAATATTTAGGTGTATTAACTACCATGTTGATCTTCATTATATATAGCTAGCCTGGCAAACCCTACATGCATATATATATATATATATGCATGCTACGATTAATATTTTTGAATACCATGTTGATCTTCATTTGATGGATACCTATCTTGGGATCCCGTGAATAAGTTACTACAGAAACTGATTCTTTTTCCTTGAGAATATCTTCTACGCAACCAGTTCAAACTATTTTTTGTTTAGTTGAGGTTCAATATCACTTTTAAAATGCTTTGATTTTTGGTTTAAGAGATTTATATGCTTTTTTTTTTTTTTTTGTGTAAGACACTTTGTAAACACTCATAGGTATGAATCTCTATGTTGGTTAATGTCCGGTAATGTTAGTGTTCAGGTTTCAATTTGATTTTAAGGCTTAAACTAAGTAGTTCCAAAGCTCAGACTTGATTCCAAATGTAAGCATGTGAAGTTGGTCGCGGATTAGGTTAGCATACCAGCAAGTTGCTTGCTGCTGAACTGGGAAATGGGAACATTCTTACTTTTGTTGTTTTTAAAATGTTCTTAAGAAGGTACTGACTTTAATGGTATCCTTTTATAACTTTATCCTGTTTTATTTTTATTTTTTTTCTCTTTTCCCTTTACTTTTCTTGTTGCTATTTTAGATCATGTTTGGAAAAAGTAGGCCACTAACTTGAAGCCTGAGCCTTTCGTTGCCTTTGAACAAGAGCTTCCTTGCTTGCTTATTGTATCAATTGTCATGGTATATGCCATAAGTGTGTTATTGGCACTATTATAGATTATGAAATTATTATTTGTCATCCTTAGAGATAGTCTATTGCATTTAAGTAATTGTGAAATGTAATGGAATCGACTTATGCATGAGAATGAAGGGGTATTCTGGGTTTGCATCTAGTTGTTTTGGTGTGACGTGGTAGTTATTAGCTTCTGTTTACGCTTTAACATGGATCCATGGTTCCATATTGCAGGTAAATGACCATTGTGGAAGTATTTTGACCATCTTTCTGAATGTACCATATTTAAAGAAGTGCTTATGATTTTTGTATTATGCTTTATCTTTCACAATTCTGGTTCTAGTTCTATGATGTCACCAGCACATGGGGACTACTTTCATATTATGCTTGTAGAAGTGTCTTTATGTGATAGATTAGTGTTGATTATATTAGGAAAACACCCGACGGTATGTTGGCAGTATAATGCTTTATTTTCTACGTTGGGCACACAAGGACCACTTTTCTGCATTAGTCTACCAACAATCATGTGGTCAGTGTGGAAGGAAAGTTTTGTAAACCAGTTTTGTATTCACTTAATGTCAGGCTAAGGAGCAGAATCAATGTGAACCTCATTTAATTTGTCAACCAGTAATGGAGTAGTCATACCAAGAAGTTGCTTTCCATCGGTCTCTTCATGAGCTGTACAAACGTAAGTGCCTTGCTCTTTTCATTTCTCATGAGCTGTACAAACGTATTTCTGGCATAAGTTCCTTAGCCAACATTGTTTCTCCATTAATATTTATTCCTCTAACAAGTATATGGAAGATTGGATTGGAAAAAATAATGTTGCACTTAATTTTTAACCCCTCTGTAATTTCTTCTGAGTCCACTTTGTTCAAATATTTATCTAATTCTTCAAATAACTCAAGGCACTTGATAAGCAACTTGAGTTTCTTTTGGGCCAAACCGAGAGGTATAATTATTTCTCTTATTGTTGTTGTTCGATGAACTGCCTTAATTCTTTTGGGCTAAAAGTAATAGCAGTATCTTGTGGTGCAAAGAAACTTTGATTAATTTGACTATTATTGGAATAGCGCTGCACTGGAAATCTGAATTTTTGGCTTATAAAAACAGGGGCTGCTTTAGGTGCTGGTTTTGCTTCTCTATTTTTGAAAGAAATCAGAGTGTGCTTGAATTTTGTTATTAGAGGGGAGTATTTTGCTTTAGAATCAGCTTAAAGTAAATAACTCTACCCTCAATGCTCTTATTTATGTGAAATGGAAGCTATTTATTTGTTTCTTAGATGAACTTTGTTATTCTTATTCAATAATCACTTGCTGCATGGATACAGAAATTGAATGAAGTAGATAGAAAAACTTGGAATGACAAAACTACTGAGGCCATAATGGAAGCCACGTACAAAAAGGAATTGGAGCAATACACAACAAGTATGCTGCTTCAACCTTGGAGCACTATAATTGATGTGTATATTACTTTATTTTGAGATATATGGTTCACATTTATGGTTAGCTTATTTTATTTTGGCATGCATATATTATATTGTTTATATGATTCATTTTGAAAACTTCTATCAAAGTACTATAGTTAATATTAAGCATATATATTGCTTTGATCTGTAAACTTGTATCAAGCATAGATCATCAGGATTAATTTTCTGGAACTTTTTTTTTTTATTTTGCGAAATATCATTTCCGGCGATTAAAATTCGCCGGAAATATATTTTTCTTAAAATAAGCTTATTTCCGGCGATTTATAACGCCGGGGAAAATGTTTACCGGCCATTTTTTATATTATTTGCGGCGAATAATATTCGCCGCAAATATTTTCCCAGCGTTTTTTTAGATCGTTGGATTAGATCTCAGATTTCCCAGCGATTTATTAAGGTTTTGCAACGACTATAATTCGCCGCAAATAAATTTTCCCAGCGATTTAATAAACAAACCAAATAGGTATTTGCAGCGTTTTATTTGGAATTTGCAGCGAAAAAAAATCGCCGGAAAAAATAACATTTCACAGCGATTTTTGACTTCCGCTGTGGTAGATCAGAAGCAGAGCTTTAATACCGGCGAACATGCAGCGAGTTAAAAATCGCTGGGAAAGGTTAATAGCAGCGATTTTTAGACTTTTCACAACGAAAAAAATCGTTGGAAAAAATCTTATTTCTTGTAGTGACTTATTGAGCTTGAGGAAATCCCAAATTGTATTGCTACTGTATAGAGTTTTTCATAACAATAAAGTTAAAGCTTCCTTTAAAAAAAAAATGTTCACGATGCGGGCATGTGTTTCTATTGTCAAAAAGTTAATTCTCTTATGGACAATATTAAGTATTGTAATATAACTCAAATGATATATCTATCTTACTCTAGAATTAGACCATTCAATTCAGGGAATATTATTGCCCATCTCGCGTTCAAACGTCTATGATATATAGGATTAAACTTTAAAAATAGTCTAATGCTATTTTTGGAACACAAAGTCATCTCAAACCAATTGTTGATGTGACTCACAATTTTTTCAACTTTTCATAAAAATACCCATCTCAATCTAGTTAGTACTTCATATATATATAAATATATATATATTCAAACACATATATCAATCTATTTACATTCAAATACATTTTAATGAGACCCACAAAATACTACTATTTACAGATCATCTCAACATACAAATGCAGCCTAACTTTTGAACAAATTATTAGTCCCTATACTCTAATTTTAAACTTTTTATCCATATATAATTTTTAACAGTCATTCCATTAAAATGCCTTCAATACTCAATTAAAATTAAATGTTAACATCAGTAATTGGATGCCATGTGGAATCTAAACAATTAAAATATTCAAAAAATATCATTTCAAAAAAAAACTTAAAGAAGGAAAGGGATAGAACACAGAGACCCAAGCATCTACTAGGGTTGTTACCAAAGTTTTGAATATCATTTTGGTGACTATTTCAGTTAAGGCATTGGAACAAAATATTTGGGTATCAGTACCGTTTTGGGTAACGTTCCGGGATAGTCTCTATATAGATAAATTAATTATATATGTATAAATTATATTTCAAAATAACATCAATGCAAGTCTTAAAAAGTTAAAACACATATTTATAAAGCTCAATAATTCTTCTAAGTTCTCAATCCAACTATTAAAAAGAAAAATCACTCATCTTCATCACAAAAATAGGAGTAGGGATTTGATTTTCAGTTCTTAAGAAAATGAGATTGGAAAAAAGTTAAGAAAATAGTATTTAGATGTGAGAATTGGAGTGAGAATTACGAAAATAAACCAAAAATACAAAAATCTAAAATTTCGGCCAATACATTGAAAGTCAGCCGGTACACTGAAAACTGACTGGTATTGACCGAAATGCACCGAAATGACCGGTATTTGACTTGATAAGAAACACCTATCTCCCCGTGCTAGTTACTGTTCAGGCATAATAAATATTGGCCTGTACGGCACGGTATTCAAAACTTTGGTTGTAACTCAGACATGAGCTCTTAGGTGGCGACCTAGGGTTGACATTAATTATCTTTTCTTTAATGAATATTAAATATTTAGATTTTATATAACACGTACCATCTAATTATTAATTTGGCGTTGACATCTATATTAATGAATTATTAAGGATATTTTATGAAATTGAATGTGGATGGTAGTAGCATCAGAAACCAAGGAAGAAGCGAAGGTGAAGGAATTCTTAGATATACGAAGGGTCATATAATCTTTGCTTTTACCAAACATTACGATATTAGTCTAAATAATATTTCTGAAATTAGAGCATTTTCGGATGGGCTGATCATTTGTGCACGAATAAATATAACTCATGTTGAAATGGAAACTGATTTTAAACTTGAGGCTCAATGGTGGGATAAATGTGGGTTTGTTCCATGGAGGAATCAGGCTTACTAGAAATAAGCTAAAATGATGGCGAGCTCGATAGTGATATAGATCTACTACTCTTATAGAGAAACAAATCATGTAGTTGACAAACTTGCTAAATTGGGTTCTAGTGGAAATGGGGTTGTTCATATGGATAAAACTGGTTTACACGTTCTTCATAAAAAATAACACGTTTGTTTGTTCGTTTTATTTATTTTTTGGTCTTT
Source organism: Pterocarya stenoptera (assembly GCA_003123785.1). Lineage (NCBI taxonomy): Eukaryota > Viridiplantae > Streptophyta > Magnoliopsida > Fagales > Juglandaceae > Pterocarya > Pterocarya stenoptera. The sequence goes on from QEOT01003245.1 coordinate 603,546, forward strand.
TATTTTTATTTTTTGGCTTATCTTTATCATTTGTTGCTTTTGGTAATTTTGCTATTGGTTTGATGTACGGTATAGTGTTTAGTTAGTTTGGATGCCTAAATTTGGTTTTTTAGTTAGTTTTGAATATGTGTAACCCTCAGATGTCAAGGTGTAACCATGATTTTCCTCAGCCATAAGTGAGGACTATCAATAAAATTAAGGTACCGTCCTCTTCTTGTTGGAATTTCCTCCACCATAAGTGAGAGCTATCAATAAAATTAGGATACCTTCCTCTTTTTGCTAGAAGTACAAATTTCATCAATACTAAAAGCATACAAATTTCATCACTATTGAAAGCATAAAAAGTTTATTAGGTAGATTTAATTGATAGGGATTGATTTATTTAAAAGGCAAACCACAAGAACTATTTAAATACTTAATTTTAAAATACATAAATAAAAGAAAAATATTTTAATTATAAAAAGATTCCATAAAAATAAATTTATAAATTGTTGTGGCTTGACATGGTATGTTAAATTGTAAAGATACTTTTTTTATAAAATAAATCTAACAAATAATGTTAATTTGTAGATTTCTCTTTGTGTTGTATCATTCTCTAAATAAATACATTATATTTAAACTTGGTGCCTTTTTCTCCATTAATGACTCTCTTGCGAGATTAATTGTGATGAATATGTCCACCATTCCAAATCTCTTCCTTTGTCCTCTACTCTCCATTATCCCACATCACCCCACGTTTCCCTTTCTTGCATTTCTCTAGAAATATGTCAGAAACTCCTAAGGAGATTGAGAAGCTCATTACTCAAGCAAAGGTATTCTCCTGGAATGATCTCCATCTTGAACCGGAAACGGTTAATGCAAGGTTTTTCTCAGATTTGACATTGATCGCTAAGCTCATATCTTCCAAACCCCTAAACAAAAACACGTTCCATACCAAGATAAAAGCTGTGTGGAGTTTTGTGTTGGGTCTGATCATTGAGGACATTGAAACAAACACTTTCTTGTTCACTTTCCCATCCCAGTTGGACAAAGAAAGATTCCGGAAAAATCAACCTTGGAACTTCAAAGGGTTCCACATGGTCTTCAAAGACTGGCCCCTTGGTTTGAGTATTCAAGAAGTTAAACTAAATACTTCAGTTTTTTGGATCCAAGTACACAGTCTTCTTCTTGAAATGCTTACAAACTACAATGCGAAAAAAAATTGGGAATGTCTTAGGCAATCTCATCGAAATAGACAGAACTTCAATTTTTGGAGTTGCATTGAGAAGATATCTGCAGATGAGAGTTGAAATAAATATAGAGCAACCGCTATCACAGGGTTTGATCTAGAAAGGCCAGGAAGACTCCTAAAGAAAATCTTGATTACGTATGAGAGGCTGTCGGAATTTTGCTATGCATGCGGCTCCCTTGGTCACATGGTTCAAGCATGTCTGCTGCATGCAGTTTTCCCAGAACATTCAAAATTTGGGCATTGGATGAGTGCGAAAAGTTCAAATTCTCGACGTATTCCGAGACAACTACTGTATATGAACCCCTCGACTATTGCTGCAACACCTGACTCCTTTTAGCAATGCAGCAACCCCTTGCTCTTGAAGGAAATGCAGTGCATGTTCCTGGAGACTGTCCACAACAATCTCGAGTTAAGGTACAGGCAATGCAGGCTCAGGCTCAACCACGAAGGAGGACACCACGTACTATCCTTCCGCCAGTACGCATAGGGAAACCACGAGTAATGGCAACTCAAGCTAGAGCCTCCACTGAGAAGACTTTCTTCAGCAAAGGAAAAGGAAAAATGTTTATGAAAAAAGTCAACTATTACTCTAAACTTGAGAACAGTGGTAACACAATCAATATTTATGCGAGCATATCCAATGATGAATCTGGAAAAAACTAGGAAGATGAGAAAGCTGCAAGAAGGGCATCCCTTCATCTGGATCAGTTGCATTCAAATGACAGGGATGATGAACAGTGGGCCAAACTCTCTTCAGTCAACCCATTAATTTCAAGCAGCCCAACACTTAATATTCCTAACAGCAGACCTCTTTCGAGCCCTTCACTGTATTTACACCAGGAGATACATTGCAAGTCGGAGAGGCCTTTAGGTCTGACTCCAAGCTGCAGGCTAGTTACTCCACCTTTTATGATCCATCACAGCCTTCTCAAACCCAATAGAATTGTGCCCATCAAACCGATGCCCCACAATCCTAACCATAACCCCATTTCGAGCCCCTCGGTATATCACCAAATTCTAAAAAACTTTGATTTCCTCAATCGCCCAACCTGCTCGGTTAAATCCATTGATCAACTACCTCATCTAGAACCCTATCCTCAGGCCCAAAATCCTCATCCCCAGGCCCAGAATACTGTTCCAAATCCTCAGGCCCTAATGAACACGCCTACAAGAACACTTGACTTAGATCCCTGCTTTGACTCCCAGCCCACCCCAACATCTGTGTCCCCTCAAAAGGCCTATCTCCCAGATTCCCTCTATAAGCCACTTGAAAAGTCCAGACCTTCAACTCTGCTTTCACCCACACCTCCGTCTCCTTCAAACCCTTCTCACAGCCTGAGTCAATCAAATCTCCCTAATCCCTTGGTTCAAAAATCTCCAATCCCATTCATGAGTGAGGGAAACAATCCTAAAGCTACTAAAAGAGGGTTGGACCACTCTTAGGTGGAAATTCCGCTAAACAAAATGGATCACAGTTCTGCAAACCATTGTCTCTTGCCCTCAATCCAACACAGACATAGACAATATTGAAGATGCAGGGAACCTGAGATGTTCAAACAAGCAAACCAACAAGGGAAAAGTTTGCATAGCAGTTGGTAATGATTCTTTCAACTCTTCACAGAATGAAGTGTGTATTGCTGAAGTGGCTGAGGTGGCGGGCCCTAACTTGCCACCACCCTAGATATGAAGATCTTTTCTTGGAATTGTAGAGGTATAGCCCGGCCTCTAGCAATTCGTAGTTTGAGGGCTCAAATCAAGTGTCATCGCCCTGATTTAATTTTCCTTTCTGAAACTTTGTTAAGTGATGATAATACTATTAATTTGGTTAATGGGCTAGGTTTCTCTATGTATGTACATGCCCCTCCCTCAAAGAAATGTGGAGGCTTATTATGTCTTTGGCATTTAGGTGTGGATGTTGAAACTGTCTTTGTTAATAGTAATGTAATTGCTATGTTGGTGTACTTGGATCTCTCTCATACTCCTTGGCTTCTGCTAATGGTTTACTGTCCTGCACAACTTCAAGAAAAGCAAGCTTTCTGGACTCTCCTTAATTCGATTGCATAAGCTTTTCCAAGTCCAATTTTAGGTGTAGGAGATTTTAACTGTGTTAAATCAGAAAGAAAAGTTAGGAGGAAAACCCTTTGCCTGCTCATCCTCTCCCACAAGTTTAAGGTCCTTATGAATCAATTTGGATTAGGAGACTTAGGCTTTGATGGACCTAGATTTACTCGGCAAACAATAGAAGTGGCACTGGTCAAAGCCAAGGCTCTTAGCATTTGGAACAAAGAGCATTTTGGTCACATCCAAACTTACATTAAATTAGTCACCTCTCAGCTTGCTCAAATTCAGCTGGAGGATCCTTCAGATTCTTCTTTACTTAGGGAGGAGAATTTGAAACTCTACCTCTCGAAACAATTGAAAAGAGAAGAGATTCTTTGGAAACAAAAATCTCGCTTATAGGGGCTAACCACCATTGACCTCAATACTAAGTTCTTCCATATGACTGCAACAATGAGAATGAGGAAAAATGATATCTCCCATCTCAAGAATTCTTCCAATCAATGGGTCAATAATCTTGACACCGTTAGATCCATGTTTCTTGATCACTTCAATCAAGTTTTTAGTTCTTCTTACCCGGATCTTCCTAATGATCTTGAACAGTTATTTCCTCAAAAGATTTCCCTTGTTGATAATGATATGCTTTGTAGGATTCCTTCAAATGAAGAAATTCTGGCCACCATCAAACAAACCCCTTCTTCAAAATCCCCTGGCCTAGATGGATCTACAGGTCTATTCTACAAACATTTTTGGGAGATTATTAAAGATGATCTCAATCAGGAATTGATCACTTGGTGAAAGCTCCTTATCCACGTGAATGAATAATGCAAAAAACTTATGGTTAAAATGTAGGCAAAAATATAAAAGAAATATTAATGGGCACATATAATTAACGAATATAAAATATATATACGTATATATAAAACTCTTTTACGCACGATTTGTGCAAGTACAGAAGTTACAAATTGTAATATAATTAAGGGATACTAGACGTAATAGCTAGATTTAGATTTCTTAAATTTCTTATCGATCGGAACTCTGAGATCGCGAATAAAAGAAAGATAAATATATAAAGACTATGAAATTTGGACCAAAAATTATAAGAAATCTATCTAAACTTGTCAAATCTAATTTTTATTAATTATTCATGTTGTAAATATTGATAATTAATTAGTGTTGTTGGGGAGATAAATCCTCTTATTTTATATCATTAGATAGATTTTCTTAATTCAAATAATTAATAACACACCTAGAAGCCACAACGAAATTGACATGAAAAAAGAAATAAAAGAACAGCGACGCAATGGCTGTGGTTCCTTGCTAGAATGTTTTTTTTTCCCCTCTGTAAACATGGAAATTCCCTGGCAGTCTCCTTCCAACAGCTAAAGACCAAAAAGCTAGCCTGCAATGGCTGTCCCTCAATCTCATCAGGTTCAAACATATATGATCGATTGTGACTAATATGGGTCCCATATATCAGGTGATCTACAGCATTTCTGCTTTATATGCAGCATTATACTCATCAATAAAGGCTCGATCGTGATATATATAAATTAGAAATCCGGGGTAAACATTATATATGGATGAGCTTTTATAAATAATTAATATTTGTGAAATGATAAGTTGTCCTGTAAATTTAAGAAAATAATATATTTAATTATTTATATTATATTTTTAATATTTTTCTTCATGTCATATGGGCGTCAAATCTTTTATTAAAATAAGACGAAAATGTCCATATATATATATTTAAAATTTCCAAACGTCATATATATGCATCCTTGCTCTAGTTTTGAGTGCTTTTCTTTTAATCCTGGTTCTATATTTTTCCTCTTAGATATGATATTTAATGTATCATGTTGTGCTTGATTAAAGCCTATTAATTTCGTTCTTATTTTCTGTTATTATTATTATTATTATTAATTGTTATCTTTATCATTATTATTATTATTAGAGTTGTGTTATTGAACCATTTTTATACCAATCACTTGTGACCATTAATGGTAAAAAATCATCTATATAAAAGTGAAGAAGTACTATTCATGTATTGCACAAGAAAAACCAGAAGTAAACAAGTTTTCTTTAGTTATATAAAAATAAAGAAAATAGTATATACAGTTTTTATTTTCAGACACTAAAGAAAAACCATAGATTCTGTATATTTTTTCTTCTATAAAACATTATAAAATGTTTCTTGTGATTTTAGGTATATTTAAAAAAAAAAAAATTATCATACGGTTTGATGCATTTGAAGAGAGAAATATAAAGATCTTTGGAAAGCATATATAATTTCTATACAATGCCCAAGAATAAACTAAACATGAGAATCTTTCTTTTTCTTTTTCTTTTTTTTTTATTTTTTTATTTATTTTTATGAAAAAAGGACGGCGCCTCCAAATTTTATTGATTCAACCCTTACTTGTGGCGGAGGAAAACGGTCACAAACAATAACTAATAAACCAAAAACACCCAAACCAAAGACAACCCAAAAACAAAATTTTAATACCTAAAATTAGGCAAACCAAGATAATCCAATCTAAGCAAACCTCTCACATGGAGGGGTAAATCATCGGTACCCATGTATATACAAATTTTCCCCTCCTCCCTCTGCCTTGCCAAAAAATCCACTACTTTTTTCCCTTCCCTAAACTGATGCGCAATTGTGTGTTCTAAATCCTTAATGGCCCTTCTGAATGCAGCCACCATTTCTCCTCTATCATTGCTAACCACCCCCCCAGCTACCTGGGTTATTTTGACAAGAACCATCAACGTTTAACTTAAACCACCCCTCCATTGGTTTCTTCCATGCAACTAACCTTGATTTCCGACATCGTATATCTTGCACTGGCACTTCTAAAACTTCGAGGATGGTCTTGTCTAATCGCGACACTACCGTCACTTTATTAATCTGTACAGAAATCTGCTGCAGCCAAGCTTTGATCGAACACCATAAATTCTCGATCGACTGGTAGTATCCTTCCATCTTGGCTGAACAACGCCAACTCCAAGTTGTTAAATAAGGTAGCAAACCAATCAACACCCATTTTTTTTATGTCTTCTTCGCACAACGGAACCAACAGCAGACCCTCATCCACCAACTACTTGTATCCAAGCAACTTACTCCTAAAGCCAGAGCCACCCTTCTCCATATCTCTTGGGCAATTTCACCTGATCCGAGAACATGGTCTCTATCTTCTACCTTACCCAAACCACAACAATTATAGCGAGATGCTAAAGGAATACCCACAGATTGTACGCGCGTATCCACTAGGAGACAATGAAACCTCGCTTTCCACATACAAATTGACATTTTTTTGGGCAAGAACTTACTCCAAATCCATTCCATCCCTGCCAACCGAGGCCCTTTCACCCGAATAAGTTCCCAAGCCGTAGACGACGAAAACTGTCCATCAAGACTGGGATGCCAAATTAAAACACCCTTACCTTCACGTCGACCAGGTACCTCAGCCATAATTTCCCTTGCATGATTACACCCAACCAGATTCTCTAGCAACCTCACATCCCACGAATTTTCAAGCCAACAATCCTTAATCTTCAACTGTGGCAACGCAATCAAAGGAGCAGTTTCTGCAAGCAAACCATTAGCCATCCATCTATCTAACCAAAATGAGACATTGCCTTCCTGCACTTTTATCGACATATTTTCCATGACTTCCAGCATTATCTTTAAGATGGATTTCCACAATCTAGAATCTGCATATTTTGCTTCGGACACCATGACATGTTCTCCTTTCAAATATTTTGCTCTAAAGAACTTAGCATACAGAGACTCAGTAGACAAAAATTTCAAAGCCAACTTCATATGCATAGCTTTTTGAACTTCTGTAAAACTACTAACTCCAATCCCCCCCTGCATTACTGGTTTACGAAGTTTCGCCCATGCTAACCATTTTCTCTTAGGTTTATCTTGTCCCTCCCCCCAAAAGAATATGGAATTCAACTTACTCAACATAGTTTTTGGAACATTCAAAACCTCTAGCAAATGAGGTACCATGATTGAAAGTACATGCCTCAGAAGGATAAGTCGACCACCTTGAGATAGCAATCCCACTTCTAGCTTGCAACCTTATTATGAAATTTAAGCACCAAAGGCTCCACATACGACCGATAAGTCTGCTGTAGTAATTGGTGCTCCCAAGTACCATGTAGGTAAACTGTCTTCAACAAAGCCCATGACTCTTAATAGGTTTAAGCGTCGAACGGTATTGATCTTCTTAGAGAAATACATTGCCAATTTTTTCCGATTTACCATCTGCCCATACCAAGTAGCATATACCTCTAGAATTTTGCTAATCCCCTTCATTGACCTTCTTTTCCCGTTTGAAAAAAATTAGTAAATCATCCGCATACAATAAATGTGAAATCAATGGAGCACCTTGTGGATGAGCAAATCTACCAATCCCTCCATCCTCAAAACCTCTATGTAATAGGCGGGAAAGAACCTCTTCCATTAAAATGAACAAATATGGCAAGAAGGGATCCTCTTGACGAAGACCCCTTAAAGGCTGGAAAAAACCCTTATAAGTCCATTAATCATGATAGAAAACCATGGTGATTTGATACACATTTCCACAAGCCCACAGAATTTTTCTAAAAAACCAAATGTAGCCAGAACATTCAATAGGAAAATCCAGTCCACTCTATCATAACCCTTGGCCATATCTATTTTCATCTTCACATTACCCCCATATGATTTTTTATTAATAGAGTGTACCATCTGCTGAGCAATGGATATATTGTAAAAATGCTTCTACCTAGAATGAAAGCTCGTTGCTCGGGAGAAATAATTCGTGAGAGATACACCGTCATGCGCTTTACTAAGACTTTCGAAAAAATATTATAAGCCATCGAACACAAGCTATTTGGGTGAAACTTATCAAAACTCCTTGGGTCTTGAACTTTCGGAATTAGAACAATAAAAGAAGAAAAGTAATACCTTGGCAAAGTATTGCTTGAAAAAAAATCACACGCCGCCCCCATTACATCCTCTTTCATGATATCCCAACAAGAAATAAAAAAGGCAGCTCCAAAGCCGTCTGGCCCTGAGCTACTAGTTTTCAGAATCGTCAACAATGCTTCCCGCATCTCATCCTCCATCGATGCTCTACACATGGCCTCATTCTCTTCGTTCAAAATTACCTTGCTCACAATAAAAGACAAATCCGCAGACTGAGAAGCACCTACCCCATTTAGAAATTCCTCAAAATACTTCACAGCACCAAGATGCACCTCATCCACTGTACGTAGCTCCACTTCAAGCAACGACATTGAATCAATAGCAGCTCTTCTCTTTCTCATATTGGCAATTGCATGAAAAAATCTGGAGTTCTGATCACCCTCCTCCAACCATTTCTTCTTGGCAATCTGTGCTAACCGTATTTCCTCATTATTTTTCCAATAATTAAGCTCTGTTTTAGCAACCAATAACTCCATTTCTAATTCATCATGTACACCCGACTAGAGTTGAAAATCCAATTGCTCGATTCTTTCTTCAAGCTCCCTAATCGTATGATTCACGTACCCAAAAACACGATTATTCCAACCCTTCAAAATCACTTTCAATTTTTTTAATTGCAAGTTTCAGAAGACCATTTTCCAGCACAAGCTCCTTCCAAACCGACACAACACAATCCCGAAAGGAACGATGTTGTAGCCACATATTGAAACCGGAAAGGCGTCGACCCATATCTTGCTTCTACATTCGAACCCTTAATCAACATAGGCACATGATTCAACATTTTTCGAGATAAATACTCCATATAAGCCGATGGATATACTTTCAGAAATTCCGCATTCATCATTGCTCGATCCAGATGAGCCTAACTCCTCGCACACCCCTGTTGGCCCTTGCACCAAGATATCTTGCGTCCATGCACAGGAAGATCTAATAAACCAAAGGATTCTAGACATCCATTAAAATCACCCATTGCCACTAAGGATCGCGGATTGCCTCCCACCCTCTCCCCATCTTCTCTGACTACGTTAAAGTCCCCCACCACCAACCACGACACCTGAGCACTGTTAGTGCAGTTCAAACTTCAAAGCATGCCATAACTCCATTCTTTTCAAATAACTGCATTTGGCGTAAACTAGAGTTAGCAACGTCTTCTTATTTGTTTTATCAGCTAAAATTGTAAGTAGCGGATTCGACATATCAACAATGTCCACTGTGAACTCATCCTGCCACAATAACCAAGCTTGGCCCCCATTGACTCGTTAGAACATAAATTTTTAAAAACCAAGAAATTTGCTAAACTTGGGAGTTTCTACTCCCCTGCAAATGGTTCCGCAACCAAAACCATCGACACTTGAAATTTCTCAATTAAACTCTTAAGCCTTTGCTTCGACGTGCCTAATCCCCGCACGTTCCACACTAGTATATTTCCAATCATAAATTCATTTTTGAAGGGCGCGTTAGAACCCACTGAGAATGACGTAAAACCATACCATCTCTCTATTTTCGATGACCCTGGGGTAACTTTGCCTCACTTTTGGAATCATAGCCCCTCTCCTTTAAAAACTGGCTCAACGATAGATCCTCATCCTGGTCTGACATATGGACCTCTTCTACTATATAATCCAAAAGCCCCATCTCCTCTTTCTTGTGCCATTAATTCATCAACAATTTTCGACGATCCTCCCACCTCCCAAGCCAGCCTATTACCACCATCCATGATCAAGAAATTGATTACAGGAGAAGCATTGGAAGTCTTCAGCGGAGACCCGCCTAACTGATTCTCCACAATCTCACCTAACTCCACCATATTCGTCTCCCCCTCCACAGCCTCAACCTCCCTCCTCACCCCCACACCCAACTCAATCAACAAAACTTCGCCATCAGCCAAGTCCCCTCAACCTCCCTCTCCTCCGCATTACTATGAGCCAAAACCTTGTCCTACACCTTATTTACGCCCTCCATGATCGGCTATTCCATTTCAAATTCCACCCTTACAGGCTGTTGTGGATCTTTCTCCATAGATTCCTTCTATGCCATTTTCTCATGCCACACTGGTTTTTCCACCTCATAGTTCTCCTTATTTCTTTTCATCACACGTTGTTGACCCATCCTACATGCCACTGCAGTATACCCTTGTCTTCGACACTTTGAACAATAAAAACCCAATTTTTCATATTTCACAGATTGTCATATTTTTTTCTTAGCCACCACAATTGGAAAACCATGAACCAATTCTCCTAATAGATCAAGCTCCACACAAATACGCTCACCAATCACACGAGAACAAGATTATGTGGCATTATCAGTCCCAAGATATCTCCCAAACCTACTAGCCAAAATCTGCAAACAGTCCCTTCGATACAGATGCATCGATAACCCTAGAAGGAAAATCCATTGTGCTGCCATGGACGACTCTTCCTTCAGGTCGAACTCCTTTGTCCATCGAAAAATACGAAAACTACACCCATCAATAATACGACCTTCTCTCACCCATCCATGCACAAAATCCCGCTCACTAGCCATCTGAACCAATACATGATAGTCATCCATAAAACTCACCATTGGAATCTCAAGCAGACAAGGGTGGAATTAGGATTTGTTGATTGGGGGGGCGATTATCAAAATGTGTCGTATATAGAGATGAACAGTAACCGACATTTAAGATAGGAAAGTGTCACCGATATTTAACATTAACAATATAAGGTTGTTATCTAGGGATAAACTAAATTATTAAAGCCACCCATCTAAACCTCTCACTTGAGCTCTATCAAACTCAAGTGAAAGATAAAAATTAAGATAGAAATAACCATGCAAGATTTTTTGAAAAAATGATTAAAATTAAGTAAGCAAAGATAAACTATTTTGTTGAATCTAAGATTAAATATTTTAAAGTCTCTATAATATAGATAGAAATTGCTATACAAAATTTGTTGTATTCACTCCTAATTGTTAACACGATGGTAGTATATATGTACTTACTAACAAAAATAATCCAAACAAGCTAGCTAGTGGAAGACTTAAAAGGAAAAATTTAAATAAATAGAAAAAATGAGGTTGTAAATTTACCAAATAACTTATAAAAAGATATCAATATATTTTATTACCTCTTATGAGATGTAAAAAATAAAAAAATAAAAAAAAAGGAGAGAGAATGTGAGATTTTATTAATGACAAAAAATAGGTGTAATTATAAAAAAATTATTAAAAAACTAAAAGAAACCTAGACAATTAAGTACTAAATGAGATTTTTTTAAATGTTTGGGGGGGACAAATTATCTTTATATTAGGATATTTTAAAAAAAAACCATATACTAAACATATTTTTGAACAATTTTGAGGGGGCCAACCACCAACCTGGTTCCGCCCCTACAAGCAGACCCCAAGTCTTCACAATTGCAAGACGCACTACATCAATAGACAACCTCTTACGTAGAAATTTCAGAACTAATGCAAAATGAAAGTCCTCCGCCGCCTTATTCATCTCTACCTATGTGAAAATGAATCCTAACTCACCATCCACCTCCACTGGATACCGTATCGGCATTTTAAAACTAGACTATACGAGACTATTTATACGAAAATCTTATATTTGACTAAAAATGAGAATCTTATACAAGACTATTTATTATATTTGACTTGTGAACCTAGCATCTAATGCCACATCATGAGATGATGAGAGGATAATGAGAATTAAAATGATAAATATATTTTGTCTTCTTGAGAAAAACACTTATGCTCACAAGCCGATTTAGAGGGCACACTCTCTAGACTACTAATATGACATAATTTAATTTGTAAGAGATTTAGTTTTCAAACTTCTCTTATAAATTAATATTTGCTACTTTAGTACTTAGGTTTCTCGTGTTTTTACAAATCGAGATCTAAATTTTTAAATTTAGCAAAATTGATACTTGAACTTCTAAAAACTCTCAATTAACACTTTAGTGAATCTCACGTCAAAAAATCAACAGGAGATTGCCACATCTCAGTCTTTGATTGTTGACGTGGCATATTGATGCCATGTGTTAGACAATCAAGGACTGACACGTGACATTAATATGTTAGATTAAAATCATCCATCAATTACCTAATTGCGAGCCTTTTGAAGTTCATGAATCAACTTTGTATAATTTAAAAATCAAGAAGTGCTATACTACAAAAAGATTTCGAAAAAGTAAATTCAAATTGCCATGACTTTATGCGATACATTTGATCTATTTTACACAATAAAAATAACTTTATAATTTGACATATCATATTAAATCACATCAGTTTATGATTTTATTTTTATATAATATATTTGTGGCTAAAAAGTTTCTCTTAAAAATTTAACTTATAACTTGTAAAAGCATCAAAATTCAAAGTAATAATTTTATAATTAATAATAAATAAATAAATATCAAGAAGAGCTATGAAATTCCCTCAACTCCTCGCACCAACTTTTATAAGCTGTATCCATCAAAAAAAAAAAAAAAATTATAAGCTGTATCCATCAAAGAAAAAAAAAAAATCTTTTATAAGCTGTAACCGACCAACCGCTATCTCTTATTAGGAGGTCCCTATCTTAAAGTTTCTTTTTAAGTCTTGCTTACTCAAACCGCTTGCTCTCTGACCCGTGTCTACCAACTCCACCTTTTACCCTTACCCCCATTTTATATTCCATGAATTTCAACCAATTTTGGTGACTATGAAAAGCTCAACTTCAAAGCGTAGAGTGAATGATGGCCTTAATAGAGAGATTGGTTGGGAGCTCAGGCCGGGTGGCATGCTTGTTCAAAAGAGAGATGTTGGGGATGCCTCTTCTGGGCCTATGATCAAGATCAAAGTCTCCCATGGTTCTTATCATCATGATATCACTGTCCCTGCCCAATCCACTTTCGGTAATCATCAACATACAGACTTTCTGGGTTCCTTTTGTTTTACTCTGTTTGTGTCAATTTTGTGAGTATTTTCGCCCCTTTCGTAGTTTGGTGCATTTCACTTTCACCATTTGGTCTTTGGGTCATTGCCATAAAAGCAAGTCTTATAATTTTTTGTCCTGCATTTCAGCAAGTTTAGAAGGAATTCGAACTTGATCTTTCTCCATGAAGACCATGAGTTCAGCATTGACCTATATAATTCAATAGGCAATTGCTTCTCGAAGTTGGCCTCTTGAGATTTAGTAATCTTGTTTCTGTTTGCTTTATTTGTTATTTATTTTCACTTCTCTCTTAAACCCATTGTCTGATATTCATTAGGACTTTAGAATTTTGCTTCATTAATTGGTTTGTTGGGATTATCATAATTCAATTCTGTATCTGATGCTTAATCTCTGTTTATGTTCACTGAAAAGGGGATTTGAAAATGGTTCTTTCCCATGAGACTGGTCTGGAGCCTAAGGAGCAAAGATTGTTGTTTCGGGGGAAAGAAAAGGAGGATGAGGAATGCTTGGAAATGGCAGGTGTAAAAGATACGTCCAAAGTTATACTGTTGGAGGACCCGGCTAGCAAAGAGAAGAAGCTCGAGGAGATGCAGAGAAACCAATTTATACTAAAGGCCTGTGAGGCAGTTGCCAAAGTGAGAGCAGAGGTTGAGAGGCTTTCAGAGAAGGTTGGCGTCCATTATCTGAATACTCCTATATCATCATCATCATAAAGACTTATTTTAGTGTTTGTTAATGTATTTCTTAGATTATTGCTTTGGAGGCAACCGTTCGCAGTGGCGGCAAGATCATGGATAAGGAATTTGTTGTCTTGACGGAGTTGCTCATGATGCAGTTGCTTAAATTGGATTCTATTGAGGCTGATGGAGAAGCAAAAGTGCAGAGACGGATTGAGGTATGCCATTATTCCTATTAACACTCTGACATTAAATATTTTGTGTTGTTTGGTGAGTGAGAAATTCAGAATGCTGGTTTTGAACTTGTGTCCTGATTGAAGGGATCATTGTTGTTGGGTAGTGTTATGGAAGTTAGATATATTATGAAAACCAACTTCGATTTGGATTGTTTCGAACAAGAGTCTTATGGCTTCTCTGCTCAAGCCAAACACGATTTAGGTGGATGATATTTATTAGACCTTGTTATGGTTCTGTGCTTAAAACAGAAGATGAGCAAGAGATTGCCTATAAAGTATCTGTCCTGTAATAAAATATATGTAAAACGATTGAGGTTTTCTGATTTGGGAGGAACACAGTGCCATTTTATGTCTCAGCTCCTGAGCTTCTTGTGGGGTGATAATAAAGGTTATTAGCGAGAAAAAAGAAGAGAAAAGATGATACATATAGCAAACAACATGTCTGACAAGATGGCGAACTTGACATTGATTATTTGTTGCACAGGTTCGTCGAGTCCAGAGCTTTGTAGACATGCTCGACAAGCTCAAGGCACAAAACTCCAATCCCTTTAGCAACAGTAAGGATGTGGCGTCATTGAATACCAAATGGGAGAAGTTTGAGTCGGGATTGGGAAGCCTGCATGCCCCAACCCCACTGCAATCCTCTACCAAAATAACTCAGGACTGGGAAGTGTTCGACTAAATGGATGTTTGAATGTTTGAGTAGTGAGAAAAAGTTTGGGAATTTAAGCTGGAAGACCATCTTCATAGCAGCCGGAACCCATTTATATGTGTACAACTTTGAGTGTGTAAGCATGGTTTAAAATGAAAGATTAAGGTGCTTTTCTATTCTTATGTGCTCGCCTTCTCGTGTATTAACACTTGCATGTTGTAGTTCGTGTAATTGAATACTCATTTATATTGGTACAACACAGCTTTATAGTCTGTGAGGGAGCTAAAAACTAGACAATGATACACGAGTTTCTAATGTCAGTTAGCAATATTTGCCTTTTCTTTTCCTACTAAATATCTATTATTGTCTTCATGTATATAAAAATGAAAATCAACAGGCCATCATGTTGGTGAAATATGTCATTAGGGATTGAAAAATGCTAGAATGACTCCCAAATGTGCTCACTCATATTTTTTTATTTTTTATTTTTTATTTTTTCTTACTAGTTAAGAAACTGACTATTAGTAAATTTATATTTTTTTCTTAATGGCTAAGGATGTTTAAAAAATGCTTAAAAGAAAAAGGAAAAAAATAATTTGCCCCAGTGTGCATATTAGTGCACAAATGGTGTGCACACCTGTATGGTCCTTACTCCTTAGGTATTACTGCAATTTTATGCTCCTTCACCAAAGCTTCAGAGTCCACTAACCCACTTGGGACAAACCAAAACCGCACCAAGATTCCACTTTAAGATTCGACAGTGTTTTTAATGTGCTTTGCATTTTCAAATTTCAACTCTATGCTTCTTTCTTCCAAAAGCTATAGCTTCCAACTTAAATAAGATAGATTCAGGGGGTTCATGAAAACTTCGTGCAGGGCAAAAACCTTTCAGTGGGATTTCATTTATACTGGGGTTGAGATGGGCGGAGATAGGGAAAATGGACTAAAAGATGTAAAGAAAATATCTCAATAAATACCATTTTCTTATCAAAATAAGTTTTTTCATTTGCCTTTCTTGCTCTTGCTGGCATTCAAACAAAAATAACCAAGTGGGACTTGATCAAGAATAGTGGTACACAAGCCATTCACCATTGAGGGTTGAGGACCAAGTATATAATATTGAACATGAACTCCTATACTTCAAGAACACATGCCCAGAAAAAAATCATGTCATTTGCCTTTATCCTGAAGTTAGCCTGACTCATCCGTTTCATGGCTCTTGAAATGTGCCATTTGAGTACTCCTCACCTGCAACACTGGATGTTCCATTTGATAACCGGCTTGTGCTGGCGGAATTTGAATAAGGAGAGTATGTGGAAACAGGGCTGCCTTGTGAATACCGGTTCTGCACAGCCATGCTACTTCTTGTTACCTTGAGTCGAGCCTTTCTACCCTGCAGTGGAGTACAGAAGTGAAACCATTAAGGAAAACAGGAACTCATGAAGAAGGCCTTGCATGGGTTTTTACGTAATAGTGTTTACAGTTAGCTGAGACAACTGTGACAACCAAATCAAGGGGACAAAGGATCACCTTCCCCATGCACTTCTCTAGATGAGGAGCAAATCTTCCAGCCATGATAGATCGACCACAATTCATGCAATCAAATATTTCATTTGCTACAGGAGGATGGGTTTGTCCAAATATGTCAACCACATACTTGCTATTAGCTTCACCACTATTACTAGGATCAGCTACCCTTACCCGGGCTTGTGCTGACAGTCTCAGTTCTTCTTCCTCTTCTTCCAAATTACGATCAAGGCCCAACCTTGCTATTCGATGACACTCAGATGCCATATCAACAATAATGGAATCCAGGAGATCACCAAAAAACTGAGATGAAAGCTGCAAGCAAAAAGCAAGAAAGAGCAAGGAAATGTGACAAACATCACACAGAAAGATTTCTACAGAAGCGAACAAGTTTCTAAATTTTATTGTAATATAGAAATCAAGCAAGAGCCTGAACTATCTTTACTTTTGGTCATAGTTTCCAAACTTTATCATAATAAGAAATCAAGCAAGAGTCAGAACTATCTTTACTTTCAATTATTGAATCAAACCAATCTGCAATATTTAGGGTCATACATTTTGTTGTGCAGTCAAACCAAGAAAAGATAATGTCAGTTTATAGAATGACTCATCTGATATATTTAATTCCTTTGAGAAAAACCAAAAGATCGCAACAAAAGAAGGGAAAATAAGAAAAAAGACTCAAACGCAACAAAAGCCCGATGACCTATGTGAACAAAAAAGAAAATTTATCTTTCAAACGAGATAGTGATGCTATGAACACCCCAGGCCCACAAACACACCCTTTCTTCCAACGTGCTTGGCATACAGGGGTATTGCAATATCTCCCGTTTTGTTTAGCCCTGCTTTCAGCCTAAGATAGGTCTTAACTCAGAAAACTCAAGGTCTTTAATCTTATTATGTGCAAGAAGAATCAATCTGATCTGAAACTAATATTTTGGAGGTTGTCATCTTATCTTCCATTGCTCAACAATTAAGCCACAAAACAAAAATTGTGTTTCTATAAATGAGAAGGGATACCTGAGCATGAGAAGCCATATTATCCTCGTTAAACCCTGACATGAAGAGCAGAATTGCAAGTCCAGTGTGATGCCGGCTAACCAAAAAATTCATTTTGACATGAATGTAAGTAGCAGATAATAATGATAAAACCAATCAAAAGCAAAGCAGATATGAATGTAAAAAGAAAAATATCATTTTCTTTCAAGTATGATATTTATTTAAAAGCAAAAGGGTGTAAACCCCTAGTATAACGAAAATATAGAAGATAAATGCGGAAAGAAAGAAGGAGGCTAATATCAAAATCCAATTCTACCTTATATGCGCTTTTGTGAAATGCTAGTACCAAAAGATAACTTAATTCTTATGGGAGGTTACTTATTAAAAAAACAAAAAACAATTCTTATGGTAGGCAAAAGAATGTGACACCAAGAATGATTTGTCCTAAGGTGTGCTACTGTCTTTTAATGGAGTGACATTGCTCTCGGGTGATAATCTTGAATTCACTAAAGCAATTGTCAAGCAGAGATGCAACTGTCTTAAGGAAATGATGAATCGTTCGAGAAATCCAGAATCTCATGATTAAGATGCAAACATCCTTCAATAGTTTTTCATGATTGATATTGATACACAAGTTTTTATATTAGATCTCCTTCTATTGATACTTATAAAAAAAAAAAAAGATCTCCTCCTTTTAAAATCTTCTCCAGAAGTCGCACATATATGCAAAGTTTATCCATTTCAAGGGATTCCGGTAACAATCACTATATAAACCCATTTGATAATTTAATAAATAATTGGTCACAAGCAAAAATAAAAGATCCCATTAAGCTAGAATGCATGGAATTATTGAAGCAAACCCCAAAAATCTATCAACTTTCACACAACCCCCCACCCGCGCGGAAAAAAAACTGGGAAATTTGAATGAAAGGGAAAGCGGTGGGAATAAATTTAGAAGATTATCACCTTAAAAAGGGAAAATCGTTTGTATCGTAACAATCTTAATGAAACCAAATACGCGTTAACATGAAATATTGATACTACCATAAACGCTACAAAATGATTTTGTAGATCCAGAAAAGTAGTTGCTTTTGTATCACACAGAGAGAGAGAGAGAGAGAGAGAGAGAGAGAGAGAGAGAGAGAGCTCACCAAGAAACTATGGAAGCGCGGAGAGCGAGCTAGCTCGCTTTGCCGTCTGTACTGTGGAACGAGAAGGGCGAGCGTTGGGAATTTGGATGGGAATTTGTGCTGGGCGACATGTGTTTGTTGAGGCCCGGAAAGTGGCCTTAACACAGACAACGTGTTAAGTTACGAAGGCGAGAAAGGACGACTCGAAGATGCTTCTTGTAACGCCAAGAATATCGCCTTAACAGATAATAGAAACATGAAAAAAATAATTCCGTTGCCGGGAATCGAACCCGGGTCTCCTGGGTGAAAGCCAGATATCCTAACCGCTGGACGACAACGGAATCTTGTTGAAGAAAGGATCACTGCTTATTTATATATAGATAAATATTTTTTTCCATCATCATTTGTGTACATTTTTTTTTTTAATTCTCTCGTTCAAATTAGTTCTATCCAGAATACATTATTTACGTCTTGATCAAATAACGTTCCAACGTAATAAATCACTGCTTTGATGAACACTCTAATTTCTGTGTGCACACAGATATATATATATATATATATATATTCTATTTACAAACTATGTGGATCACACACCTAGCAAAACACGTAGAAACCCACTAGGCACTTGACCGAGTAATGGGTTTCACCCCGATATCCAGTCTCAGGATTCAAACTTGCCTACAAAGCAACTCGCCTGCAAGGAAAAATAAGCAATAATGGCTTATGAGACAGACATGCCTGACGTTACTTGACTCCATCCCGCTCATGAGAACTCGTATAGGATAGAATGGAAAACCTTTGATCTTCTGACATGAGAGCATCGACAGACCATCGAAAACACTAGCAAAGTAAAGTAAATTAGGGAATCACGCCGCATTAATGACACTACTATCTGAGCAACATGCCACATTAATGGAACCGTTACAAAAACACGCCGCATTTAAAGAATTCTGACAAAAAGAACAGTAAAAATGACATGGGCTCCATGGGACAGGCACGATCTATTCCCTCCAAACTCCCAATATAAATAACAATTTTTAGGTACGAAAAACTTTCTGGTCTCTAGACTCTCTCATTATTTACAAACTTCTAAAATACTCTATTGATTTTGGTATTAGAGACTCTTCGATCCCAAGGCCACCCTCTCCCAACTGCTTTCTTCTTTGTTTTCACAGGCTCAACTTTGAATATCCAAATTGCTGGAATTTGGTCCTAAAATGTACGAAATATAACGTTAACAATATCATTTGACTTGAAAGAGAAATTTTAAAATTTAAATTTTAGAAATCAAATCTTGCGATATAAGTAATATAAATGCTATGCTTTATACATCAATTTAGAAATAGAATAACTCATATATATATAAATAATTTTATTGTCAAGCTGATATGTAAATCATATTTAATATAATCGTACTTACAAAATCTAATTTGGTTGAAAATATAAAGTTTAAAATTTAAATTTTACAAATAAAAAATTATATATAATCTAATACACTGCATATATAATTCATGAGCTTTGCTACACAGCCACCCACTGTTCACGCAACCACCGCACTCCAGCCTACGTGGCTTTTTTTTTTTTTTAACAAAACGTGTGAGGAATGTGCGTTTTGGTCCCAGATTTATTTCAATTTTCCCTTCCCCCAGCCCCCGCGTTCTTCTTCTTTCGCTTCTGCAGACCCCCCACGTTCTTTTTCGGCTCTTTAGAAATCAGAGACACTAGGTATATGTAAAAACATTTCCAATAATACATATGTATATGTAAAAACTAAAAAATGCTTCAGAGGATTCGAGAAGAGACGTTGGGTATGAATAATCCCATATGTCTTCTGGTAGAAATTGAAGATAAAAAAACTTGAAAATAGAATCTCTAAACAAATAAC
>QEOT01003245.1:623874-722405 GCA_003123785.1 Pterocarya stenoptera
ATCTTAATTTTGTCCCTATCAACGGAACCTCCCAGCCATGTCCATCAGGCGCCTGCATGTACGTCATGACCTTAGCTTGTTCAGTATGATCTTCTGCCACACCATTAGTCTCTTCTGCATCACCTGAAAGAGAAATTATATACATCATACTTTTATCTTATTTTTATCTTGTTAAATAAGATATGACATATTAATCATTATTAAGTAATAAAAAAATATGTAATAAATGATCATTCAATGGTGATAAATGTACTACATCATATTTAAAAAAGTGAGATGATAATATGATATATAGAATTTTTCTATTATTTATTACATACTTCTTTATTATCTAGTAGTGATAATTAATATACTACATATTACTTAGTATGATCAAAATAGGATGAGAGTGTAACATTACTCCTTTCCATATATATGAGTAATGTTATATATCATACTCTCATCCTATTTTGATCATACTAAGTAATATGTGGCACATTCATCACCATTAAATGATAAAGAAATATGTAATAAATGATCATTTAATAATGATAAATGTACCACATCTTATTTAATAAAATGAAAATAAGATAATAGTATAATGTATAGAATTTTCATATATATATATATATATATATATATTGCTCAACCAAACACCTGGCCTATTTCTACTCTCATTTAATGCATGCAACTGCATTGCCCCGTGAACCTCCTTCTTTTAAATAAGCAAGCTGCAAATCACGTGAATGGATATTGGATGGATCGAATGCTATATAATGATCATGGGAATGCAATGAAGTCAAAGCTTGCAGTCTAACCCACATGCAGAGCACTAATCATCGTGTTCCCCGATCTACATATCACCATGTGATGATCACTTGTAAGCTGTCATGTGTTTACCCAATATTGAAGCATAAACCAGATTGCATCATCATAAACATTTATATATATATATANAAGCATAAACCAGATTGCATCATCATAAACATTTATATATATATATATATAAATAATAAGAAATAATTTGTATAAATCTCAAATATATAAGTGAAGGTGTGCAAGTCTTTGTAAAAAAGTGTAATAAAAATTATTTTTTATTAATGTGATGCACGTTTTAATAAAAGACTTGTATAAGATTAATCTATTTGAAACTTGTATATTACCCACATATAATTAGATAGATTGGTGGTATTTTATATATATATTGCAATTGCATAAATAGATCAAGTACTGGCACTGCGCTGTATTACATATGACAAAGAGATGATCGAGTTCTTATTTCAACGTCTGATCTATAAGTAGTTTTTATCGTTTCTGTTACGTACAGTTCTACTAAGAAAATTAGGTTTTTGGGATTATTTAATTACGGTAAAAAGATTATTTATAATTAAAATAAATTTATTTTAACTATAAATAAATATTTTATTAGAATTAACTAACTGTAAATAAATAATTTTCTTCTAATATTCATACCTATCTGCACGTAATTAATTACCGATCACTTGTAAAAGAAGCCCAAAGTTAACTTACTTATCAATACAAAGAAAAGTGAAGCCATGAATTGCTCAATCATTAATTCTTCCGAGTAATTTTCCAAAAAACAGCGAATTAATTGTACACTGATCAAGAATCTCGTGGACAAAATAGGGCCACGTACCTTGATCAACATAATCAGCATAACCATGAAAATTAATTGAGAAAGGTCGCGCCCATCGAGGAGGTCTTGGCCCCAGCTTGAGTTCATATTCTTTTCCTGTTTTCCTGCCTCAGAAGTGCTACATAAATCCAAAAGCTAAATTGGCCTGGCACGTACCTATCGGGAATTGGGGTTAATTACTATGTTTGTATGCATTCCTCATGGCTTTATTCATTCGTTTTTAACGAATATTTTGACGTTTGTGGTAAATCACACGGTAGCTTATTAAAAATATAATATAAATCATTAAATTTACATCTTTCTATTAGCTTAACTATTTTAGATAAGTGATGATTTTATATTGTATAAGAACAGAAGTCATGAGTTCAAATCTTGACTCTACACTCTATTCTATTTAATTAAATATTCGATGCAGTGTTGGGCCGGCCCACTCATTGAGAGGAAGTATGTGTTAATAATATAATACAAATAATTATATTTACCTCTTCCTAATTATTAGTTTAAATTTTTAAAATAAATGATAATTTCACATATATAGATATATATATATATATATATGCGTTTGATCATATTTTTTATATCGCAAAAATTAAGGGTAAAAAGCTAGAGTAGCTTATGTGATCATCATGTATACATGTACGTACGTACATGGTATGTATCCAAGTATAGATATATACAGGCTTGGCCATTGATCATTTGTTTAATTTCTGCGTAATGAAGTCCTGTGAGAAACATGATCTGTCTTAGCATCAACTCTTTTTTGTTGGCTACCGACCAAACTGCAGGGATAAGACGTCAAAAATCCATGCGTGCTCCAGATTCATATATATATGGTACGTACCACATGATGATCATCATTGGGTACTTTATGTCGCGTAGACCCCACAAGGAAACTAAAATTATATGCCAGCTAGCTAGCTTGCCCCATGATCAAATCTGCAGGCTCAGTACTTTAATCTTAGGCGTTAAGATTCCAGCTGTATCTATGCTAGCCAACGTTAAGCTGAGGACCCTGTACTGTACAATCATTATGTTTCGTAAATAGGACCCTCATGCAGCGCATGACGAATTAAGGAATCACGTACACCATGTTGATCTAAAACACGTAGGACGAAGTGTCGGACCGAAATCAACAAAACAAGCTTGAGGTTCTCAAATGGTGTCGGGACGAGTTCATGTATAAATATTTGAATTTTCTCGATTTAAAATTCTGTATTCATATTAATTTTTTAGCTATCGGAGTGGATTTTTTTTTTTTAAAAAAAAAAAAACAAAATTGTTTAGAACTTGTATAGAAAAGACAACCGGCGCCATGCAATGAAAAGTAAATAGAAAAGAAGTTTGAGGTTGAAGGTCCGCACATATATCCACCTTAGGACAAAATGGGCTGGAAATACCGAAACGTAGATTTTGGCGGTTCTGCGTTAGTCAAGACTTCACATTCCTTTGGAACGCCTAGATATGAAGCAAGAAATGAGCACCAAAATTAACCAAAAAGATATCATGATGAAGAAGGAAGCAATGTCGACACAAAGATGGGATGATTCCAGGCAGCAGTACTACTACTCTATCTCGCCTGCCATGGCTCCCGGCAATTCAACACAGGAAGATGATCATGGACTTCCCTTCTTGCATGACAAGCACTTCGAGTTACATGGAGAGATCTTGATGCTTGTTCTTGTCTCCATCTTAGCTCTTTGCATCCTATTCTTCTTCATGCTTCCTTATCTCAGGCCCGTTAGCCATCATCATGAATCGGAACATTCAGGCCCTCATGTACTGACCGACGATGTCCCTTAGTCAAGGCTGAGAATTAAAGGGGTCGAGGCACACCCAGAAGCGTACGTCGACATGCAGGGCGAGGGTGAAGTTAGCAGGAAATTCCCCAGCACTTACTTGGTTAATTTGAAAGAGCTTAATTAATTTCCATACAAAAAGCTGTAGTTCTTCCATTTATTGAACAGGTATCTTAACCATATTGTTTCAAGATCGACCATGATTTTTTTTTTCTTTTTCTGTTCTAAAAAATAAAAACCGATGGATTAGCTCTGATGCGTGTATTTAGGTTCAGTTGGTCTACAGCAAAGCCACATATTTGCAATTTGTATCACTATATATCTAGCTAATTTGTGGTTGTGAGCCTCTCTATTTCTGTATATGTTATCGTGTATTATATATCAGCTTGTCATGTTTTCATCAATTGTTTGGATTAATGCAGTTCCCTCAGTAAATAATTAGAAGCTCTCTCTCTGATATTCTCTCTCTCTCTCTCTCTCTCTAAAGAGCTTAACTTGCTTCTACATTTCACGTCTAAAAACAGGTCACTGCGCAATGCAATTACTAGCTGTGTAAGAAAATGTGTTTTAGAGGGGACAGAGATATTTGTAAATGTATGGATCCATGATTGATTTCATGAGGAGAAATCATTATGGTTCCAAACTTTTGAAGATGAAACCAGCCTGATGCATGCTGCATGTAACTCCAAAACTTTATCTTACAGTTTCACGTACGTACGTTCGTGTGATAGGATTCATGTAATCAAAATAAGTGTTAACATAACAATAATTGCTATGTCCAAAATTAAGCTTAGACCTGTTTTCAGATCGACCTGTTACATCAGCTTTGAGTACTTCGTTTTATCTCTCCAACGCTGATCTACAGATGAACAATATTTAATTTAATTAAGGCGGTGCATTTTTGTCCCAATTAACGATAATAAGAAACATATATATAAATATATATATATATATATGCAGCTATTATCAAGAGCAAGTAAACGGATCGAGAATGGAGGAAGTTGACGATAATAAGCAAGCTGCCCATGACGAACACAGACGAACAAAGCTGGTGTTTGACAGAGGTCCTTCCACTCACTTGACAGAGGCACTGCAACCACACCAGACACGTACAACACAACAGAGAATATTATGTTATGCTCTAGTGTATAGGAAATAATAGAATGTACTATAGGACATCTGTCACAATATGAGAGGAAAGGAATCAAAATTTGTTATTCTGTATTCTGTATATAGTCTGCTGTAAAGTGATCTATACAATGAGAAAGGATGAGTATTTGAAGGCAGTACTGTTTCTGTGTAGTTCAGACCTTTTATCAAATACCTTTTGTTCCTCTTGGTTTTCTTTCATTCAGTACTAGTAGACCCGATTATTCTTCATTTTATTGGATAAATTAAGAGGGGAGTTATTTAAAATAGTGGTTTTGAATTTTGATACTATTTGACGTGTGAACTGTGAGGTCACGACTGTAGGCCGTGATCATCACATGCTGGGCAGTCCTGCATTTCATTTTCTTTGACTAGTTGATCTAATTGTTGAAGAGACTCGTTCTTCTCTAAAACCTAAATTTCAAACTTCTCTCACTTTACTATTATTATATCATAAAGGTTTTGACAATAATACAATATTTTTTCAATATGTAACAAACCATATATTAATGCCAATTTGTTTGCTATGAATTTTCATTATCTGTAGTTGCTATGATTGATTCTGGATCGGATATGAATTGTATCCAAGAATGATTAATACCTAGTAAATATAAAAGTGTACAGAAATTTTTTTCAGTATGTTTTTTTTAAGATTTCATCCATGCACTCTTTTTTTTCTCCAATAGAAATAGTCTCTTATAATAGTCTCATGTGCTTGTGTTTTCCTTATAATGGTCTGAAAACATGTTGTAGTTCTGTTGCATGGTGCTTTATTCTTTAAATNAAAAGTGTACAGAAAATTTTTTCAGTATGTTTTTTTTAAGATTTCATCCATGCACTCTTTTTTTTCTCCAATAGAAATAGTCTCTTATAATAGTCTCATGTGCTTGTGTTTTCCTTATAATGGTCTGAAAACATGTTGTAGTTCTGTTGCATGGTGCTTTATTCTTTAAATGGTTAATGATGCTTGTTTTATCTCATTGCAGTTGAGCCTGGTGAACCCACTGCTACTGTACCTTCGTCGGGGTCTAAATCAATCCCAGATGTGATGTATTAGATAGCTCTATGCCTCCAAGTTTGGATAGCCCTCCGCATACAACTAGTCCTAGTGGTCACCCTCCTCTCAAACAGAAAAGATTTCGGGGTAGATCAGAAGTACTATGTCAGCATTTTAGTTGTAACGCCCCACTCCCAAAGGTCTGGAGAGTTAGTTTTTGTAACCTAACATTGTCCCCCATTACAGATTTATATACTCCAATTTTTCATCAAAATACAAAAATCTATTTATTCAGGCCAAAAATATGTCTCTCCATCAAGACACTAAATAATTATCTCAAAGAAATAAATTTAAAAATTCCACAAACTCTTGGAATATCCATGACTCACAGCGCCAAAATAACATAAAATCATAAATCTATTAAATAAGTCTTTCTAATAAATATTTGTACCTCTTTGACATTTATTCCTCTACGAACATCAAATCTCTCTAACACCACCCACTCTTGTTCTCGAGCAAGACCATCAAGATTATTTGAAAAATATTTGCAAATAAGGGGTGAGTTATCAACAACTCAGTAAGCAGAGAATATATAATAATATGTAAATATGATTATTTATTAAAATTCGTAATGCCAAACAAAATATTTACTTTCAGAATGCAAAATTAGAAACATTTACTTTCAGAATGCAAAATTGAAACATGTTACCAGAAATATAGGAGCAAAATTTTTAGAAAACTTTCTTATTTAAAATCCTTTAGCATATCAAAATCTAAGACCTCATTTTTATCGGGCATCACATCGGGACAGATATCATGTTTAATCCCCATGGTAGGGTTATAAACCACAATTCTAACCCGTGGAATGGCCATATCCACTATTATAACCCATGGTTGGGCCCTAATGAAAATTGGACAGAATATCAGAATTAGTCTTAATCAGAGTACAGAATCAGAATCTCTTGCCAAGATTTTCAGATGTCACAACATATCCAAATTGAGTATTGAACAAATTCAGATCTTTTCACACATTTGAAAACAGTTTTAGAGTATTTTAACATCATATACACAAATTTTCATAAATTTTATATTCGCTCTTTTTGCATAGTTGAGAAACAGAATGCACAAAATTAGCTCATGTTTGAATTAGTCATGATAGAAAATATTTTCTCTTATAAAACTTTCATGCATATGCAAAACATATATCTGAGGTTGTTTTCAGATTTCTTTTCAAAAAAATTTGCACATTTTCCACGTGAGCTGTCTTTGATAATCTGTCGACGATTACCCAAGCTGCATCCTGACCTCCTGATGCCTTAGGAAATCCTGATACAAAATCCATACAAATTTCATCTCACGTCCAAACAGGTATAGGGAGTGGGTGTAATAACCTGGAAGGCCTCTGATGCTCTGCCTTGACCTGCTGATAAGTTAAACACTGAGCCACGTAGCTAACTATCTCACTCTTCATACCGCTCCACCAGAACTGTTGCTTCAAATCTCTATACATCTTAGTACTACTTGGGTGAATGGTAAAGAGTGAGAGGTGAGCCTCTTTCAAGATCACCCCTCTAATTTTCTTAACATTTGGAACGCATATTCTTCCCTTAAACCTTTAGGTGCTATCCTCAGATACTGTAAATTCAGGCCATTTGTCTTCTTGAACCTCTCATCTGATCTTCAATAAGTCTGCATCATTAGTTTGGGTAGCCTTTATTCAGTCTATCAATGACGATCCCAAGGTCAAACTACTTAATCAGCCCTGTGTATCCATAAAAATCTCTATCTTTGCCCGCTCCATATCCAATAAAATATGCTTCTGTGGGGTATACATAGTAGCAAGGGCACCAGAGGACGACTTCCGGCTTAAAGCATCTGCCACTACATTAGCTTTACCCATATGATAGTTGATGTTATAGTCGTAATCTTTTGAAAGTTCTAAGCATCTACACTGTCTCATATTCAAGTCTCTCTGAGTAACGAAATACTTTAGGCTCTTATGGTTTGTATAAATCTTGCACTTCTCCCCATTGAGATAGTGTCTCCATAACTTCAAGGTGAACACAACTGCTGCAAGCTCTAGATCATGTGTCGGATAATTCTCTTCGTAACTCTTGAGTTGTCGAGAAGCGCAAGCAATAACTCTCCCATGCTGCATCAAGACACAACCCAATCCCTTGAGAAAAGCATCACTGTAAATAACAAATCACGTATTGCCTGAGGGAACAGTGAGTATAGGTGATGTCGCTAGTCTCTTCTTCAGCTCTTGAAAGCTTCTTTCACAGTCTTCAATCCACAAAAACTTTTTATTTTTTCTTGTCAGCTTAGTCATCGGGGCTGTGATACTAGAGAATCACTCAACAAACCTCCTGTAATATCCTACAAGACCTAAAAAGCTTCTAACTTCATTCGCATTGATTGGTGTCGCCCATTTCACAACTGCTTCAATTTTTGCCAGGTCTACTGAAATTCCTTCTTTTGACAACGCATACCCCAAAAAGGTAATCTCTTGCAACCAAAAATCACACTTCTTGAATTTTGTGAACAACTACTACTTTCTTAATAACTGCAACACCGCCCTCAAGTGTCCCTCATGATCTGCTTGGCTTTTGGAGTAGATGAGAATATCGTCGATAAAAAAAACAACAAACTAATCAGCATACTCCCTGAACACTTTGTTCATCATGCCCATGAAAGCTGCTGGGGAGTTCATCAAACCGAATGGCATGACTAAAAACTAATAGTGTCCATAGCGAGTTCTGAACGCCGTCTTCGAAATATCTTCTGACTTGATCTTAAGTTGGTGGTAACCTGATCGTAGATCAATATTGGAGAAAACTTGGGCCCCTTGTAACTGGTTAAATAAATCATCAAGGGTAGTGGGTAATTGCTTTTAATTGTCACTCGGTTTAGTTCTCAATAATCAATACAGAGTCACATTGAACCATCCTTCTTTTTCACAAAAAGAACTGGTGCACCCCATGGCGACACACTTAGGCGAATAAAACCCAAAAGCTCCTACAATTGCTCATTAAGTTCTTTTAGCTCTACTGGGGCCATAAGATATGGTGCCTTCGATATAGGTGTCGTCGATATAGGTNTTATCCAAAAGCTCCTACAATTGCTCATTAAGTTCTTTTAGCTCTACTGGGGCCATACGATATGGTGCCTTCGATATAGGTGTCGTCGATATAGTTGTTGTCCCTGGTAGACGGTCAATCTCTCGATCTGGAGGCAATCCTAGAAGATCCTCTGGAAACACATTCTGAAATTCCCTGACAATAGGAATATATTCAATTCTAGGTCCTTTTGTAGGTGGCACAACTAGACTAGTTAGGAATCCTAAACATCCTTATCTTAGTAATTTGGTTGCTTGCAAGGCCGAGATCAATCGAGGAAGGGCATTTCCTCTCTCTCCGCAAAAACTAAATTCCTCTTTATCCAGGGGTTTGAAAACCACCTCATTTTTAAAACAGTCAACACGGGCATGATTTCGAGACAACCAGTCCATTCCCAAGATTATATCAAATCCCAACATCTCAAATATCACCAGGTCTGTTGAAAGGTGTCTCCTACTAATTTCTATGGGGCAATTTCTAAGTATAGTATCACAAATTATGTGTTCACCGGTTGGTGTTGCAACAGATAGTGAACAATCAAGACTTTCTAGTACTCTTACATCCAAACAAGCATAGGCACATGCTATAAAAGAGTGTGTGGCACCCAGATCAAACAAAACAGTAGGATAATGAGAAAATAATAAAAGGGTACCTGTAACCACATCATTAGATGTCTCAACATCTCCTGGGATAATGGCAAAAATTATGTCTGGTACAGTAGCCCTCTGGCCACTCTCTATAGCTGAAGCCGGTGCATTCCTTCTTGGGCAATCTTGAGCCATATGGTTTGGTTGCCCGCACCTAAAGCAAGCATTCTTGCCCACTATGCAGTTTTCCATATGCTTTTTTCCGCAATTCTTGCAAACTGCATTTGTTGTAATACTCTGAGGCAGTGGCAGATGGAAACTAGGGACATGCTTCTTGTTTCTATTGGGCTTAGGTAGTGCTTGTTGGGGTTTCGTTTGATTGAATAGTTTCGCATTTGCCCTCATGTCTTCTCCTATCAAAGTGGCTTGTGTGACCAGGTCGATGAAGTTATTGATTCTCAAGGGTATCAGGCGACTTTGAATTCTCGGATGCAAGCCCCTTTCGAACTTTTCGCATTTCTTTTCTTTATTCGGAACTAGATAACTTGCAAACAGCAATAATGCCACAAACGTTGTGGTATATTGTTCCACCATCATGGTTCCTTTTACTAGGATAATAAACTATCTAAGTTTTGCTTCACAAAGTGTTGGGGAAAAGAATTGGTCCAAAAATGCCCGCTTGGAACAATCCCAAGTGATGGGTACCCCCTTGCCAAGTTCGAGCTGCAGTAGTTCCCGTATAGAGGTCAACCACTCATCCGCCTTATCTGCCACACATAAGTGGCATACTCCACTTTCTGTCCGTCAGTACATAAAAGAGCCCTGAAAATCTTCTCCATTCTTTTAATCTAGCTTTCTGCATCTAGTGCTTTTGCCTTGCCATCAAAAGTCGGAGGATGCTGCTATGTAAACTAGATTAGGTTACAACCAACCCTGGGATTCCCGGCTCCCAAGCCTTGATCATCAGTAAAAGTTTAAAGAAGACTGGTACTGGCAGTAGCTAAAACCTCTGGTTCGTTTGATAGAGGTATCGAGAAACCTTCAGGGTGCACATTATGCCTATTACCCGGTGCCATATCTAACAACACCGTTCATGCAATGAGCAAGTACTAATTCAATCATGCAATCAAGCAAAACATGACAATAAACATCAAACATAATAGTAAATAACTTCTCTTGAATTTCGAGCTGGCCAGGAGTCATCCTAGGTATTTCCTATCCTAGAATTCTTTCCTTTAAAAGTCTACAAAATCTCTCGACTTGGGCTCTAATACCAATTTGTAACACCACTTCCCGTATGTTAGGAATACTACGAACCATTCATAACATAATGCCCCAGTAAAGAGATTTATATCTCGAAATACCTCATTTATTGAAATCATCAAAGACATTAAAACTGAACTAAACATAATTGTCTTGAAACTAGACATAAAGTAATCAGAACATAAACTAGTCTGACAATGTTAGAAAACACATTGAAAAATAGCTCAGGCATAGTCTATTAAGTTGTTTCACAAGTTTATCCAGTTTAGTAAAAAAGCGTCTCCTTTTTATTGGTAGTGAAGTGTACTACCTAGTATAAAATAGAGTAACACTTAACACATCCACATCCTAAATACTATTTCAAAGGATAAGAGAGAGATTTCACTATCCTAGATATATACTTCTCATGTGTTTTGAAAGGGGGAAGAGGAGATATTTATAGCCATGACTAGCATTGTTCTTCATTAGGAGGGCGTCTGCCCACGTGGGCGCCCCTCCATTTAATCAGTTAAATAAACGATAGTGGTATCCACGTGCAAGCCACTATTAGTGGCCCATCAAGCACTAATTAGTGCTCCCCGCATGGTTTCATTTTAACATCTTCCACTCGCACACAGTGGCCTTGACTCCAGGTCTGTTTCTCTTTAATGTTCTCAATCTTGTTCATAGAAATAAATAGGTCGTGCGACCATCAAACACATTTATAAAAGAAAGGTGGGAGTAATATACCAAATCTTTGCCTGAGAAGACCAATATAATAATATCCCTAATATGTCTTATTATGTCATAGACTCATTTGATCACATCAAATCAAGCATTTTTGAATCCTCTTGAGTTCAAAAAACTCAGAACAATGTTTGGCTACCTATAAATCATTTTAATGTGTTCACAACTTTAGTCGCTACCAATGTGTAGCGTCATAGTTCAATGTCGGTAAACCCCATGACATATCTTGTGTGAGTGAACCAATCTAAGTCTGTTGGCATATTTTATGTGTGTGTATAAAAAAATGATAAAGAGAAGAGCTGAATCATTTTGCATTAATATCCCAAAGGAAATTTTATATCTCAATGTTAATTGAAACACAAATTACATTTTCAATCTACACAGTCCTATATTCCTAACATGAGCCTAAAAAACATTTCTTATTATAGGCTTTGTCAAGGGATCAGCAACCATACAACTCGTAGAAAGGTAATTCAGGACCACTTCCTTTTGCGCTACCATTTTTCTATGTAGTAATATTTGATATCAATGTGTTTGGTTCTTCTATGATACTTTGAGTCCTTAGCATATGGAGAGTTGTCGTGCTATTGCAGAATATTGTCACTAGATTTGAAGTATCCATGCCAATATCTAAATGCTTAAGGGACCTCCGTAACCAAACAACTTTTTGAATTATTATTAAACAAGTTATGTATTTCGTCTACATGGTGGATAACGCTATACAAGATTGTTTCTTACTATTTCATATAATGGCATCATTGTTGAGCAAAAAGACATACCCAGTAATTGATTTGCGCTCATCTAGGTCACTGTCCCAATCAATGTCGCTAGAACCTCTTAGCTGCAAATCTGAACCTTGATAGCACAATACATAGTCCTCAATTCCCTTGAGATATCTCATAATCATTTTGACCGCTTTCTAGTGAGCCAGTCCGGGGTTAGATTGGAATCTATTTACCAAGCCAGCTACATAGCATATATCTTGTTGACTACATATCATTGCATACATTAGGCTACCCACAGCATAAGCATAAGGGATACAATCTATCTTTTCCATTTCTCTTTGAGCTTTAAGACACATCTCTTTGGATAAGATCTCGATTTTTACAATAGAGGTGTCAATAGGTTTACATTCACTCATTAGGAAGTGCTCGAGAACTTTCTATGTAAGTCTGTTTGGAAAAACACAGAAGTTTCTTTGATCAATCTCTGTAGATCTTAACTCTCAAATGTATTATGCCTTACCAATATCCTTCATCACAAAATTAAAGGATAATCACTCTTTTGCGGTAACTATAAATTATGTCATTTCCAGCTAGTAATATTCGTCAATATACAATAACAACATGATAAAACTCTTCTTGCTCCTTTTGACATAGACACAATGGTCCTCTGTGATCATCATAAATCCATAAGAGAGAATGGCACGATGTCCATCTGCTAGAGTTCTAAATCCATGCATGCTACTATAGCTAGAGTAAGGCAAATTGAGGCAAACCTCTCAACTGGTGAAAAAGTCTCCTCATAGTCTATACCCTCCTATTGGATATATCTTTTCGCCACTAAATGAGGTTTGTACCTTTATATTGATCCATCTGACTTGCGCTTTACCTTTAGAACGCATTTGTTAACAATAGCCTTGCACTCTGATGGTAGATCTACCAAATCCTAGACCTAGTTTGTCCTCATAGACTCTATCTAATATTTTAATGCTTTCATCCATTCGTCTTTAGTAGAAGACGAGAGAGAGCCCCATGAATTGTTCTAGGCTCATCATCATCTTGCGAAACTACCATAAAAGGTTCCCCTTCAATCTCAAAACGACGACAGGGAATGCTTTCACGCTTGCTTCTATGCGACTAGGGCTATTGTGGTTCATGTACAGGTGATGTGCTCCCACTCGAAGACAAATCACTCACAATTTGTAGCAGCATGAGAAATTTCTTCCTCATTCTTAACTAAACCTCTTAGAGCGCCTTCCTCTTGACCCACAATCTTATGGAGTTCCAAACTCCTATCGAACTCACCCCTACTTGGAAACTTATCCTCTATGAAATCCGCATCTCCTGACTCAATCTCAGTAATAGTTCAATCAGATTGTTCACCTATTAGCACATACTCTTTTGAGTGTTCTGATTACCTTATAGAGATACACTTCTTCCCTCTAGGGCATAACTTCTCGTATTTATGAGAAACATTATGAACAAAATCCGTTGAACTCCATGACCGTAAGACACTCAAATTGGGTTTCTCGATGGTTCATAGTTTATATGGGATGGAAGATACTGATTTGGAAGCCACTCGGTCAAGAATGTAGGCAGTAGTCAAAGTGCATCCTCCAAAAAGAAATTGGTAGATTTGCTTGCGCCATCATTGACCTAACTGTCTCAAACAATGTTCAATTTTTTCTTTCTGCCACGCCATTTTGCTGTGGTGTACTTGACATTGTCCACTGTCTTTTAATCCATTTTTTATTACAGAGCCTTTTAAAGTGCTCAGAGAGATATTATTGTCCTCGGTCGATCAGTTCTTAGAATTTTTAAGGTCTTGTCCAGCTGAGTCCATTTGGTTTTGCTACAAAATGAAGGTTGGTGATAGTGGTTGTTTCTATATGTAAGGAAGGAAATATGTGTGTTTATATAGGGTT
This sequence comes from Pterocarya stenoptera, assembly GCA_003123785.1. NCBI lineage: Eukaryota > Viridiplantae > Streptophyta > Magnoliopsida > Fagales > Juglandaceae > Pterocarya > Pterocarya stenoptera. The sequence continues at coordinate 637,795 of QEOT01003245.1, forward strand.
GATGATGAAACTTTAGAGGGATAAAATAATAGGAGATCGAATGTGCGTGCATAAGGAAGTAGCAGAAGGTATTGTGCCGTGCACGTAGGTAAAAAGGCCAGCTCATGTGGGCATTGTGCAGGTGGGTGAGGTAGGTACAGAATAAATTATAAATCCATAGATGAGTGTAAGATCCACCCACGACTAAAAATATATATATTTATATCTTTAAAACTTTTAATGAGAAAGGAACTCTAGAATTTAACCCTAATCTAAAACTCAAAAATTTAAAATGGTCTTAATCTTCATACTCGAAATAAATCATTTCTCCAATAATAATCTCGAGCCTTCAGAAAAATTTCTTGGGTAACTCTTTAATTATTCAGGGCTCAATTGGTCCATAAAATAATAGATGAGCTTTAACTTTAAATATCAAGCTCAAATAAAATCATAACCTGCCCAAAATAAATCTTTGCTTCGTAGCATAATCTAAAAAACTTTATCACTAATTCTCAAGTGGCTTTTCATACAAATATTTCCAAAAATTTTGAATGCGGCTTGGCGCTGGACTCGGGTGTTACATTAGTAGGATCAAAGATGAGGATCATAATGAGCACAAAGCATCATGAAATTATTGTGGTAAGGTTTTATTGTGTCATCCTAAAAAATAAGGTACTTCATCCTTGAAGTATCATAATTGGACATATAAATCCTTTCTTGGTAGTGGGATTGGAAGGATAACCCCCAATCCAAAACGACTGGAGCTAGGAAGGGGGTGATGACAATGAACAAAAGATAAGACTGAGCCTAGATTTCCAATCCCTTCTCGCATTATTATTATTTGAGACTGTTTGAAGTTATATGTGTAAGAGAAGTATAAGTTAATGGCAATGTTTTATACATCTAGTTGTAAGATTTGTATCACCATTGATTTATGGACATTGGTTCAAAATCTTAACAATATGTACATAACGGTTCATTTTATTGATAATGATTGAAACTTGTACAAGAGAATAATAATTTTATGAAAGTTTCTTATCATAAAGGGGCAACAATAGGAGGAGAAATTGAGTCATCTTCTTCAATGGGGTATAAAGAAGATATTTGCCATCACTATCAATAATGCATCTTCCAATCAAACAATCATTGATAATTTGAGGAGAAAAGCCAAAGTTAGAAATTGTCTTGTGTTAGATAATGAGTTTGTGCATATAAGATTTTGTACACATATTTTAAATTTCATTGCAATGAAGGGTTGAAAGAAGTTGATGAATTAGTTGTGAAGGTTCGATATGTAGTGAAGTATGTGAAGTCTTGCCCTACAAGACTCAATAAATTCAAGTTATGTGCTAACAAGCAAAATATATTGGGTAGTGGGCTGTTTTGTCTTGATGTTCCAACTAGGTGCAACTCTACATATCTTATGTTGAGTACAACTTTGAAATATCATGCAACATTTGACCTGATGCAAGATGAAGACGGTCAATTTGTACCACATCTCTTGGAGGTTGGAGGGGGAACCAAAATCTGACGATTGGGAAACCGTTAAGGCCTTTGTACAGTTTTTGAAGATTTTCTATGATGTCGCTTTATGGATTTCGGGATCAACTTATGCAACTTCAAGTTTTTAAAGAAGTTGCTACACTATATAACCATCTGAACAAATTTTCTAAAAATGTTGATAAGAAGTTGGCAACCATGTCAGAGAGAATGCTATTGAAATATAATAAATATTAGGGTGATTTTGAGAAGGTGAACAAAATCTTGTTCATTGCAGCTATGCTTGACCCACGCTCCAAGTTGGAAGTTTTGGAGTTTGGGTATATTGACTTTCTTGTCCCTGAGCCAGCATTCGAGCTTGTTGCACGACTAAGGGGAATCATTGAGCAGTTGTAAAATCAATGTTCAAGTAGGGGCCAATCAAGTGCTGGTAAAACCCAAAGCAATAGTTCTTATGATGATGAGGATGATCTCTATAGTAGGTATCACCAATATCAAGCATAAAAGTGTTGTAGAGTCCAAATTAGAATTGGATAATTATTTCATGGGAGGCCTTGAAGGATTAACACCCGACTTTGATATTCTAATGTGGTGGAAGGTGAATTCAAGCAAATATCTAGTCCTTGCCAATATATCATGGAATGTGTTGGTTATTCACATCTCTACTATTGATTCTGAGTCAGCATTTAATGTTAGGGTTGTGTGTTAGATTCCTTTTGAAGCTCATTGGTCCCAAAAACAGTTAAAGTTCTTATTTGCACTCAAAATTGGTTGAAGACTCCCTTCATTAATTATGACTCACAAGACTTGAGGGAAGATGCCAAAAGCTATAAGCTGGAAAATGATAAGATTTATTTTGAAATATCATATATTTTCATGTGTTTTTTTAATAATTATATTTTTAACATAATTTTGTTTCTTCATGTAGAGATAATTTTGAATAATATTTTGAATATAGACGGTTGAAGAATACGAGGTATTTCCACTTCCTATGTTATATGTGTTATCTAGAAATATAGTTTTAAGTACAAGTCCATCGCTAATATAGTATTTCCTTTGTCATGGTTATGTTTTTTTAAGTGAGAGAGTTGCTTTAATTATATTGTTCCATCAAAGTAAATTAGTAAAATGAGAGACTGCAGGTTTTTGTACACACACAAGCTTTTTACGTCTCGAGTACTTTGAAATCATTATGAATGGCAAAAAATCTATGATTTGAAAATGGTTTGCTGGACTATTATGATAAAATTCTTAATGTCAAACATCAATGATTAGCAAGAGAGTTTTTGGTCTGAGTTGGTACTAGAAAAAGAGAACAATAGAAAATAGAAAAAGAAAAAAAAAAAGCTTGCTTATTGGTATTCTTTTTTGGAATCATGAATCTAGTAAAAGATGGTTTCATTTAGAATGGCTTGTTATTTGATTAATACACATTACTAAGAACATTTTCACAGTTGTACATGTTTTCTCTTTTTCAGAATAAGACACAGAATTACTATAAATTACTTCACATCTGCCAGTGTAATCATGCATCTTTCCAGGCCTACTTATTTATACAGAAGAACTAAATTATATAAAATAAAAAACCCAACAGAGCCAGGTACGGAGAAATGAATTTTATATGGTCAAAACTAGTTTTGAGGCTTCTGAGGATGAAAGATTGTTGAACTTTGCTTGAGTAGTTTGTAAGACCACGTGATCATGTGCATAGGTCCTTAATCTCTTCCTCCTTCATCAAGTAGTTATAATTCAGCAGAAAATCAAAAGATGTTATGTGCTAATGGAAGGTGTGTGTTGATATCTAGAGTTTACAGAGGAAAGAAACTATTGAAATGCTGAGAGCCGGAGACAAACTCATGAAACTACCCCTATCATAAATCAATACCATTAGATGAATATTGTGTTTCTCAAGTTTCTTTGTCATTTTTTTTTAAAAATATTTATTAGTTATTTTGCTACTCCACATCAAGAGAGGATTCCATGACTGTATTTTGCTATTCATATACTAACTCATAATGCTCTTTTCGTGTTGTCTTTGTACTATGTGCTCTGCTACCATTTTGGGATGTGGGGTGTTGTATTAATTGGTGGAATGAAACAATGATCATTGATTCATTATGGTTAATTAATGTCTTTTGGTGCAAGAGTATTGAAGTCCCACATGTAAAATAGCAATTACAATGCCAATTAGAGAGGAAGAGTTTTCTAGCAGCTACCAGTTTTCTTATGCATTAAGAGAATTGCAGTGATCTTTTTGGTCAAATTTTCAAAGGTCCATGCATACTGACTTGCTCGTATATACTGCATTTTTTGTTCCATGTTATCAAAAGTCCGCCAACATGCCACCCTGCAAATATTAAATATGCCAAGACAATTAGATCCAATAGCAAAAAATATATATAATTGGATAATAATGATCAAACAAGATGTAAACTTAGATCTAGTTGCAAAAAATAATTTGATAATAGTGACCAAACAAGATGTAACCAGATATTGGATTTTCTTTTGAAATTTTTTGTATAGAATTTGAGCCAATTAAGTCTAGATGAACAATACTCGCCGGATGATTTCGAGGGTGGATGTGGTTTTTGCAGATGGCATCGTGTCACTATTTCAATTTGTTTATGCAAGTATAAGTGTGTCAACTCCCAATTTCTGGGAAGTTGTGGGATAGATGGCGGATTGTACCGATCAACTTTTTACGACTTCCAAAGACTTAAAAATTGTACTAGAACATGTGTACAATCAGGGGCCGACCTAACCGCCACGCCACAACCCTCCCAAAAAAAAAAACATTTAAAAATATGCTTTAGTATATAGTTTTTTTTAAAGATATCTTAATATAAAGATAATTTGATCTCTAAAACATTTTCAAAAATCTCATTTAGTACTTAGTTGTCTAGGTATCTTTTAGTTTTTTAATAATTTTTTCATACTTACACATATTTTTTGTCATTAATAAAATCTCACGTTCTCTTTTTGTTTTTGTTTTTGTTTTTTTACATCTCATAAGAGACAATAAAATATCTTGGTCTCTTTTTATAAATTATTTAGTAAATTTACAACCTTATTTTTCTTATTTATTTACACTTATCCTTATAAATCTTCTACTAGCTAGCTTGTTTGGATTAGTTTTGTTAATAAATACATATATACTACTATCAAGTTAAAAATTATAAGTGAATGCAACAAATCTCACATAGTTATTTCTATCTATATTTTTACTTAATTTCTATCTTTGTTTACTTAATTTTTATCATTTGCTTCGAAAAATCTTATATAGCTATTTTTATCTTAATTTTTATTATTCACTGAGTCCAATGGAACTAAAGTGAGAAGTTTAGATGGGTAGTTTTAATAATTTAGTTTGTTCCTAGATAACAATCTTATATGGTTAATATTAAATGTCGATGACATACTTTGCTACCTTAAATGTTGGTTGCTGTTCACCCCTGTATACGACACACTTTGCTAATCTCCCCAACCCCCCTCCCATGCACCAAATCTTAGTTCCACCCATGTACAATGCATTAACTGTGGTGGAGAGTGGGGTGGTCGATTTTTGAAGATTTGAGGCCCTTAAAGTGTGGCACATGTCATTGATGTGGGCGGCACATGGGACGCACACGCACCCACCATAAAGATGTGCATGAGGCACACCTTTGGAAAGGGAGGACAAGGGAAGAGCCAAGTTTCTCCTCTCATCGTCGATACAAATGGGTATGGACTAATATGAATATGGACATGATGAGAGGAAGGGAGCCGGAGGGAAGACTCTCATCATCTCATCTCCCCTCTCTCCCATACAAAATAGGCTTAGATTTTGATTTGGAGCTTGACTGAGAGAAAGGGTTGTAAGAAGTTGTGCAAATATCTATTATTATTAGGAAGATAGACAGATTCTGTAGACTTAAATGCTATTGGCAAATAATTTCTTAAAAATAGAGTAAAGTTGCTCATCATCCCTTTTACTAACATCCTCTCACCATTACATGATGTGGTATTAAATTATTGAAGACCTTTTATTATATTTAACTTGTCGGTCTATCATTTAATATCACATCAAGAGATGTTGAGAGGATGATTATAAATAGACGTTTCCTTAAAAATATAGTATATCCAAGCATTATATTTATCTCTTTTAAATTCTAGAATTTAGTTAGAAAAAAATTGCAGACAATAGTAATCTTACTAGGTCTTGAAATAGTCGAGGAATATTCAGGCCTCGTTTGGATAGTCAGATGAGATGAAAAATCTATGAATATATAGTAGTGAAATAGTTTGTGAATAGTAGTGAAATAGTTTGAGTTAAGATTTTTATTGGGTTTTGAAAAATAAGAAAGAAAAAATTGAATGAAAATATTATAAAATTAAAATATTATTAAAATATAATTTTTTGATATAATTTTAGTTTTATAATTTGAAAAAGTTGAATTATTTTTGTGTTTTATATGGAAGTTTGGAAAAATTGTAATTATTAGTATTGATTAGATGAAAAAGTATTAAAGAGAAAATAAAAAATATTTTTATTGACTAGTATTTAGATATTGAGATGAAACCAAGTGCGTATCCAAACGAGGCGTAGACATTCGGGGAATAATAAATTATGGAATAGTGTAGCTTCCATATGGATGCAACTGTAAGTCTGCAATAAAGGCACAAAAATTATAGATTGTTGTCATAAATCCAGACTGTAGGATCACTAAATTCACCTCATTAGATTTAGGGCTCTCTATTTATTTTGGCGCTATTGCTCCCCAATTCAAAGGGTCATGGGCTTGCTGGACGTAAATGGACGCTAATTGCAGGCCCAACTCGCAATCCTAATTTTTAGTAATAAATCACTAATTATTTTTAAAACAAAATTTTGAATGTAAAACTACTATTTTCAATATCATATTAAATTATTGTGTGTCTCCAAAATTTAAATTAATAAAAATAATATATTTAATTTTTTAATTATAAAAAATTCAAAAGTCATAATTTTTATTTATATTTTTAATATCATATTAAATCATTATGTGTCTCAAAAGTCACAATTTTTATTTACATTTTTTGTAGTTGGTTCATAATTAGTTTTTTTTTTGTTTTTGGTCTCTTGAATTAATATACATGACGCTCTTGTCTATAATATTCTATGGAAAATCTCATTTTAGGGGAACTTATTATACATATAAATTCTTCTAACGAATATTTTCCGGGAAATCATAATGATTTCTTAATTCTGCAATTAGTTTTAGACCTAGGGAAAAATATGCAATTCTGGCAATGTTCTCCCAAACTTTTAATTCAATTTGACAAAACTCCCCCTCAATTAATTACCAGTAAGTTTAATTTTATACACCTCGATCACCCTAAATATTATAAGGTATTTTTAATTGATCACGATTGCTGTATCAACAAAGATATTATATAAAAGTAAGTTTATAAGCTGACTTGGTTTAAGATATGTCAGATTTATATTATATCAAAAAATATTTGATTTCTTAACGTATGATGATATCAAGTCACATTAGCTTATAAACTTACACTACAAAAAAACTGTTTATTTGCAGTCAGTTAATTCCAACGAAATGACTATTTACAGCTAAAATAAATCTGTTTTGGTCATAAATAATCTTTTCGTCACAATTAAATGATCCCAAAAATCCGATTTTCTTGTAGTGTTATTTTTGTTAGTTTTTCTATAAGATCAATTTGGAGACCAAACGTTTGTCTTTCAAATTTTCACTCAAGAATCTTTGCATAACACATGGGACATGTCAAAGAGATGAAAAGAATAACTTTAATTATGAAAATATGGTAGTTAAGGTGTAAATCAAGGAATTATGATAATATGGGATGTAAATAGAAGGAAAAAGGATTTGAGTTTAGAACTATTACACTTGAAAGTTTTAATACGTCGTTATGTATGATTCAAATAAGTACGTATTAATACACAAATAAAAATATTCAAACATCTTAGATTGAGTACTTCGAACGAACCACAATATTGAATCAATTTCATCAATATGCATCTTAATTCTATGATCGGCTATAGTCTTTTTCGTAATGGGTGGATCCATTTCTCCCATTGTAAAGGGATGGATCTACTTTCAATCTTTTTCTCTTTCTTTCACAATATGATTGGCGCTTGATACGATCCCAATCGATAGATTGGAAAAGAAAGGAGATCTTGATTGAGGAGAACCAACATAGGACAACGTTTTTAAATTAAGGTTTTCTCTAACATATAAATAGGCCTGTTAATTTGCCCTTTGAATTGAAGTGATGAGGTCATTTTGTGCCATATAAAGCTAAAAAAAAAGTTAAAAGAATTTTTGAGTGCTGCAGCACTAGCAAAAATTGCAAACATATATACACTAATTTTTGAGTATTTGTGATGAATTATTTGCGAGAAGAATGACTATTTGCAACGGATAAAAAATCATTTTAGTAGGAAATAATTATTTTTGGAGGAAATAATTGACCACAAATCAGTAGTTTTTTTTGTGTTATAGTTGAAGGAAATAGAAAAGTGAAGTGAAGAAATGAAGTAGAAAAAAATGGAGAAATCTGGAAAAAACAGAGAGTACGTATCTCACACACTTTTTTTTCCTAATCACACAGCTATATAGATAAAATAGACTTTTGACTCTTCAGCTTACATTATATTGTAATCAAACACATATTAACTCAACCATTTACTTGAAACACAGTAGGAAATAAATATTGCATATAATGAAGATAAGCACATTAATTTCAATACTCCTCCGTAATGTGTTTATATGTAATTCCCAGCATGGTTCTCAACATTTGAAATCTGTCTCTTGGCAGAGATTTAGTAAAAATGTCTACAAGTTGTTCTTCAGTACTGTAGTACTACTTCAATCGAATCTTTCCACTAGCTTCAACTTCTCTTAAGTAGTGATATTTTATTGCAATATGCTTTGTCCTATTGTGAAAAACAAGATTCTTGGCAATGGCAATTGTAGACTTATTATCACAGTAAATCTCAACTGATTTTAGCTGCTTCTCTCCCATATCTTTCAAGATTCTATTAAGCCAAATAGCTTGATTTGCAGCATCTGCAACTACAACATATTCAGCTTCTGCAGTGGATTGAGCAACACTATTTTGTTTCCTTGAACTCCATGAAAATACACCTGAGCCTAGACTGAAACAGAAACCTAAGGTGCTTTTTAAATCATCCACTAAGCCTGCCCAACCACTGTCACTATAACCAATAAGTTCTCCATCTAGACAATGCTTAAACCAAATTCCATAATTAATAGTCCCTTGCAAATATCTAAGGATTCTTTTTCCTGCACCGAAATGAACTTGGCTAGGTTCTTGCATAAATCTTGACAGTAGATTTGTAGCAAACATTATATCTGGTCTTGTAGCAGTTAAGTAAAGAAGACTGCCAACCAAACTTCTAAATTGAGCTGGATCAGCCTTTTTAACTCCATCATCTTTTAAAATTTTTCTCTTGCAACTAGAGGAGTTGTTACTGCTTTACACCCGAGCATATTAAACTTGGACAACAACTCTTCAATGTATTTTTTTTTTTTTAGAAATGAAGATACCATCCTCTTCTTGATATACTTTCATTCCCAAAAAATAATTCATCATGCCGAGAATAATCATTTCAAAGGTCTTCATCATATTTTCTTTAAAACTTCCAATGTTTTGAATATTGTTTCCTGTAAAAATTAGATCATCAACATACAAGGAAACAATTAATATATCAGGAGCTCCTTGATACTTTGTGTAGAGTGTATGTTCACTTTTGCTCCTTTAAATCCTTGGTTAAGAAAATAATTATTTATCTTCCCATACCAGACTCGAGGTGCCTGTTTTAGGTCATACAAAGCCTTTTTTAATCTCAACACTTTTCCAACTTCTTCAACAAATTCCTCTGGTTGTCTCCCATACACTTCTTCTTGCAATTCTCCATTTAGAAAAGCAGACTTCACGTCTAACTGATAAATTCTGCATTTCTTGTTTGCTGCCAATGCAATCAATGATCTGATTGTGTCTAACCTTGCAACAAATGTTTCATTGTAGTCTCTTCCACATTGTTGAGCATACCCCTTCACTACTAATCTGACCTTATATTTATGTACTGACTTATCTGGATTCAGCTTAGTTTTATAAACCCATTTCACACCAATAACTTCTTTTTCTGGAGGTAGATCAACTAGCACCCATGTATCATTTTTCTTAACCATCTTCATTTCCTTCTTCATGGCTTTGACCCAAACTTTATCCTTTGAGGCTGCTTCAAAGTTCTCAGGTTCTAATGAGAGGAAATTACAACTCTCATAAATCTCATTCAAAGATCTAAACCTTCTTGGTGATGAATCATCTGAACTATCGAAAAGGTCTTCAATTTCTTCATTTTGAGCAGCATGATCAATTCCAGGTTCTGAATTTTCAACTGGAACAAAAATACTTCTGTTTGAAACCTCACTGGCTTCCTAATCCCAGAAATCACCTTCATTGGACTGAACATCTCGACTTATGATCAATTTTTCAGTTTCCAAGATAAAGACTCTATACCCTTTTGATTAAGTACTATATCCTAGAAAGATCCCTTTTTGAAATTTCTCCTCCAACTTGTGTCTCTTTGGAGCTGAAACATGCACAAAACAGATACAACCAAACACCTTTAAGTAATTAGCTAAAGATTTTCTGCCATACCATGCTTCAAATGGTGTTTTATCTGGCAAAACACTTGTGGGACATATATTCAACAAATAAACAACAATGTTTACTGCTTCATATAAGAATTTTAAGGGCAATTTTTTTTTTTTTTTTATCAAAAAGCATTGATCTAGCCATCTCCATTACGGTTCTGTTTTTTCTTTCAGAAACTCCATTTTGCTGAGGAGTGTATGCAACAATGAGCTGATGTTCCAAGCCTTCTTCTTCACAAAATTTGTCAAACATTTGAGAATTGTATTCGGTGCCCCTGTCACTTCTCAAGGCTTTCATCTTAAAACCACTTTGAGTTTCAACTAGTAGTTTAAATTTCTTGAAAATTTCCAACACTTCTGATTTTTCCTTCAAAAAATAGACCCAAGTCATCCGTGTATAATCATCAATAAATAAAAGAAAGTACCTGTTTTGATTTAGTGATGGTGTTCTCATTGGACCACACACATCCGAGTGAACCAATTGCAATGGTTCTTTGGCCCTCCATGTACTTTTAGATGGAAATGATCTTTTGTGTTGTTTTCCAAGCACGCATCCTTCACAAACAACCTTCTGTTCTTGCACTAGAGGCAAATCTTTGATCATCTCTTTCTGTTGCAATTGTCTCAAAGCATCATAATTATAATGCTCGAACCTTTGATGCCAAAGAGTGGAATTATTAATCTCTGCACTCATAGCTTTAGGATGCTGCCATTCAATAGGAAAATTCCTATTACAGCCCATTTTAATTTCTGTTATCTCCAGATTATTTTTATCATCAAGAATTCGACATGTATTATCTCCAAAATGTAAAGAGTAACCATTTTGAATCATTTGACTAACACTTAACAGATTTTGTTCAAGGGAAGGGACAAGTAAAACATTTAATCTACTTGGTACATTTCCTTGTTTGAATAGCAACTATTCCTTTGCCTTTAGACTCCACTAATTCACCATTTCCCATCTTGACTTTTGTCTTGACAGATTCATCAAGCTGCGGGAAGACTTCCTCATTTGCTACCATGTGGTTACTACATCCATTATCAATAAACCAGATGTTGCTAGTTTTGTTGACAGTAGCTTGACAAGCAAAAAACAAGTGTTCTTCATTCTTCTCCTCGATATAGTTTGCATGTTGGCTAGTTTTAAACCTGCAGTCTTTCTCAATATGGACAAATATTTTACAATTAGTACATTGGGGTTTGCCTTCATGAAAGCAATCATTTTCAGCATGATTGGTTCTTTTGTAGATTCCACAAGGTGGAAATTCCCTTTGTTTACCTTTCTTCTTCTCATCTTTCCAAGTTTTCTCTCCTTGCTTTGAAAAATTCTGACTTTGTTTCTTCAAATCTTTTGGCTTTTGTGATCTTACATTTACTTTAAATTGAAATGCATTTTCAAGAGTATCTTCTATTCTTCTCTCAACTCTTTGTTCATGTGCTTGTAAAGACCCCAACAACTCAGCAATACTTAAAGTATTTAAATCCTTAGATTCTTCTATTGCAGCAACTACATGATCAAATTTCTCTGTGAGGCTAATTAAAATCTTTTGAACAATGCGTTGGTCAGAAATTTCTTCTTCATAGGTCCTCATCTGATTAACCAACTCAATTAATCTAGAAGAGTACTCTTTAACCCTTTCATTTTCCTTCATTTTAAAATTTTCAAACTCTCTTCTCAAATCTTGAAGTTTGATAATTTTTACTTTTGCATTTCCTTAAAACTCTAATTGTAAAATATCCTATGCTTGCTTAGAAGTTGCAGCTCGCATCATTCTAGGGAAAATAGAGTCACTTACAGCTTGTTGAAGCACAAATAATGCCTTTGCATCTTTTTGTTGCTAACCTTGATTTGTTCCTGAACTGCAGCAAATTGGCCTTCAGTTGGAGTAGTAACTCCTTTCTTTATCACCTCCCATAGATCTTGAGAGATGAAGAAAGTCTTCATCTTGATGCTCTAGAAATCATACCCTTCTCCATTGAAGATAGGGACTGGTGCTGTTGCTCCAAAGGTAGACATATTTTCAACCCAAAGTAGACCAAACCTAGCTCTGCTACCAGCTGTTAGAGTTGAAGGAAATAGGAAAGTGAAGTGAAGAGATCGATGAAGTAGAAAAAATAGAGAAATCTGGAAAAAATAGAGAGTACATATCTCACACACTTTTTTTTCTTGATCACACAACTATATAGATAAAACAGACTTGTGACTCTTCAGCTTACATTATATTGTAATCAAACACATATTAACTCAACCATTTACTTGAAACACAGCTGGAAATAAATGTTGCATGTAATGAAGATAAACACATTAATTTCAATATTTTGTAGTATTCTTGTCTGGCAAGATAAAATCTCTTCATTTTATGTGAGAGAGAGTATTTATTTTGGTTATTCCTGCCAGGTAGACCTTTAGTTACCCACTTAATTACGTACCTGTAATTAATGACAAAAACAAATATGACTTCTCTTCTTCAGACATTATATACAATTCAAACAACTTTTTTTGTTAACTCCTTCAAACCCTGCAGGTATCCTAAAGTTAATTTGTCCAATACATTCTTGTCAAAACTTTACGTTTAGCTGAGATTCATATCAGGATGTTACACGTGGAACAATTTATCTGAGATTTTTGCTGTACTGTAATGATTAAGCTTCCATATTGACCCCAATTCAGTTTCAAAAACTCATGCATGCATGGCTGCTGCTTTCTCGTGCACTCAATTTAATTGGCACAAGCGACAGCTTCATATTTTCCATGTATTGACGTGTACTGTTAATTACCATTGGAGAGGTCTCAATACAGATAAGCATGAAGACTAGAAAGAAACACATATATAGTGAGCATCAATATTATCGAATGATCAGGCTATGCATTGACATGATATAAATTATATATATATATATATATAGATAAACACACACACACACACACGATGCATATATAGATTGGTATCCAATATGTTCATTTTTAACAACATGGTAATCAACTGATTGATATGCCAAACACACTACTTATGTGTTTTGATTATACGTAATTCGAATTATATATATATTTTATAACTGATGTTGTATAAATCTACACACCGACTTGCAAGTGACATATTTCATGATATGACAAATAATTCCGTCGAGTGTGATAAAGGAAATATTTGGTAATTTTGAGTGTATTTTCACTTTATATATTAAGGGCCAGGCAAGCGTCTTAATCTCATTTCCCATTTGGTCATTATCTTATTTGGCTTATAAGTGTGAGTGGAAAGTCCATTTCCTTCGCAGGGTTTCATCATCATCATCGTCATGATCTTGTTCTAATATCCAGCTTGCTTGTATTTCTTCTTTTGCAGGAGCAAATTAAAGCATTAATATTATTGAAATATGGAAGATACCAACGCAAAGGTCATCAGTACTGGCGTTAATGGCCAGCAGCCGCAGGGCGTGACACCAATATGTCCTAAAAAGCCAATTGAAGCGATGCCGCCCTTCCCTCCGACGTTTCCACCAAATATTTCTTTAGGCAGTAATGGATCATTTCAAGTGTGGAAAAAACCCGCAATCCTCGCCAACCATGGCCGCCACAATATTGGGTCTAGAAGAGGGACGGAGAGCTTTTTCCAGCCACCTGCTGCCAGCTCCCCTGATCTTGCACCTAAAGGAGACGATGATCGTAACAAAAAAACCCAGAACCCATCTCCTTCATCCGATGGCGCTACTGCTGTAAAATATGTTGCTGGTGCAAGTGACCCTTCTAAAGTTGAGACTCTGAATGGCACTGTGCGGGTCAGATGGGGTAAAAACCTAAATCCAAATATGGACCCCAAAAGGATGAAACGGTACTGAGCCATTTTCGATCCTTTCATGCATGATTAATACTGCTTTCTTTCTCTTTACGTGCGGGTTATGATGATCTTATTTGAATCCATGATATATATATAGACATATAATATAATTTTCTTCATGATATTCTTGGACATGTTTTTTTTTTTTTTTTTTAGGATTATATCAAACCGTGTTTCTGCACAGAAATCTCGAATGAAGAAGCTTCAGTACGTTACTGATATGGAGCGGAAGGTGAAAGCTTTAGAGGTAACCATGAAGCTCATCATGAGTACGATCTTCATCAGAAACGGGTGGCTCTTCAATATGCAATTTTTCTTAAATACGAGTTGATTTAACGATGGGATATATATTATATGCAGGCTCAAATTGCAGTCTTATCTCCTCAAGTTGCACTTTATAAAAACCAGCAACGTTTGCTGCAAATGGAGCAAAGAAGCTTGAACCAACAAATGCTCCATTTCAATACCAATAAGATTCTTAGAGATGGTGCGTACGCATCGTCCTCGATCTCTGTGAGTGTATATATATGTTTGCGTGCCTTCCTTTAATGGTAGTTTCTCTTTTGGTAGCCGAGATTGAAGAGAACAAAGCAGAAGTGAATAGGCTGAGGCAACTCCATTTGAGCCAAAAACAACAGCAAATCCAGCCCGCGCAGAAAAGCTTCCTTAATTGGGAAACAGCTGGGATAGAGCAGATGGTATATCCAAACTTAAATCAACGTCAGATGGGAGAAATGGTTTATGCGAACTCAACCCAAGGTAAAATCAGTACTTTAAATAATTAACCTAGCTAGATAGCAGCGAATTCACTACTAGATCCGGCCTTTACTCATGTTTCTATGTTTGCTTGATTTCTAGAATCCATAACCATGCATATGATACATATATGGTTAGAGTAAGTTTTCTTTCCATTCTTGCGTTTGAAAATCAAGGAACAAAAATCTGCAAAGCAACCCTATAAACAAATAATATAATTTCTCTATTCATGTACAGATCATCATCTAAATCTGAATTGTCATTTCTTATTGAAATTGATCATGAAAGGAAGACTTAATATATAAATCATCCTGCATGATAGTTTAATTTTTTATTTTTTTTTAATTATTATGTAATACTTCACAAGAGAGACAGAAACAGAGAGCTAGGGCATGCATTATAATACTATAAATTAACATGGTGGCCAAGGGTTGACATCTTATCTTCATCTCAAACATTGTGACTGACTTGATCCTTTGGGTCAATCTAAGTGCTCAAAAATAGGACAAGAGAAAAGAGTAATATCATGTAGAAGTATGGAAAAGATCGGTTATGCGTACAGTCTTTTAGGGCAACATTATATCTTAATAAATATTGTAAGGTTTACTTAATGTATCTTTTTCTTTTATACGAAACTCTAAAATTTGGGAAAACCTTGACGGATCTTAATTCGTAAAGTATTTACTTATACTCTGTCTTAATCTTATATATGTAACGTCATAAAAAAATAAAGAGATTAGGGGTGATCAAATCTTATGATTTGTTATGAATTATCTCCTATGTTCAGGACAATTATAATCAAATTATTCTCTCCTGCATTTTAGGATCGATTTGATTTTGACATTATCTCTACCTGCCATATTTGTATTATCGTTACAACCTACCTCGAGTTTCAATTATTAGGACTCATTTGTTACGTAAATACATTTTTTTGTGATGTATCTAGATTTTATATGAAATAAGATAACAAAATGCAATGCTTAGGGTAACTCCAGTGGTGGATGTAGGCTTGTGTGGCTAAACCACTCAAAACCCTTTCTGTTTTATTCTTCTTCTTCCTCTTTTCTCTAAAAACTCTTGTTATATTAAAAATCTTTCGTGGGTTACGGTCAAAGTCATTGGCCAATGCCAAGTGTTGATCCTTGATCATCATGTGGGATTCAATTTTTAGGATTTCATTCACTCGCCTTTCGTGATCTTCCATGATGGTGCCCATCCCTTTAGCCAATTGTTGTTTCTCTTCCACGATGGTGATATAATAAACTTTGTTTCCTTTAAGTTCATCAATTGGTCTCTTTCATGCATTACCACACCAATCAAACCATATCTACAATAAATACAAATTACAATCATTATCAAACAGTCCCCCTTCTCAACAAGAATTTCAATGGCATTTATGGTGAATACTTGTATGACATCTTTAAATTTTTCGATTTTCCATAGGAAGAGGTGGGAAGGGAATCCGGGAGTAGAAGATTGTAATGCTTAATCAGACATTAATAGACGTTTGGATAAGTTTTTCACCTCGGTTTTGTAGTAAAATTTGTAATGACACTCCAAAATGTCTTGAAAATTGACCTTTTTGCTCCACATCTGGTAAAAGAGTTGCAAGTAACTTCAAAAGTCAATTATGATACTCCATATTGATGATAAGTGTATGTATTATATAGGATTTCATACTGCTTAAGAAGGAGAAGTTATATATTGCTCTATGTAAGATTCCAATAGGACTCCATTCTAAAAAGCAACAACTCTTTCTTACTTGAAGCCCCACAACCATTGACCTTGGGATTATCATCCTTTTAACTATTGACCTTGAAATTAGCATCCTCGTCAAGCCTATATAGCAACTCATAACATTCCATTTTCTTCTCTTCTTCTTACATTTTTCAGCCTAAACATACATTTTCAGTCTCTCTTTTCTTTATTGTTTTCATATTTATCATTATTTAGCCAATGAAATTTTGAAAAAGTCTTGATTGTGGTTGTTTTTCTCAACAAACTCCTTAGAATCATGAGGTCATTTGGGCTTCTAAAAAGTGGAAAAAATACATCTTTCTCGCACTTGCTTCAACCTTACTTTTCAAGAATCACTTTGTTTTTTGTTACAATATGTTTTCTATGGTTAGAACCCTATATAATTCATACATATTGTTTATAAAGAGGGATTATATGTCAATAAATGGACTCTTTGTTACTTGCAGCCCAGAATAACGAAGAAAACACAACACAAGTAAATAGGCTAGGCCGAATGAATTTAACACAGCAGGAAGATCAACAACCACAGCAAGCTGGACAAACATGGATGCCAAGTAATTGGGAACTTCCTTTGGGCGAAATCATGATAAGCCCAAGCTTAAATCAATCTGGGATGCAGCAGAAAGTGAACATTAACTCAACCCTTGGTGGAATAGAGGCAATGCTGGGCTACAACACTTTGAACCTAGATCATGCAGCTCGCAATTGATATATTATAATTTGTATGGATATATGAACCTTGGGAATGGCTGGTGCATGTATCAGTCTTCTCTTAATTGGATCTTCCTATTTCTTTTCAATTTAATTGTTTGTTTGTTGTAACCTTATGATTGTATATTGTTCTATGGATTTTGCCTATTGGATTGTGTTTATTTGAAAGATTTTTGGGAAGTGAACTAAAATTTTATGTTATTCTTGATTGATTGTGTCACTGTACACATGACTGCGCTATGTACCATATGCATACTAGGGAGAATACTAATCCATGACTAAACCCTAATACACCCACTACAACAAATAAGGTCTTTTGGGACAAAAAAAAAGCGTCCCAAGGTCGTCCCAATAAAACTATCTCAAAAGGTATTTTGGGACAAAAATCAAAAATTTGTCCCAAAATGATCTTTTGGGACGAAATTTAGCTGAACTGTTCGATTACGGACGAACGAAATTGTTTTCTAGGATGATTGAAATTCGTCTCAGGAAGCCGTTCGAACGTCCAAACAAACGTTCAACCAAGTACTTCATGGTCGGTCGATCGATACTAGTCTATTCGACCAAATACACATGAAGAAATGTTCGAACAAACAAATTGATGATCGAACAAACAAATTTCCCTTAGTGCTTCAACCAGAAAGATTGGCATATGCAAAAAAGTTATTAATAGTCCACAACAATGTTAAATGTAACCGAAAGACACGTGAACTAGATGCATCGAATGTATCCATACTTATTTTGCACAAATCTTTTAGTTCATTAATTAAGGGACGCAAGTACACATCGATATCATTTCCGGGTGCTTTAGGGTCAGGAATTAACAAGGACAACATGAAATATGTATCTTTCATGCACAACCAAGAAGGTAAGTTATGTGGCACAAGTATTACTGGCCATATGTTGTAGGGTTTTGTAATATTTTTAAATGGGTTGAAACTATCACTGGTTAGCCCAAGTCTGACAATGCAAGGGTCATTAGCAAACCAAGTGTGCTTGACATCAAAATCCCTCAATACCTTAAAATCTACATGATGCCTTATACAAGTCGAATCATCCACACATTGGTCATGATGTCATTTCATTGCATCAAATGTCTTCTTTGATATAAACAATCTTTAGAGCCTCGACTTCAAAGGAAAATAGTGCAAGACTTTTTTAGGTACATAGGAATCTTTGTCCATGCTTGACATCCTTCTTAATGCCTTGCGAATAGGGCATTCTTGTCTCTACTTGTGTTCAGATCAAAAAAGGATATAAACATTTGGGCATGCATTTATCTTCATGTAATTAAAGTACAACCCACGCTCCAAAGATGTGCTTCACTATACGAGTTGGGCAATAGAGTATTAGAGAATGCAACTTTCAATAAATTTATAACCATATCAAACGATTTGATGCTCCAGCCACCAATGGTCTTGATATGAAGTAACTTCACAATAAATGACAATACGAAAAATTCGGGACAAAATGGATATAAGGGACATGATGCATCATCCAACAATTATTGCAATGTTGAAGATTCACCAGTTTCGAACATTGGACCTTGAGTACTTCCATGATCTATTGCAGAATTATCCATAAATGCTCTAGCTTGAAGGTCATTTAACATATCATCCATGTCGTCAATATATTGTCCAAAATCATTGATAGTGTCACTATCTTCTTCAGTAGTAATATTAAATAATTCTTCCTCCCCATGAAAAATACACTCTGTACAACGAGGATCAATCCTAATTATGAATAAACGATCCTCCACAATCGCTATTGGTTAGAATTACCTATTACAGCATTGACGATGTGGACACCTTATCGTATTACTTCCATGTACATTGTCCACTTCCATAGCTATGAATGTCCTCACCCCTTCATCATATTCATTGGATCTAAACCTATCAGTGATATGCATCTAAGATTTGTCCATCTTCCTATCCGATTAAATCAACAATAAACTTGAGAATAAGAACCAAAGTCCAAAACCCCTTACTAATGTACTTACAAATGTTTTAACTAAAATTATAACTAGTTTTAAGTAAAAAGTAGTAGTAGTTATATCATGCAAATGATAGATATCAAAATATTAATAATATATATATATCATGATCATTCAACTAAATAGGTGAAACGTAAAGTCTTATCTTCCACAAGACTTCCAAACTCATTTAAAAAGTGAAAGTCAAAAATCCTCAACTATGAAGATGTAAGGAAAAACTCAAGCATTATAAGATGTAGTTGGTCAATAAAAAACAATGAACCTAATAGTGCTAGTTGCATACACTAGTTAAAAAAAGAAAAGAAAAAAGCATGAGTGTGCCTTATGCAAATCTCCATATGTAGCCAGCAATTGCTAGACTTTAACTTCTTCAAGGTGACAGAAAAAAAAATTTATATAGCTTTATAGAAAATTTCAATACCATTTAAAATATGGGAGCTATACAGATTTTTCAGTAGCAAGTAGGTCCCAATTCCAAGTTATCAATGCATAAATACTGTAATCTATGTAAAAAAAAAAAATAGAAATTCGCTAGGAGTGTCAAAAATGACCCATTTGAGTGGAATGGAGGAGGTTAGATTTGAAGAAAAATACATTTTAATAAATTAATTTCTACTCGGTGACCATTGGGGTTCAAGTGAGTATTTTGAAGGTTCAAGTGATGTCATGTGATAGTAAAACTAAATAGAACAAGTTAATTGAACCAGCTAAAGGTTAATACTATGATTGACATGAGGCGTCACTGTACCATACATGATTTTGTCACAAATGTCCATGTACAACCTTTTAGAGTCGACAACATATGAAGCAACAAAACAGTCCAAAAACATCAAGGTTTTACTTACATTGAAGAAATGCCATAAGAATTGACATTAGAGTATCACCACTTAAAATCTAGGAAAGAATCATGAGCCCTGAAGAAGCTCATTCAAATGTGGTAATAAATATGATAGATGCACATCGGTGGGTTCCCCCTGACACCCTTGTGTTCATTACCACTAATATTCTGTATCTTGCATATTCAAAGTTTGACCAAATCCATTCGACAGCAGCAAGGAAACTATGAGATGAATTGGGAAAGTTGGATATCACTTGCTTAATAAATTTAAAGTGAGAAAAAAAAATGACATTTGCACATTGATACAGGTACCAAGGTCAGGAGACCATCAAAAGAAGCTGTCAAACTGTCTTCTTACCTCAAGCTCAACAAAAACTTCAGGGAGTGATCCAACTTCACCAAGAACTTCATGACCCACCAACCTATCAGCACATCTTAATTCCCATTCTATTGTTGTGCCGACCTCAATGAGATCTCCAGGTACAGGAAATTGCAGCTCATCTTGCTCAGCATACAGTGAAACTATTCTGGAATATATTGGTGTGCACCTGATGTTCCCACCATCATGATCTTTAACAACAATCCCAAGGCATACCTCAATAAGTTGCTTTACTTTAAAAAGGCTCTACAAAATAAAATTTTCAAATGAGACACCAACATACAATTGATTTCACATATCCAACTCCTAAAATCATATTTGCAGAAGGTGGTAGAAAGTTTCCATTACATAGGTCAAATAGGCAGTGGTCCAAACCAACAATAAAGGCAGACAGGAAAATTAGATTTCTGGCATACTTCAAGAAGTCATAAAATAGAATAAAATAGAAAGCCTTAATCATTAATAGAAATCCGTAAGAATTAGTTTAAATGGCAATGTTAAAAATGGGATCCACACCAACTTACGAGCCAGAGAAAGTTTCTGAGAGGTTCCTACCTTCTGAGACCCAAATTAGCATGACTGTCAGCAAAGTGAGCAAAATCCAAACAAACACGAGTCTTTTCATCTTAGTCAACAAAGAAGAATCTATTATAAAATATTTTCCTCTTACTTAATACAACTTGCAAAATATTAAAATGATCTAGAAGTGAAAACTTTATGCATCCAACATGATGAAGGGAAGGAGGAGAATCGGCTTTTTCACGAGGAAAGCAGCATGTGAATATTGGGGGAGTGAGAAACTGGTGCAAACCCAAATTAATATGGGGTATCTAGTCCAGATTCTACGTTGATAATTACATTGAAATACTATCTTAAGAAGATGAATCTATACAAATATGGAAGGAAAAGCTTAATATCTTCCTTGGACTAAGAGCAATATTAGTTATTTTTTCTCAAATCATATATTTATGCTCATTTTTGCCTTATTAGTAAATATTTGGTTTCAAGTTTTGGAAGTGATTCCGATTTCAATTTTGGCCAAAGTTTTGGTAGGATTCTTATTTATTTATGTATTTATTTCTCATACAATAATTTAGATTTTTTCATTTTAGGAAAAATATCATAATTTCAAGTTTTACTATTAATCAATAATTTTTAGAGTTTTTTTTTTTTTTTTTTTTTTTNTACAATATTTTGTGATTTGATTTCTGTGTTAGGTGTTGAAAGTTATCAAGCATTTAAACCCTTGCCTTACTGCTGAAGAGTTCCTTTACTTCTTTACATTGGTATCCCAACCGAACGAATTGTAGAGTTTTCTCCAGATATAAAATGCCACTAGCGATTTTTCTGTGATATAAATCTACCATGATGGTCTTATCCCCTAATTCTGGAAATCAAATAAATTGAGAGGAACAGAGAGATATAGCGAAGCAGGGGCCATCGAAAATTAAGAGAGATTTACATAACCCTAGCTTCCAATTACTCCCCACCGTGCACACATTAAAGGTAACGGCAACTGGTGGTAATGATTGCTCATCAAGGAATGGCGAGGTCTGAGCGGTGAAAACTAGGGATAGAATCCCCCGATAATATTCTTTGATCAGAAAATTGCAGCCCCAACCCATGAGTAATCAGCACCGTCGAAGATTGATCAGTGGTTGCTACTCGAGTGCAAGGTTTTCAACAGCTACAATTTTCATCCGTCTTTTTTCTCAAGCAACCTATGGCTTTCGTCCAAAAAGGAAGTTTGAGGTGAAATGGAGAGACAGATAAGAAAGAGAAGAGAGGAAAAGTTCGGGTTCCAAAGATTGTATTTATAACCAATTTGTTACAGCAATTTTTAATCACCATGCACAAAATTAAGGATAAATATATCGCATTTACGGTTATATTTTTTGAGACGACAAAATAACTTTTTACGGCGGTTTTTATCTTGCCATAAAGAAACTTGTGACAATTGCCTCATATGGGCGCTAAATTTTCAGTTTTTACTACCATTTTGAGGATGCCGCAAAACTTGTAGTGGGAGAAGAACATATGATCTGTTGTAGTGTCATCATGATCTAGTTAATGCCCAATGGTGATAGAATTTGTGTATTGATATACACATTGCACACACCTTAACCAGAAGCTAGCGTTCGCGGACACGAGTTGAAGCTATCTTAAAGTCAGAGATGTGACGTTGGACTTCAGGTTTGGATGTAATTTTTCTCTCACGCCCACACGCGACGTACGTTAGTCATTATAATGTCCTGATCAGCGCGCTGAGAGACGACAGATCTAAGACGGTCTCGATCGGTACGTACTCATGGCTCTTGGTATATACAATTTGACATTCATTCATTAAAATTTCTACATACACACACGCGCGCACACACACACACACATATATATATATATATATATATATATTGTGTTTGGTGGACTGAAGGACGTTGAAGACAATGATAGTGTGGGTTTGCATGGCGGTAGGAGGCACGGATCGATTGAGGGTGGTGGATAAGGCCCATGCTTTGATAAAAAAAGGTGAAAAAAAAAAGAAAAAAAACCGACTTCTAATTAGCTTTCGTAGAGAATGGGTCCCGTCCTCTTTATAATGTACTGTTACGTGATTTTGGACAAGCTTAATTTGAGATAGACCATCCCGGCCAGGCTAAATTTCAATTCCTTTACAATGTTTTTTTATACACTAATATTGCTCTATATAATATTCTCAGAGACATTAATAGTTGGAACTTGCAACTTGCAGACTAGAAATAGTGTTGACACGGCCAATATTGGTTGAGTTTTTCTTATACTTTTATAAAGAAATAAGTAGTATTAGATCAGTTAATCTCTAATATTAGAAGTGTGGGTTGGATATGAGTCATGCCACCTATATATATATATATATATCAGAATGGTCAGATGGGAGTGTTGATAATTTAGAAAATTAATGAATTGTACCACTTGGATCGAATTAATTAGTATGAGAAGATGGTATGAATATGGGAATTAATATTCACACATTATAATATTACTTGGGAGAGGGAGATTAACTGAGAAGTTTTTATGATTCTAATAGACTCTAATTTTAACCATAACTTATCTTTAATTTACAACAGAGGTTTAGATGTATCTTGAAGTTAATTTACTTAGATAATTGTAGGCCAGAGTATGTAGGCCTCTCTTTGTGGAAGACGAGTAATACCTTGCAAGAAAGGGATTATGATCTGACCAAGGAATAAAAGCGTGCATGAGAATCTGAGATGAGCTTAATAAATGAGTCAGGGTCACAGAACTTTTTTTCTTTTTTGGACAAGTGAAAATATATTTAAACTAAAAACTATACATGGATCGATCAAAGCCACGAGCATATATACCCCTGTGCATACAAGACATGATCGACATTCACTACAATAAAAATGGCATTTTTCGATTAATTTATCGCAATCAAAAGACTATTCGCAATCAATTTTTCCCAACTAAACAAAAAAAGTGAAAAAAAAAAACACTCAAAAGGCTATCTTCGTTCTTGACATGTGATAAATATATATATTTATATTTATATATTTCCATGATCTTTGAATTAGCTGTCTATTTTCGAAGGACGCGGGCTTAAAAGCATGAAGGGTTTTGGTTTTAGTCCTGAAGAAATGGGCGTGATCAAAGAAAATTCCTAAGTCAGCTGCAATCATATGTTTGAGAGAGAGATCAGAGAGAGAGAAAGAGGGTGTAAATATTTCATGATCATAAGGCATTTCTGATGAAACATTATTGAAAGAACTGAAAGATGAGCTGAAATTGATAACTCACAAACTGCAATATTTGAAAATGAAACGGATAAGATCGATGCAAGATCAGAAGCATTTACCATGACTCAAATTTCGATGATAGCAACAATCTTAGTATGCTCCTCTTGTACAAGTACCAACAGGATCTCACTAGAATTCTCTGATTCATAGAGTCAGATCAAGGGTACTCGCCAATTTCGTAGCTGTACTACTTTTCGCAACATTATAATCTTCTGTCAACCTGCTAAGCTTTGATGGCATATTCAGATCTATGGAATAGTTTCTTTTCTTTGAAGAAGAGGAACAGGAAAGAGATAAACTGCTATCCACTTCTTCGTCCACCCAACATGTACTTCTCTTAGCTTCTGCTTGTCTTGACGGCGGCCTTATGCCCAGTGACAGACTCAAATCATGATTGTCATCATGGAAACCTTTTCTTTTCCCTGTGTTTCGCTCTTCTCCAATAATATTCGCTGAAATCCACTGCGGGTTTGACTCTCTAATATTAGGTTTTTTCTCTATGCAGGGGGTTGAGCTTTTCTGGGTTTTGGTGGAAGTGTGATTGAACAGCCATTGAAATTCTTTTTGGAACACCTCTAGTCTCTTACTACTTTCTTCCTCGAAGGCAATGTTGTTATTCCTGATGTTCAAATCGACACCTCCAGAAATCCTTTCAGCTATTGATCCATGAAGACCGATACCTCTCGTTAAGTTCATGTCATCGGTGAAATAAGGCAGCGGCCTGGATATGAAGCTCCCTTGACCAGTCCAGTAAAGATCACCATATCTTGAGGGGGAAAAAAGATGAAAGATTTTGAAAATCAGATTAAACAAATATTAACTTGATTATTAATTTGAAAAAAATAAAATAAAAAAGAGAGAGATCATGAATTGTCATATATATAAAAGTACTAAAGATATATATAATCATAGGGTAGTAAAATTACCTGTATTTGGGGCTAACCCTTTGGTCGATACTTCGAAGCATGGACTGTTGCCAAAAGTGATCTGCACTTCTCGTAAGATGTCCTCTACTGATTATAACTACAAATTCATTAACATAAAACGTTCAAACTTCATATATTAATTAGAAGCTTGAGTTATAAAATAAACCCTAATTTCTACAGTCTAGATCAATAAATATTTGCCTAGCTATATTAATTGATGTACGTACCTTGACCCTGATCATCAACCTTCTTGCTCCGATACATCTGCTCCAAAACATGACCAAACGGGAAAAAAATGAAATTTACAATCAATGAAGCGAATCTCACACACTGCATATATATCCAATTGATTTTCTTTGCAGAAGTATACGAGTCATACAGCTAACTCATGATGTTTTACCTGTAAATGACTCTTGACATGAGCGATGCTTAGTCCCTTGATGTTCATTACTTGCAAAACCAGTTTCGGAGTTGCTCCTACATATATATATATATATTAAAAGGGGAAATTCATTCTTGAGAAGGAAGAAAAAAAGGCAGTAGATGTAATTAATTAATTCATGAGAAAATTTGATGATCGATTGATCTTACTCTCTTGACCCCCAAGTCTCTCAACGGCCTGGACAAAACGACGATGAAGATCAGGAGTCCATCTTAGCCTAGGCACCTTGGATCGAACATATGGCCGCACCTCAATACAGCTACCGCTCTTCTCAGTCTCCTCTACTATGCTGTTGCTCGAGCTTGCACTGTTTTTGGTCTTACTTTCATCATCTCCTGCTGATCCCTCGTCCTGATCACTCCTGTCTGAAGAAGATTTCACCTTCAAACCACCGATACACCCACTTTCCATCTTGATTAATTCTTTCTTTCCCAGCTATGGAAATTCTTTAAATTGGAAATTCGAACTGATCGCCTCTGACAAAGAAAATTTAAGCATGAGGGCCAGTTTTTTCGTGGCTAGGACTAATTTCCTCCACTGATCTGATTTCTTCCTTTGTCCAGAGATAGCAAAAAGGGTTACATAATTTCCATTTGGAGAGCAAATCTTCCCGAGCCGGCAGCTGGTTCTATCCTCAAGGATTTGAACAAATAAAAAAGCCCTAATGGATGATCTTGGTCTTAGCGTACAGAGTTTTCTGCACATGACAGACTTAGATTTTCTATGTATGCACGTAGGATAAACGTCATATCATGTATGAATGATCAGATGGGAATAGTACTCATGTAATGTAAGAACCTCGACCTGTTGTTATCTGGGGTAAGGTGAAAGATTAGAAACAAGCTCGAGAACTGGAAATTAACATGCATGGAGCCTTGGATTAGACCCAAACTCCAACGGGGCGCGTAGGAATCACATTGATCTTCAACTTCTTCTTTTTTTTCTTTTTTTTATTAATTACTAATTATCCTGTACATGCTTTGACTGTAATAATTAGTCATCTACATGATGATCAGAAAGATTACTTTCATTGTATGTGGGAAGGACTTGTACGTATAAGGTACGTGTACGTGTAGGTCAGGCCACGCATTATAAAGCTGGAGAGTGGATGAAAATCTTAATAATTAATTTCAGACACGAACCTTACAAACGTTACTGGGGCAAAGCTAGGCATTGTTGAGAGAACCGTGCTGAGATTATTCCTGTTGTCGGTGATCGGGGCCGGGGGATTTTCTTTTGCTTATCGATCACCATGGATGACCACACCTAATAACAACAAAACTTGTATTTTCACTTCTCGAAGATTCCCTGATCCTAATTTGCCAGGTTTTATATATATATATATAGTGATTCTGACATTTATTTTTGGATTCAGTGCTCTTTCGTAACCTAATGACCTTCTTCGCTAGCTAGCTAGCTACCATTTATCATACTTGAGGATGATCATGCATGATTCTGACCTGTTGCACCGAAGTTAATTACCCTGCATATAATATAGGTGTTTTATCTTTGAGTTTGCCTGCAAATTAATTAACCTGACTTCTTCGTGATCATGAAAATCTTCAAGATACTTAAGCTGCAAGCTAGCTAGCCTTCGCACATATGTGCAATTATTCTGCATATAATTAATCGATCGGATAGAAGAGCTGCATTCAAAGTAGTGCATGTTCCTTCCTAAGCGTCCTTTTTTACCGAAATAATTATTTTGACTTCTAGAGAGGGCATTGAAAAAAATGAGTCAAGCAAGCTGAGATTAGAGAATAGAAATATATAGAAGAAATATAGTTTATATAATAATTATTGATAAGAACTACAGAGAGGAAATTAAACTCTTAAATACATGGTCAAATATATGAGTATAGTGTTGGATTCAGCTTTGAGTAATGCATACTACTTAGAAAAACACTTATTCCAGATCTTTTCTGATCATGTTTTCAACAATGCACGACATGAATTAAGCTGCCTATATAATTAATAATGAGCAGGAAAATAACTAAAATAGCAGGGAAAATAGCCCTCCTTCACCAAAAGATGCCTTTCTAAATGGTTCATCCTTCAGCCAACCATGAGTTGTTATTAGTGGTTAATATATATATATATATATATAAGTACATATTTACAAAGAGAACAGATTTTCTTTCATCAATCTCCAATTTTATTATGTCTAGTCACATAATTAATCTTGTGACACCTTTGATTCTTTATATAAGGGTGATGCTACACCTACTGAGAATTTTCACCGAATAGTCAAAATTTTCTCTTT
Source organism: Pterocarya stenoptera (assembly GCA_003123785.1). Lineage (NCBI taxonomy): Eukaryota > Viridiplantae > Streptophyta > Magnoliopsida > Fagales > Juglandaceae > Pterocarya > Pterocarya stenoptera. Next base: position 665,648 of record QEOT01003245.1, read on the forward strand.
TTGTTTTTTATTTTTTTTTCAAGCATTTCTTTAAATCCCTCAAACATTTAAAAAAAATTACAAAATTATTAAATAATACTTCTTTAACCATTAAGTAAAATTAAAACACTAACATGTGAAAATTCTTGATAGGAGTGGCATTTCCCTTATATTATAAATAGTTGACCTATAAATCACTTAGAAAAAAACAGCTACTATGCTGCCCCAAAGTGACCGCTCCATTTGACCGCTCAGTGAAATTGTTTTTATTTTCGTTTAATGATAAAGGAAGTGATTTTAAGTGTATTGGTATATTTTTTTATTTTTTAAAAATATTTAAATACATTAAAAAAATATGAATAGAAAAATAAAAATAAAAATTATAAAAAGTAACTAATAGTATTTGTTTTTAAGTACTGGGAACTCGTCAAACCATCAACCTCATTACAAAGCAATTTATACGGTACTAGTATATGGTAGCTACAACAATATTGACAATAAATAACTCCAACTACATAAAAATAAGTAGATATTATTAATCTTGATCACAAGGAATTGAGGGAATTAATTAGGCATTCCGTAGCTATCGAAAGTTGCAGAGTGCAGCACGTGACCAATATTTAAACTTGAAGCTTGTTTGTTTTCATATGCTCATTGATACTCGCAAAGCTCAAAAAACCATTGCCTATTTGCCAGTACGTACTGAATTAGGGTCAACTCCTCAAAATCCCTACCATTTGTTTATTCAGTACTGCAGTCCCCACAATAACACAAGATATTTTATTTTGCTTTAAGTGCAGATAGAATACTATCCCTATTAATGCGGATCGAACCCATCATTTCAGAATGAGTATGTTTGTCTTCTTTCCCGACCCAACATCATCTTCCCCACCACCTCCTCTGTCTCTGTGCTCAACATGCTACATACATCAAACTTGATGTGAATGCATGTCATGGATGGGTCGATCGAGACCATAGCATGCATGGTAAGATTGCATTGATCTGGTACCATGCATGCATCGATGTCATCATAATTTGTATGGGCTTTTGGTTAAATGTGTTGGATTCAATTAGAATGGGCCTAAGAGATGCTTGCAAAAGGAAAGAAAAAGACTCTTGGTATCTCCGTTTTAGCTCTTGAACCGGTTGACCCGATTAGGCCGGGTCGGTTCAATAGGTTACTTAAGGCCAAAGTTTTGATTGAGATTAAAAAAAAAAAAAAAACAGTAAAATTAAATAAATTTATTTTAATTTAATTTTTACACTAGATTTTTAGTTAAAAAAAGTTCCTATCGTTTTGCAAAGTAAAATTACTGATTAAGATTTTATATCACATTTTCAACTAATAACCGATTTAATCTTTATTGGACGTTATCGGTTTAGAGAGGATTTTAGGATTTTATCAAATCTAATTTTACAAGACATGCTTTTGACTCTTAGGGCCCATTTGAGAACACAACTGCTCTCATGTATTCTTAGATATTCTTAAATTTAACTTTAATTTTCTCTTTTCTTTTCCAAAATCCAATAAAGCATATTAACTTAAACTATTTCACTACTTTTTACAAATATTCTAAGATATTATTAGTATCCAAACGAGCCCTGGAAGCAATTACAATTATTATTGTCAATAAAATTCTATAAATAACCTACACATTTGGAAAAAAGTGGCAGATTGCTTCTTCAAATGATTATACAAAAAAATTTTATGAACACCCGAAAATTAGATTTACTATTTATAATTTTCACATTATATATTAAACTAATAATAAAAAAAGAAAAGTATATTCTTAGAAGGAGAGTACGTGAAATAATTATTATGTAGAATAGTTTTAAAACTAATAATGACATAATATCTATTTGATACTTTTGATGTTCTTTCATTGAGTTAATTAATTTCTTTAATTGAATATTTTTTTAAAAAGTCCTACTTATATTTTTTTGAGGGGCCTTCTTCCACTAGAGGCCTTAGGCAATGGCCTAAGTTGCCTAATGGAAGAGCTGGCCCTAGATGTGGCACCTTGGCCCCCACATGTGATTTGGTAGGAGTCGTAACACCGGAGTGATGGCCACTTAGGTCACAAACCCAATCGCCAAGTGTAAGTGTGTGCGGACATGCAAATTGTGTACGATTTATAAACACAGCGAAAAATATAATAAAGTAGTCTAATACTAAGTACCAAAAAATTTAAAATACAACCCAACAAGAAGTTCTCCTTAAATTTATTAAAGTCATCCAGCTTTTCACAAAATAAGAAAAGAAATACTCCATCCATTACAGCAAAAAATAACAAGTCATCATTCCTCGGGTGGGGTCGGTCCATCATGCTCATACCTGTCCTCTGCATCAAAATCTACGAACTTTAGATATGAATACCACAATGGATTTCTCCATCTTAGCAAATAAATCCACAAATCAACAATCAACAATTTCTAACATGGGAGCATACAAACAAAACATATGATGCAGTCATAAGTGACTTTCCCAAAATACCCATTTAGAGAAACTACAAGAATAAATCATGCAATATTAGCCACTCACTCCAAACCCCCCCCCCCAATTTATACCCAATTTACAATCATTTATTACGGTGTGCACCATGGACTCTCCTCGGGACCATCTGCACACTCTGGCTTCTTTCGTCACACCACGGGTAACGACCGCACTTGTGACTCCGTAACGAATGAAGCCCAGCTCTGCTCCTGGCGCATACGTAACCAGACATCCTCTAATCCCCGCTAGCTAAGGGGCCACGGAGTCGTACCAAAGAGTGTTACCGTCTTTGTCAAGCTTGCTGTCGCTTGACAACAGCCCAGAGGACATCACTTAGTTTTACACGCTCCCAAGTGACTAGATGAGCTCCACCAAGATAATGTCTCATCTCGGCTAGGGGTTGTGATACGCATGCACCCACACAAAAACTCAATTTTCAAATTACACAGCATAGCATAGAACATAGCACAATTGAATAATTCACAGCAATTAATATGCAGATGCACGATATACAGTTATTGGATGGCATGGCATAGCATAAAACAATCAACCACACAACAATACAAAAGTCACAATTCAACAATTTCACAAATCTCAACCACACGCGTTTCCTAACTCTCCCTCCGACCCTTGGCCCAAATTTCCGACAACTACATTCATTAATATCCCAACACTTCACAGGGCCCCAGACCACTTCTTAATCACAACTAGGTTGCAATAAAGTTAGCGATAATTCCACGTTAGAAACATCAAGAGTCAATCTAGAGATTTACTTACTATATGGAAGGCAAACTTCTAGATGATCGAGCGAGTTGCCTAAGGTATCTCGTGCGAGCGTGCATGTCTCTACGAGGTGAAAAACAGTTATTTAAACTGACGATGCCTAAAAATTAATATAAAAACAATGGTACAAACTTACTAAGGTAACGCAGGGAGTGGTGAAGCACAGCAGAAGCAATGGCGGCGCATGGTGGACAACAACAGATTGGGGTAGTAAGTGGGACACTACAGTTGGGAAAATAGTGGGTGACAGATCTTATAAAAATAAAGGGTGGACGAAAGAAAACTCGCGGTGGAGGGTGGAGGTGCACAATGGAGTAGTGGCTAAAGTGAGCTTTAGCTCACGGGTTGGGTGGAACCAAGAGTAGAGGAAGGTGGAAATGAAAAGGGGAAGGCAAGGAGGTGTTTGAATGGCCACCAGAGCACGGATGGGAGCGATGGACCGTGGTGATGCTAGGGAAAAATCTCTCCTAAAATCTATGGGGTTACAAATCGGAGGATGCAGAAGACGAAATGATGAGGCTTGAGAGAGGAGGAAAGGCTTGGAGGTGATTTTCGAGTGAGGGAAGCATGACCTATTTATAGGTCGTGGGTTGGGGCTCAACGAACGCAGTCGCGGTTGTGATTACGGGTGCTGGATGGTTGGGGAACTACGAGCGTCGCACGCGTGGCACTCGATGGGTGGTGGGCAGCGGCGGCGAGCAGTGGCCATGGCCGAGGCTTCAAGAGGTGCCAGACGAGGAGGTTCACGGTGGAGGTAGACGGGGATGATGGTTGCTATGTGGGAACCCTATGGCGAAGGCAGGGTGGCGACAGGAGGAGGTGATGCAAGTCACGGGCCTTGGGAAGAGGATGGAAGAAAAAGAAGAAGAAAAGGGAAAAAAAAAAAAAAAAAAGGAAAGAAGAAGGGGAGGAAAAGAAACCATTGGGTTTTTTTACTTCCCAGGCCAAAACGACATCGTATAAGAGGAGAGGGAAAAAAATTCACCTTCTAAGCCAATCAAAACAACATCATTTATGACAAAGAAGGGTTGGGCTTGTTTCTAGATTTTGGGCTCTCAAAAAAAAAAAAAACCCACTCACACAACCACTTGGGCTCAGATTTTCCCTTAAAGAAAAAAAGAAGCCCACATACACAAAATAACTTAGGGCTCCACACTGGACATGACCCTTAATTAGGAATTATTCGCTAACCCTAATTAGAGCTTTGCCACTTATATATTGTACTTTTTGTACGATAGCTCCTGTGTATTGCCGCATTGTGTATTCGACTTTTAAGAGAATAAATCATCTATAGCTTCGTGGACATAAGTACGTTACCGAATCACGTAAATCTTATGTTCGTATGTGATTGATTTCGTTTTTGCTTTAATTTTTTTTTTTCCTATTGTTCCTAACAAAGACAATAAGAGGTTGGTCATTGAGGGACTCTCCGATGCTTAGATAGTTAGATGCTTAAATCCATAAAAAGAAATCACATATTTTTAGAGAGAGAAGCACAATTTTGTATTAATCATGAACCATGAGACTAGAACACAAAAGCTCATATTGGTCGTTGGTTAAATCCTCTTATTGATAGAATGAACCTCAACATTGATGGAGCCTCAAAGGGCATCATCAAAATTGATGGTTGTGGTTGGATCCTTTGTGATCATTATGGTCATTTCATGCATAGCTTTTCCATCTACTTGTCTACTAGTATAAGTGTTTTTGCATAATTTTCTACAGTTAAAGTTTGCATCTCTTTAGGTTACCAACTAGGTTTTTATAATCTCATATGCTGAATTAGATGAGATGCTTTGCAGGTAGTTAACTAGAATAAAAGTAAGAAAAGCCTTCCTTGCAGGTATATGGATCTTTGGGAAGATATACTTTACTTCGACAAATTTCTAGGTTTTGATATGTAGCATACATATAGAGAAGGAAAATGCTATTTTGATACCTGAATTTGACACCTCTTTTTGACGTCTCCTTTATTTTTTTAATTTTTAATTTTTTTACTTAATAATTAAGGAAGTAACTAGTAGTGTATTGATTTTTTTTTTTTTAAATATTTTAAAATGATAAAAAAAAAATTATGAAAAACAAATTGAAAAAAAAAATAAAAATGCCAATTTGCCGAAACGGTCAATTGGAGCGGTGCTACTCAAGCAGCAGAGTAGCACCGCTCTATAGAGAAAGCAATGAAAGGACAGATATTTTAGTTAACCTTGGAGCAACAATTATTACTTTGTCTTTTGTAATACTGTTTTGGCAGTTAGCGAGAAGTTTGTTTTCCTATCAAAATATATATATGCCTTAACAACTTTATGGAATCTTTGTTACTGACAAATTTGGTTTGCCAAACTTTAGATGGAAACATAAGTTTAAGTTTGCTTATTATATTTAGAAAAACTCTATTTGCAACCGACTGGGGGAACCCTCGCATAACCGGTGGATAAAAAATTTTATGTTTTCTACCTTTGTTCCTTCTCTCTCTCTATCAATTTTTTCCCACTTCTTCGTTTCGTTCCTTCTCTCTCTCTCTCTCTCTCTCTCTATCAATTTTTTTCCAATTCTGCTAGAGGGTCTAGTGCAAAGCTAAAATTCAAGGCTTCCAAAGACCACGAAGATGAGAGACCCAACAACGATCTTGAAGACACAGATGATGAAGATTTTTACTTTGAAGATATGAAAAAATGGTTTAAAGGTGAAATCAGTACCAAATATTTCACCGTAATTTCTCTGCTCATTCCAAAACCCCTCTAGGTTTCTTTTCCTTGGACTAAAACTGAATAGAAAAAAGAAAAGAGATGACGATCTCAAGAATTTTATGGGAGATGTTAGAATGCTTTATAAGGGAAGCAAATATATTGACCAATGTGAGAAAGCTTTCTTTTTTTTGCAATTAATGTTAAAATCTAAAGAGAGCTAATTTTCTGGATCAACATGGTAATATTTCCATTTCGGATTGTAACAAAAAAAAAATGGTTGAACTAGTTATGGAGTTGGCTGTTCTCTCTGTGGCCTTTACGTGTAGTATTGGATTTGACCCATCACTACCTTGGTGATCCGCCCGATATACCCTATCATTGCTCTAGTTGGAAAATTCTTGTTGCTTCCTTTTCTTTATACTATGTAAGTTAAAGTTGTGCTTTAACCCAAGAAAGAGCTTTCTCTTGGAGGCTCAGACGCTTTTTCTCTTCTTCTTTATATTTTTCTTCTGTTTTTTTTTTAACATATCGACTGTTCTTATGCCACGTTAGCAGATTACCTGACGGTTCCCCACCGTCGATTGTACGTAGCAAAACTGTTATATTTATTATATAGTCTTGCTTTTTCTAAATAGTTACATCTTTCAATGCTCACATATTGTAAAGGTATAGGAAATTTTTTGAAACCTTGGTTAGAGACTTTTGTAATCCCAGATATGTTTGTAATATAGTATTCCTATGTCATAAATGAATATTTTTAATAAAATTGAGGGACTATCTTCTTTTCTTAAAAAAAAAAAAAATCTTGACTTGTTGTAAGTTTTTAAAACATATCAGTCAGGATCAAGCAAGATAAAAGATGGATCATGTTGTAGTTGTCAAGGATCCTCACCTAGAAGGCAAAAAACAAAATCTTCTTTTTTTCAAACAATTTTTTTAAAATCCCTTAAACATTAAAAAAAATCACAAATTCATTAAAAAAATCATTAACCATTAAGTAAAAAAACAAAAACAAAAACAAATCGGTGAGGATCCTCGTTGGCCCAAGCAATATTCATAAAAGATAGGTGTTAAGGCATGTTTTGTAGCCGTCGTTGTAACCACTGTCTAACGCTTGCAGAAGGAGGAAGGAAAGGGTGGTTGGGTCCGGATAGCCTCCGATGCCGAAATTAATTATCGTGGGAGCTTAATTTCTAAAAATGGAGAGGATGAGTCTTACTCATAGAAAAACTTGAAGGAATTTTTCCTTCGTGTCACAGACCTACTTTTATTCGTGCCTCGTTCCTTGTAAAACTCGCCTCCATTCTCCTTTTGGAGATGGCGGGACATGGCATTTAATGCGGCCACTAGTGCTAGGTACCGGGGTCCAACCTCAGGAGAGGCCACTCTCAAACATATTTAATGTGTTGATTCTTTGAGGGACAGGATCCTGATCCCTTTAATGCATCGGGATAGGAGATAAGGGCAGACCACCAGTCGAGCTTCCCAGCAATAGGGTTGTGCATATGACCCGAAAAACCATTGGACCCGATTAAAACATCCAACCCGAACCGGCTTTTATTGGGTTGCTATCTGATCGGGTCTCCAACACGACTAGTAACTGGTTTTTTTCCATCTTGGGTGTCAACCTGTCCGAGTATAAATACAAACTTATCTTAAATTCTTAAACTCAAACCCTAACCACCCAACTCCCAAGTCCCATGAACGGATGAGAACCATTGCCTCCCATCTCCATTTGTTTAGTTACTATTTGCATCTTGGGGGAAAAACCATCGCAAAAATCGGTTTCCTACCCCACTCAAATTTCTCACCGCCACTTGCCTTATCAAAGCGGAGTGGATACAACGTCGTCGAAGTCCATCTCATCAGAGTGGTTGCTTCAACTTAATGGCAAACCAAAATAGCTGACCAAGTTAAAGCTCTTCGTCTTCGTTCACCACGGATACGATGTCGTCGAAGTCCATCTCATCTGAGTTGCGATGAAGCACGTGGGGTTCTTTTGTAGAACGTAAGAAACCTTAACTGGGTATGAGAATTCTTGTAGCCGACCGTCTTGTAAGATGAGCTTGGCCGTGGCAACGTCCGTCGAACAGGAAAAACTGCAAATATCATTTGTGTTGTGCCAACCGGATCCGATTCCAATGAGTCAGAAAAAAGACCAATATTGAACTAGACAATCGAAATGGGCAATGAACGGAGATCGAGGATTTAGTTTGGGAAAGGAGAAATTATGGTAAAGAATAAAGAGGGTGTTGGGGTGGTGCATATATATATATACATAGATAAAAGCGACCGTACCAGATGCACCGCCGACGCACAAAGTACTCGACGCTGCTGCTATCTGAATGACTCTCACCAAAACAAAGCCATCGCCGACTACATCGAGTTCATAAAGAAGACGGCTTCTGCAGACGCGGTTATGCTCTTTTTGTTTTTTGGGATCTTTTCTTGAGATTAAGGTTAACTGTTAGTTTACTGTCATTGATATTGTCATGTCAGATCTGAGATATAGATCATGGAGATAGTTTGTAATTCGATGTGTAGAAAGTAGATTTTTTTTTAAATGTCAGTCATACGGGTTCGACCCTATTTTATTTTGTTCGGATCGAGTCGGTTCGGTTTGGTGCCTTAAATGAGGACGTTGGGTTCAGGCACAAACCCAATTATGCCAGATCGGATTGCAAGCCTACCTGCCAGTAGGTCTGCTCGGGCTCTTTTTCCTTAGGGTTCGCAGGTTCTTTCAAGTAGGACAAGCCCAACCCAGACACGCATAAATCACAATTCCAATAGGTTGCTTATTTGAGAAATATAACAATATAAAAGGTTTAAATGAGAAGATTGAGGCCCTGTTTAGATATACAAAATTATTTCATCTCATCTTTTTAGTATAATATTTTTAAATTTTTACATAAAATATAATAAATAATTTAATTTTTTCAAATCTCAAAATAAAAATTATATTAAAAAATTATATTATAATAATATTTTATTCAACTTTTAATAAAACATTTGATCTCATCTAAACTATATAACCAATCTAGACCTAAAAAGTTAAGAATACAAAATGACACGTGGATAAATAACTATCCATGAAACTTGACAACATTGACATTCCATCCATTCAACAAAGAGCATTGCTATTCATAATCTCTACATAACATAATTTTTTTTATTTTTAAAATTAATTTTAGTTTTATTCTCCTTAAAACAATTAATTTTTTTTACTTATTATCCATATACCATATATTTAATAAAATAAAATAAAAATATATATATAACATGTGAAGCTTATGAATAGAATTTTTCTTGAAGAAATTAATAGAGAATTTCTAATGATAAAATAAAACATGAAATTAAAAAGTAAAATAAAGAACCACTTTGTCAATTACAGAAGAAAGAGACAAAGGACCACCGGTCACAAGGACATTTCGGTAAACTGACATACTAATTAGACTCTGGACTCTGGAGTCTGGAGTGGCTGTGAAGTCCCCTTTCGAACACGTTTCCTCTCGAAGTTCTCACAAGGACGGCTTTTGTCTTGCAGCGGTGGCAATCGACAGCCATGGCTGACAAGCTCCACTCATGAGCCATACAACCGTTGGGTAGTCCCGAACACTTTCAATCTTGTTCTGTTTCCCATATCCCTTCCGATTTTGCTCTGCTTTACTCATCCTGTTTTCTGTTTCTTCTTCTCTGTCCTCCTCCAATGGGCCCTTTCTTCGAGTTATTTTTCTATGTCGAGCGGAGACCTAACTGCTCTGTTTTGCTGCAGAGAAATTTACTTGAAGAGAAAAGAAATTGAACTCGTGTGTCTTTGTTTTTCTGTTGGGTGCAGTTTTGACCATCGGGGAACCCCGAGAAAGCAAGAACATACCCTCGAAATTATTGCTAAAAACACAACGTTTTGACTTCGATTGATCTGAGCTTTACCATTTTGATTTTCACTCTTTTCCTTCGAAACGTTGGCGGCAACCCAACACGGCGTAACTACTTTGATCCTTTCGAAATTTGAGCCAAAAGAAATGGCTTCTGCGTTCACGTTCGCTCCGTCGACCGGACCCAATTTTTCATTTTGTTCTTCATTTTCGCTTCGGCGGTGCCGGTTCTTCGTTCCTCGGGTTTGTCGGAGTTCAAGAATTTCCACTGGAATCGGCAATTACCACCGAAACCCTAGCTTCGTGGTCGCGAAACCGAGCAGAATCCGACAACTCGGGTCGTTCAGGTCGGTTGAACTGGACCAGTTCGTGACGAGCGACGACGAGGACGAAATGGGAGAAGGGTTTTTCGAGGCAATTGAGGAGCTGGAAAGGATGGCGAGGGAGCCGTCAGATGTGCTGGAGGAGATGAACGAGCGGCTCTCGGCGAGGGAGCTACAGCTGGTGCTGGTGTACTTCTCGCAGGAGGGGAGGGACTCGTGGTGCGCGCTCGAGGTGTTCGAGTGGCTGAAGAAGGAGAATAGGGTGGACAAGGAGACCATGGAACTCATGGTTGGCTTAATGTGCGGTTGGGTGAAGAAGTTAATCGAGGAGGAACATGATGTTGGGGACGTGGTGGATTTGCTCGTGGACATGGACTGTGTTGGGTTGAAGCCCGAGTTTAGCATGGTGGAGAAGGTGATATCTTTGTATTGGGAGATGGGTGAGAAGGAGAGGGAGAAGGTGGTTTTGTTTGTAAAGGAGGTGTTGAGGCGTGGGATTGGTCGTGCTGCGGAGGAGGATGGTGAGGAGGGGCATAAAGGAGGCCCAACTGGGTATCTTGCTTGGAAGATGATGGTGAGTATTGAGGAATTTAGCATATTCCTGTTTCATCTATGAACTTTTGTCTTTGCTGCTTTTGATATCATGTTGGCTTTAAATTCCATTCATCTTTGCTTGTAGTTTTAGTTTCTAATCGTGTTGTAGTTTAATATGGTAAGAAAGCTTATTGTTTGCTTTCATGTTTGGTGGACAAATTTGATTGTCGAAGCTCAATCACCAATAGCTTTTATTTTTACTCGGTTTCTGTTGGGTTTCTGTCAAATATCACTATTCTGATGCTAAGATGCGTTGAAATCTTTAAGTCTTCATACTTGGGACAAAAAAACATAGATTTGCTAGTCTTCCGAATATAATACTAATTGCTGTATACTGTATAATGTGTCGGATGCCAACCACTTTCTGCAATTGGATCGAACCCATGTAGTGAACTATGTTTGATCTAGTGATTGTTAATCAACTTTACTTGTGAGATTAGCCTGATTTTTTACCATCTTTTGCCTCATCCATGATGAATTTTTAATTTTGTAACCTTTTGATTCCTTTGTACTTATTTTCTTAGCCTTATTAAATTTTACGGATAACGACATGAGATACATCCTGTCAGGTTGAGGGTAACTATAGGGATGCAGTCAAGTTGGTTATTCATCTTAGAGAATCTGGGTTGAAGCCAGAGGTCTACAGCTACCTCATTGCAATGACAGCTGTGGTTAAAGAGCTGAATGAACTTGGGAAAGCTTTACGTAAGTTGAAAGGTTTTGCTAGGGATGGGATGATCGCAGAGCTTGATGTAGAAAATGTTGGGCTTGTTGAGAAGTATAAGTCTGATCTTTTAGCTGATGGAGTACAACTGTCTAGTTGGGTAATTGAAGACGGAAGCTCTTCACTTTCTGGGGCGGTATATGAGAGGCTCCTTGCTATGTATATTTGTGCTGGTCGGGGACTGGAGGCCGAAAGGCAGTTGTGGCAAATGAAGCTTGTGGGTAAAGAGGCTGACGGAGACCTTTATGATATTGTTCTAGCCATCTGTGCTTCCAAGAAGGAGGCCAATGCAATTTCACGGTTGCTTACTAGAATTGAGGTTAAAAGTTCTTTGCGCAAGAAGAAAAGCCTATCATGGTTACTGAGAGGTTATATTAAAGGAGGGCATTTCAATGATGCTGCAGAAACACTGATTAAAATGCTTGATTTGGGCTTTCATCCAGAGTATTTGGACAGAGCAGCTGTACTGCAGGGAGTAAGAAAAGGAATCCACCGTTCTGGAAATGCAGACACTTACCTCAAGCTTTGCAAGCGCCTCTCAGATGCAAGTTTGATCGGACCTTCTATTGTTTATCTGTATATGAAGAAACACAGGCTCTGGGTCATGAAAATGCTTTGAGAACTTCTATTCAAACGCTTGAGATTCATTAATGCCGATTTGTTCCAAAATATAGTTTTCTAGTCTAGATTTTTATAGCACTAGCACTTCTCGCTGGGATTTTACATGTTAATACAAGCACCAATTTCTAGGTGCTTTTCACATGTTGATTTTGTATAGTTTGGATTGCATTGAGCTTCACAGAAGTGTTGGAAGGGCCGGTTGATAGAGGCTATTAGGAATAAGGTTGTCTTGTTCTTGTGAACAAATACTGGATAGATGGTGGCTGTTGTAAGCATAATGATAGAGTTTTAGCACAATGTAATTAACTAGAGTTCAATAAAAACTACAGCATTACAATAACATTGTGTAAATTTTGCACATCTTTCATGTAATTATATGCACTGTAGAGCTGTACACAGTCAAAAGGAGGAAGCTGTTGTAGGCCGTTATTATTGTATTCTTGTTCCTTCTTTTACTTATAGAGCTTCCTTTTATTTAGAGTGCCAAGTGTATATTTTGGAAATCTTTTTGATGAACTTCATGGAGGAAGAATATTTTGGTTACATAAGATGTAAGTTCTGTTTTCTCTATGTCAAGACTATATTGTAGAGAGACCCTATCTGGCCATTGAACTCCTATCAACTTATTTCTACTCTTCCTGGAAGTTCAACATTCTAAAATGATATTGCTGTGTTCAATTACTGTATGCGGACATGTGAACATGAGGGAAGACTAGGTTGTAAAGGAGAAAGCACTAATCAATTAAATTATAAGCCAGGAATGGCGAGTTGGACTTGATATTTTGGTCTGGTATCATTATTTACAATAGATTATGCAGAGATTTTACAAAAGTAAAGTTGAAATCGATGTTGCTAGATCCAATAGCTAGATCTATTTTATTTATAAAAAAAATAATAATAATAATAATATGATATACCACAATAAATTACGAGAAAGGATAGTTGCAGTCGTGCGAGCGTCACTCAATCACTTTGAAAAAAGTGAATAAATATGGAATCTACATGAAAAATTAATTAATTTTTTAATAGTAGATTCTATTATTTTTCAAAGCGACTGTACAGCGTTTACGTATTCAATAACTGTATGTAGCATTACTAAACTGAGTTTATTCTTTTATGAAATAGTATCATTAGTTGTAAATTAATTATATGAACATCAAAAAAATTCAACAACCCAATTTGTGGCTGATGAAATTGATAGAGAAGATTATTCATGAGTTTGAGCATAAAAATGATAGCCCGAGCATACCTACCACAGCCGTATCTAGACAAGTATCTTATCTTTGCAAAGATCTGGTGGTTTTTAATACTGATAGCCTCTGCCCATCTGCCCAAGTTGATGACAATTGGCCTGCTTTCCACCGTCCGATAACTGATATTTGAAAAACACAGCAGGGTCAGATTTCTCACCTTAATTTTCTACGTACTTGACCCACTTGTCTTAGACGTTTGCCTCCTCTCTCATGACTGGTTTATGTTCTGTTTGGTCAATGGTCATTGTTGTTCGGATAAGTTTGCAAGTTGTAATCATATATCGAGACTGCTTAGTAAAGAATGGGGAAACAAACAAATATTCCTGATTACAAAAATTCTGAAGATAATTAGGAGTAAACACCCATTCAGTGTCGATGGCATCGATCTATACATTCAGATTTCGAAAATATATTTATTTTGGCTCCTTGTAGTATCCAAGAATGTCATTCACACGAATTTTTAGATAATTACTTATTATTAAATATTATTATATTAAATATTATGTATAGTAATATGACTTATTTTTTATCATATTTAATTTATTGTGTAAATCAATCATGGTCAATTAATATCATTGATTTACTGTATTTCTATTTTTTCTCTATTTCATTCCTAAAATAATAATGTTACTATGCTTCCTTCATTAGTTTTCTCATTTTGACCGTTTATGCATTTAATTTTTTTTTAAGTTTTTTTTTTTATAGTTAAGGAAGTGAATATTACTGTATTGATATTTTTTTTTAAAAAAAAATGTTTAAACATGTTTAAAAAATGTTGAAATAAAAAGCAAAAAAAAAAAAGTACAATTTACACTAAGGGCACACCAAGTGGACAAATTGAGAAGGCATAGTAGCACTATTCGAACTGAGCCATTCTGCTTCTACCTAAATGACCACATCTAACCCAAAAAACTTGTTTTTCATGTTTATGCTGGATTAGGTGATACAAAGTCCTTGGAAAGTATATGCCCTTGAGATGTTTCCTAGGTAACATCCTCGCTGGAATAATTAATTGTCTTGTCCCTGAGATGTAACTGCCAAGCATCTAGGCTTCTGGAAATGGTTTTAAGTAGTGGGAGAACGGTGAGGTGGTTACAGGTGGTTAAAGATAAAATGTAGTCGCTGACTTGAGTGAGATGACCTACTATAAACTTAAAGAGTGGCTACTTCTTGAAAAGCCAGATTTATTGATGTTGAGGTTGATGACTCTTATGGTGAAGTTATACAACCGTAGAACATCCAAAAAAGTGAAAAACATTGAAAAGGAACAAAACAAGAGGGCAAGCAGGAGCATGCGCCACCCCTTCTCACTTCTGTACAAATATCAACAGAACAAGGATACACGGAGACTTTAAGATTACTCAAGTGTCAACTTCAACTCTCAACTCGAGTCTGTAGACGTTATTTCCAGCTCTGCCCACCAAAGAGGAGATAGTTTTGGTGTTGCTCCATCAGGCCCCATTTCTGTGATATGTTTCAACTTAGTTGTGATCTCACTCATAGATGGTCTTTGCTTTGGATCAGGTTGGAGACAATATTTTATCACTTCAAACAATTGCTCAAGCTCATCCACCTTGAAAGATTCTAGAGTTGGATCCACCATTTCTCTCAAGTACTGCACTCCTTTTAGATAGTCTGATACCCAATCTGCAAGAGAGCCATTGTCCAAAGAGTATGGAATCCTTCCTGTCATCATTTCAAACAAGATTATACCGAAGCTGTAAACATTGCTTTCTGGTTCCACTGATGGGATTTCCGAAAGGTCCATAACATCTGTTTCTATCTTGGCTGCAGTTTTATGATTCCAAAAACTGAAATCTGATATTTTGGCTGCATAATCTTCAGTCAGGTATATGGAGGAGGATTGCAGGTTTTTGTGGGTTATAGGTGGCTTTAACTGGTGCATATATTCCAGACAGTATGCAATGCCCATAGCTATTCGGAGTCTCATTCCCCAGTCCAAGTGCTCTGCTTCTTTTACTGCAAGACATAAAATATTTTAACATTTTTAAACCCATAAATAGGTCCATGCAGACATATTGATCGTAGATAGGAAAAAAAGGATATATACTATATAGCATTTTCCTCTCAGCCAGTTATCGTACTTGGTATCTTAAGCCATTTTCCTAACTTGCAGACATAATATATGACAATAAGTGTAAATTGCAGCAACAGAGGCATATTCAAGTACCAATTTTTTGTTTGTTCTGGGAACCGTTAATGCAACTTGTATGTAAGCAATGACATAAAACAGGTCTTTTAGAGAATTGTGAAATGCTAAGTGAAGTACAAATTGATCTCATCGTTTATTTGCTATCTGTTAAACATACAGGGAATAGTTAAGGTACTCACTGTGTAAATGCTCAAATAGTGTACCATTTGGAGCGTACTCGAAAACCATCATTCTCGTGAATGGCTTCTCTTCTTCACAAAATCCAATGAGGTTCACGAAGTTTTTGTGGTTCACTTTTGACAATGTCTCTATCTGAACAAATAAACAGAATTGACCCTCAGAAACTATCAGAATGAATGCCCTAAGTTTGGTGAGATTTGATTCTTCTATACCTTCTTTCTGAATTGGGCTTTCAAGTTTTTTGACCAGTTTCCAGGAGATGTCACTGCACTAGATGTTACAGCTATTTCCACTCCACTTGAAAGAGTTCCCTTATACACAGTTCCATCTGAGAAAGAACCAATTATATTGCTAAAATCTTCGCAAGCTGCTTCAAGTTCTGGTCGGTTGAGCTTCGGCACACCTTAATTCAGACTGTCAAATATCAGTACATAAACCTCTAGGTTGGGAATAAAGCATAATTTATGATTGTACCGGATCTGAGGGATTAGAAGATGAAGTATTGTTCATCTGTTATGCATGCATGGAGGTTTGAAACTTGTTTTACTCTTACAAGGAGTTAGATAGGAAGTTTGACCACAAGAGGGGTAATCATAACCTTTTAGTTGACACTTAAATGTGGGAAACAAGGAATGGATGTTTCCTTAGACCTTTGTTCCGATGCTATCATCAGTTAACTGGTTTGTATGCATGGCTCAGATGTCTTCCAGGAAGAACTAGTGGACACTGTGTATGTTTGCTAGCAATTCAGTCATGCAGTGGTATAGTAGTCCTATTGCATAGAGAGCCTTAGATAAGGTTACAAACACAGAGACTTTGTTGTTAATAGAGAGAAGAATGACCTGTTACAAATGCCTTCTGCAACTGCCCACTTAACCCTGTCACCCATGGTTTCACAGTAACAACCTTATTGCTTCTGCAAAAAACAAGCCCGATCACGGAAATCAAAATAAATAAGCAACCTCCGATAATTCCAACCCATGTTAAAACTACATCACGCTTTGTCTTAGAATTCTGTTTAACCATTTGGCTTGGACTTGAAGTAGGGTAACGATTGGGATCCCAATGGGAAACTGTTGGTGTAGATACCATTACTGGTGGATTTTCTGGAATTGTTGAAGCAGGAGTTGGTGCAACAACAGGTGATGTTAATGGAGTCAGGAAGAAATTGAAAGGAGATTGTGATGGGGAGGATAGTGGAGACTCTAATGAGGATGCCAATGGAGGAATTGAAGATGGTGATGTAGACAATGGCGAATTATATGGTGCCAATACAGGTGAAAATGGTGACTGTGATGCTGACGGAGGCAAATAGTCCGATGGTGAAGGAAAGGGAGAAGGTAATGGTGATGATAGTGCCCTCTTGTTGTCTTCATTGCCTCTGGATGGATTTGAGACATCATCCACTATCTGCAGCAGCCTACGGTGAGTTTCTTCACCAAACCTGTCTTTCTTCCTAACATTGCAAAAAAAAATTATCAACATGGATTAATCATAGGTAATAATATGCTAAGTTTTTTAACGGAAGTTATTGGAATCTAGTACTTTCAAGTGTAAAAGTTTAGCAGTGCCAGAGATCAAAACTTGCTTTGAACTTCTGATTAGAACAGTCACATCGCACTAATGTAAGCATGGTAATCCACCATAAGCTTAAACAAAGATAACTCCTAATCTTCTGTTAAAACAGTATGGCTAATGCTTTCTTTAGTAATTTTAATTCCCAGACCAACAAGAAGTTTTGTGAAGATTATGTCCTCAAAACAACTCATTTATGAGCATAAGATCCGACTATTCCCCTCTCTGTGTTTTAATCATGATGTTTTCCAACATATTTTTATAATAGCCAACTGCTAGCCCTTCTTAGTATAACCACCGTTTATATGTATAATCACACATATATATGTACCCATCTTCAAGATGACTGAACTGAATTGTGGCCAAGGTGGCAAAACTGAGTTCAAACTTCTTTCCCACTGGCTAATGTACCAAGGCAAGTTTATCAATTTTAGTTTCATGATCATCATTTTTCTAATGCCTACGCAATAATTAAAGTATTTTCAAGCTTGTTTCTACTTTTCACAGAGATTGTTATACTTGTTATATCACGGATACAAAGTATTTGTGTTCTGAGAAGATTAACTGGTAGGTTAACATCAAGAACTTGCTTACCAAGCAAAAGATAAACTGTTACAGGATGCCTTCAGAGTACCAAATAGCTTATTATCATCTGTCTGAAACTCAGAAAGTGTCTTCAGCTCATAATGTTCAGGAGAGATGGTACCAAGGAACTTGTTGTTGTCAAGTAAACTGAGGTAAGAACCATAAGATGGACTTAGTAGAAGCTCGTCTATATAAGACCAGTGAAAATAAAAATGTGGAAGGATTATATTACAGAGTAGTCAAGAAAGGATTACTGCCGAAGTCAGATGGAAATGGTCCAGTAAAGGTATTGTATCCCAAGTCCAAAACCTCCAGGTCTTTCAATTTCCCAATCTCATTTGGAATATTCCCAGTAAAAGAATTGTTTCGTAAAATTCTGTAGAAGTTAAGCACAAGTAATCAATTTATAATAGAGAAATATAATTCCAGAAGCAAAATAGAGTTTTTGGGGAAAAAATATATATGCTTACATAGATTTTATGTAAGCCAGCTCCCCAAGTTCAGGTGCCAATGTTCCTTCAAGACAAAGATCCTTCAGAGTCCTGCAAGTCGATGATTATGACAGCAGGGTTAAAAATTAAAGCATATAAATTTCAAATTCGAGAAACCACGGATTACAATTAAGATGGATGAATCAACACCACCACTAGGATAAAAGGAATAGCATGAAACAGAAATAAGAATTCTATCAGAACCAGCATTACTTTCAATTACTGAAAGAAGATATAACTACTTTGCCTCTTGCCTCTTTAAAATTGGCTGTGTATCACTTCAGCTGTTTTATAAGTTGACTGTCGAGCAACAATTTCTGTATCTTCCTAGAAAGTTACTACTCTTGCAGATCAAAATTGGTTCTTGATCGAAATCCTGTAATTGAATTGATCATTGACTTAAACAATTAACAGAATTCCCTTATATACTTACTCTTCTAGAAGTTAGATTTAGTACACATAATGGTCAGAAGCAGTGTCGCCATTTAGGTACATACTAGCTACCAATGATCTCCAGACTCTTCCCGAAAGAATGAATGAAGCTTAAATTAGGAGTGCTTGGAAACGATTTGAAATGGAAAAAGCAGCTATAGCATTACCATTGCATACACTGATACACATCTCTAGTACCATGAACCCCATTATAATTAGCATTTTGTATGAACACAAGAACTTGAAATCATTATCTAGATAAGAACACGATTTCTTGGTCAAGTTTACGAAAAATAAATCTCACCAGTCATAGAATATGGTCTCATGCATAGAAATACTCAAACTTGAATCAAAAGTATAGTTTGTTCAACATATCCGACACACTTAGTAGTTGATTTTGGTTTGAGTTTTAGAAGTCTATTGCCTTATGAGAAGCAAAAACTAAGAACAGATATCTAATAACGAACAGATGCTCTGCATAAGATCGATGCCACTCACAAGGTCATCACTTTCCCGCCCGAGCACTCCACTCCGAACCAAGCACAAGGATCGACCGCTCCGTAATTCTCATTCCAATCCCATAAAGCCCCAAATGGGTCTCTCACCACTCTGTCCCGGAACCTCAACAACGCCAAACCTGCGTTCAATGCAGTACTCTTTGTCATAGAGCGATCAAACTCCATATCAGAAAAGAAAGTATCAGCTCGAGAAGTGAGCTGTACGGACATCATGCAGAGCTTGTATATGTACCTTCGCTGTTCAGAGACGAACATTGACTCGGATTCCTAATAAACAGTGATAGCACCGCCATGAACACCGCCATGCGGAGCTTCAACTGGTTGATTCTCCACCGTCCATCCATTCCAAGAAGACCCGAAATACCTGACAAATCAAAGACGGTCCTTATCTTTGTTCCTGTCTAAGAACATCTGAACATGTATACATATGCATTGAGGTTTCATTTTCTTTTTCCTCTTTTGTTAAAAGCTGTAAATGACCGAGAACTCACCGATACTGTTACAGGAATTTGAGAGACTCGGTGACTAGATAAAGGGACATGAAGAGTCGGTGGAGACCAGTGTTTCGGGGAAAGGAGAGAGAACTCTGATATAGCGGCTTGTATAGTCAGGCTTCTCAGCTTTGAGGCGATTCAGCAACGTTGGATTTGCTTTGTCTTGGGGCGTGCCGCGTGCAGGCTGGCGACGCTTCTTCGGACTTCATATATATGTTCATGGCAACGTTCTGTTTAAGCCACCTGTTGTCACGTGCACATGGATGATGGATCGTTCTTTCATTTCTTCAATAATGCATTCTCCTATTTTACATGAAATAGTTTATTGGTAACTCAGCTTAGAAGATACATCATACATCCCTCAAAGATTTGACATGTATCAAAATTATAAATATCATTTTTCTTTCAATTGGATATCTTTTTTTTCTTTTTTTTTTTTCTCAAAGTAAAAATGGTAGGAGGCTATAATCAGATGGCTGTAGTCTCCTACCAAGGCATAATTAATTAGATTTTTAGTACTCATCATCTCTACACACAACACATTATATTTATTTTTTATTTATTTTTATAATTTTTTATAATTATTTTTTATTTTATTCTTCATAAACTAATTGAATTATTCTACTCATTATCTATACATCACACATTTAGTAAAAGAAAAAAAATTAAAAATTAAAAAATTATATATGTATGGTGTGTGGTGCGTAAAGATGATGGGTAGAATTTTTCAATCATAGTAGCATCCTCTTCTATGAAAAATCATCAATTATACTCTTATCTTATGATCTGAATGAGTTCCATCATTTTATAAAATTGTGCTCTTATCTTAGCATTTAGGAGACATCTTTATATATATATATATGAATTTAAACATGGATAAATAATTTCAATTCAATATGATAAAATAAGAGTGAAATAAAAAATAATTTATATAAATATTTGCATAACTATTTGCACATGAACTCAAATTTTCAAATCGCTAACTTTTTTTCAAATTACTTGCGCACCTTAAATTTACGCGAATCATTTTGATCTTAAATTCAATGATCCCGTACGTAGATCATCCAAATGGCAAAGTTTGATTTATGATTCCAGCAGCTGCACATGCATTCATTAACCAGGCCGTCCACGTACGTCCTATCAATGGAGGAACAGCGAAGCCTCTTGAATTTGTCGGATCCCTGCCGGCCGGCAACAAGATAACCCCATTTGGCACTAACGAATTACAGTAATGGATTTTGGTCAATATAAATTTCCTAATGTGTGTTTATATATATATATATATATATATATATATAGTAATAATCATTTCTTTTAAAAAAGAGAAATGTTTTTACAGATTCTATTAAACTAAACTCACAAACTGACGTGGATTGATATGGTACGTTAAATTGTACGTAAAGCAATTTTTATTATAAGAGTAATGCTAGATATAAGCCTCAAATGTACAAGCCTTGTACAAGCCTTTTGTAAAAATGTGGGTCCCATAAAAAAAAGTAAATTTTCACACTTTTTCATGGTGATATCCACTTTTTTATAAAGGGCTTGCGCGAGACTTGCGCATATGGAGCTTGTATATATCATTTCTCTTATTATAAAGTAGATCAATCTAATGTATTATATTAAATTATCAGTTTGTGAAATCTTTTTGTGAGTATAGCACTTCTCTTCCAAAAAAAAAAAAAAACATATATATATATGATCAAAACCAACTGATATAAATATGTGCCATGTGGACCGACATAAAAGATGAAGTTGGAGTAAACCAGTACATGAAAGGGATGCCCTCACGTATATAATGATAACTCGTGCGGATACTGGGGCCATCATATGAGGGAAAATCATGGCGTGGAAGATAAGTATACTAATTAGGCTGGAGATGGATAACTATTTTTCATTTGTATATATATTTTATAATATATGACCAAAGTTTGGTGCATTATGCATGGTATCTTATACATCACATTTGAGCTTTTTTTTTTCTTAGGAAAGCATATATATATATATAGTCAGTCCAAATATCATGATTAGTTAGTTTTTATTTCCCTAATTATAATGATTAGGACATAGATCAGTAATTAATTATGACTGCATGTAATTTGAGTTTAACTAGTGATGAAAGAGCTCATTTGTGAAGGGATGATATTTCTCATAAAGAAAAATATTTTTATTTATCTCATATTTTTTTATCTTCTTTAATCATATCGGACATGTCGATAGGACACATTTTAGATACTTGTCCATTCAAGTGATAGACCATATAAAGCCACATCAGTAAATATGATTAAAGTTTGGGTGAAGAATAACGTCATTAATCTTCCCACAAAAGAATGTATTTTGTTTCTAATAATCTCATTATAAGATATGTCTGATAATTCATTATGCATGCGCTTGAAATTACAAATTTTTTTGGGATATAATTTCTTTTTTTCAAGAAAAAAATGTTAATTAATCTGGATTTGAAGACCTACATTTGTTTGGATGATAAGAATAAGTGACTGGGAATTGGTATGAGTAGGACAGTAGAAGTGCCAAGAAATCGACAGTCCACCCTGCTTTGAATATATAAATATAGAACACTTTGTTTGCTTAGGTATGGCCTTAATGTGTGTATTCTAATACTTAACCGAATGTGGGGGCTTACTTTAGAGGTCGGACCCATGATCGGGCCAGACCAGAGCAGCACCATGTCACAAGGTTGGTCTGGTCTGGACTATATAATCACTTGCTCTTGAATTTTTGCAGGTGTTGTTTTTAGGGACGAGTCAGACTCAAGACATGAAGTGGGGCTTGTTTGGTCTGGCTCGACAAAAGACATGGCAACCCCCATGACTCAATAGAAAATGTAGTACGACCTATTCTAGCAGTGACATTCAATGGCTTGCATACTAGTTTTATAAAGGTTGAGGTGATCAATCTCTGAATTAATGGAAGAAACTAATTGATTTTGAATCATCAATGGTACATACTTCGTGGGTTATTTATAAAAGTTGAAGTGACCTAATATCACAGGACTAATCAATGGCGCCTATTCGGCATAGATATCTTATTTGAGCTTATTTTCAGAGATCCATATCTCATTGGGATACAGTTGGTGAGGTTTCCATGTAGGTTACGCTCTTCTAGGGTTTATCTTTAGGAACTGGTCTTAACGTTATAGGGATACAAGTGATTGACTTTGTCCTTGAACTCATACGGTACATTTGACATAGCTCATCCTTTAACCGCCCTCCGTCACGCGAATCTCACGTGACCATACTTTTAATCGCCTGACGACTCTTTTTTCACCTGCCAGACATATTTATACCTAACAACTCATATACTTATTTTGCATTGTATGACTCGTGTATATATAGTGATAATGGAAACACAAAAATTTAACATGGTTCGGCACAATAGTCTACATTTATTGTTAATGTATTTTTAATACAAACTCTTAGCTCACTCTTATATTCTGTTATAAGGAGGAGAGCAAGAAGAAGATAAAAATTGAGATGGAGATCAAGCCAAATCCTCTAATGTGTTGTTCATTAACTCTTTTCTAACTCGTTTCAATTTTCTTGTTTTTATTGCCATCCATGAGACTCGTGGCTTATCTCATCAAAACTTTAATTAGCTGGCTTTAATTGCTGCTGAGTTCAAAGATAGGTGATCTTGTCTCCATCATTTTTTGTCAAGCATATAATCATATAATTTAATTTACTTATTTTTATCAGTTTAAAATTTTAAGATAAGTAGTAATTTCACTTTTTTTTTTATACTTAGATGAGCTTCCGAGAGTCTAAAATATTGTAAATGCAAATGTCATTTACTATAAATTTTCTAATTAACATGAATTGATTTAAGTACAAAATTCGAAACCAAAATCACATTCTTGCCAACAAATCAAAATTAATTTAGAATATAAATATAGGATAGAAATTAAGAAAAACTACTAATTGTAATTTAGTTTCAAGGATTAAATAGTTATCATGCATACGATCAAGGTCCGACCTCAAGTGAGAGAGAGGCCGGAAATAAAGTGAGTCTTATAATATTTAAATCCAATAGCATTAAATAAGTAATAAATATAAACACAAGGAGAACGAGACAAAAGAAGACACGTGTGCTCAAAAGATTTTAGATAGTAATGAAAAGTTTATATTCATTGCAAAATGGCTCTAGATCATCATATTGAGCACCCTACACATTCTAAAGTCTGGTGGGTTTGGATACATAAACTTATTTATATCATCTCATCATTATAATTTTTTAAAATTTTCATATAAAAATATAATAAATAATTTAACTTTTTTAAATTTTAAAATAAAAATAATACTAAAAAATTATATTTAATAATATTTTATTTAAATTTAAAAAAAAAATCTTATCTCATTTCATCTGAACTATCTACCCAAACCCAATCAAGATATCTTAGGTAGTGGGACAATAAAAAAGATTATATCAAATTTTTATGAGCATTGCTATGCATCATCCTACACACCACACACAATGTGTTTTTTATTTTTTTTTTATTTTACTCTTCTTGAAACATTTATATTTTTTTATTCATCATCCATATAATACACATTTAATAAGAGAAACAAATAAAAAAATAAAAAAATTTATAGTGTGTGGTGTGTAAGATGATGCAAAGATTAATTCTTTATCCAAATTTAACGATTCAATTTGAAAGAAATATAGATTTATGTCACATCAAATTACTCGAAATTCTAACGCATATAATATTAAAAATAGAGAGTAATTAATATATATATATATGGAAAATGATAGAATTACTACTATCCTACTACTCATTTACTACTCTTTTTTTATTTAATTTTTTTATTAATTTTTTATTTTACTTAATGGTTAAGGAAGTGATTATTAATAAAATTATATATTTTTTTTAAATTTTTTCTTAATGATTAAGGATATTAAAAAAATACTTAAAAGAAAATGATAAAAAAATAAAAAATTTCAAATATAATTAAAATAGTAAATAAGTAGTAAACCAATTATAAGGATACCATTACCCTCTATATATATAAATATATATATATAAATATATATATATATACACACTGACAACGTGTAATTGATCTATCTGTCATGGGCATTGATAATTTACAACGGCTAATTTGGTTAGGTGTAATAATGGATACCGCGTGAATGAGAAGGAGCACATGACTTAAATCGTTCTGGTAAAAGTCATCGCATTTATCACATATTTGGGCTACTCCATGTAGATATGACAGTTCCTGTCGGAAAATCCATTCTATATACTCATCTAAATTAGAGTTCACCTTGTGAGAGTGCGGGCCCAACACATGCCATTGCTGCATGTAATTAAGAGACTACTAATCAGCCTACCTAAAGGGCTCAACCTTATTCTGCGGAAGGCTGTGTGTGGGTTTGAAATCCAAACTTCTCTCCTACTTTATATTTTGTCCAGTGCTGTCGTAGAAAGAAAATTGTTACATATTTTCAGACGAGAGATGGTGTTGTTCTTGAATCTTAACTCACAACATGCAATGAAATTAAACTTGCTTATATAACCATTGTTGAATTTGTAGAGCTTGATATATTTTTGTGGCAGTCCATTTTGATGACTCAATCTGAGCGAGAATTTGTTTATGATTTTTTTTTTTTTTTTTTGTAGAGTTTTAATGAGACTTAAACCATAGAGCGTAAACTTGGACTAATTGGCCCAAGTCAAAGCAAATATGGATAAGCTTTGTGGGGGTCCGAGGGTGAAGAAAAAAAAATTTTGACCTAGTTCTCGACTCGAGAAAATCCAGACGGAAAGCTCGAGTGACAATTCACTTGATACTCACTCAGCATGTTACTCGAGCGAACATCAAACAGAGAGTTCGCTCAGAGTTCACTTAACACCCTGCTCAAGCGAATAACATGATAATTGAAAACTTAGAATTTCCATCGTGTAACTTTATCTAAATATATGTTTATTATGAACAGTATAGTCATATGAAATAGTATATTTCGCCCTAAAGTATATTTTGTCATTCCTCAAGATGATAAAATCCTATACAGCTTCTTGGACATAAGCATGATGCTAAACCATGTAACTATTTGTGTTATATGATTAATTTCTTGTTTTACTTTACTTTCTTATATTGATTTTCACAACAGGTTTTAATTAGCGTAATATCTTATGAGAACACGAAAGCACCATATGTTCCTATTCTAGAAGTATTTAATAATTACCCACCACTCTAGAGAGGTTGTAATGACTTCTTGACTACATCAGAGATTTGTTTATCTAGAAAAGCTTTTCTTGTTCATGAAGGGCACAAGCATGTCCAAACTTTTTGGTGTTTCTATTCTTTAAATAGACATCTCTTTCATTGTGCCAGAAAAGAAGGGTTTTCTAGCTTGCTCGGCCATTTGTCTGATTTATTGCTGCATGTTAAGGAGAAAGATTCATCACAAACACAAGCTGCCATATAAGAAGGAGGCCACACCGATTACAATGCATGCATAAGCAGTGAATCAACCTTACCTCAGAATAGTCTAGAATAATGTACAATGTTGAGAGAATATTCTGTACTATACATGTGTCACTTATTGTATGGAGTAGGTTGTTATTAGGTGTTGTCTATATAATCGAATGTAAAGGCACAATATGAGCTAGATCATAATACAGAAAATAATATTCTTCTGTTAAGGCATTTTGCCAAACACATTATGTGCACTCTGTTTTCAGTGTTTCATCATGGTATTACGACCTGGATAGCAACCCACGTCCTATCTGCAACAAACAATTTTTTTTTTCTGGTCATCTCCTAGCCGAAATGGCTTCTTCTATGTCCTCCGAAACTTCTCAAACTCCACTACCATCAATACCAATATTCTCAACTCAGCCAATCACTTTATCACCATCAAATTTACCATTGAGAACTATCTCCTATGAAAATCTCAAATGGTCCATTTTCTAAAAGGAAACCACAAAATTTTTTCTCAAACCGCATGGATCAAAGGCCACTTTGTCAAGTCTACCAAAAATATGGACACACAACCACTACCTATTACTATAGGTTCAACCACTCATATCAAGCCCCACCCCCCTCCTCCCTCTTGGCCAACCTCACCACCACAACCTCACCCTCTTCCCCTCATAGTTCTTGGTTTTCAAATTCTGTAGCCACTAACTATTTCACCTCACACTTCAACAACCTGAATTTGGACTCCATATCATATCAAGGGCCCAACCAACTCAGTGTGCGAGATGGTTCGACCTTACCCATTCAACATGCTGGTTCCACCAACCTCTACTCCTCAACTGAAAAATTTCTTCTCACTCAACTCTTACATGTCCCTTCCATTACTAAAAATTTAATTTCAGCCCATCAGTTTTGCTTAGACAATTTGGTATTTTTTGAATTTCACTCTGATTGCTTTTTTGTGAAGGATTTACACACCCGGGAGGCTCTACTTCAAGGAATCGTTAAAGATGGTTTGTATGTCATGCCGAATGATGTAATGGCCACTCCTCCCTCCACGATTCAACCTCTAGCCTATGTTGGTGAAAGAACTAGTTCTCACACTTGGCACATGCGACTTGGACATCCCTTCCATAAGACTACTTTACATACTATACGTCATTTCAGCTTCCTGTTAATTCCAGCAAACTAACCAACATGTGTTCAACTTGTTCCCAAGCAAAACACATGTCTTACCTCACTTAGTTTCTCCTTCCTGCTCTAAGACACTATTTGAATTACTTTTCATAGATGTTTGGGGGCCTTTACTCATTTATCCACTAATGGGTGTCAATTTTATTTATCTATTGTAGATGATCTTACTAAATACATTTGGTTATTTTCTCTCCAATCAAAATATGATGCTCTCTATTTTTCTTGGCCTTTTTACAATATATGCGTAATTTTTTTTCTACAAATGTCAAATCTATGCAAACCGATGGCGGGGGCGAATTTCAACCCCTTCAAAAACTTTTTCAATCATGTGGAATTGTACATTGTCTCACTTGTCCCTATTCTCATGCTCAAAATGGGAGTGTTGAATGCCGTCATCGATACATTGTCAAGACAGGTCTTACTCTACTAGCTCAAGCTTCAATGCCATCTCACAATTGCGTTGATGCATTTCAAACGGTAGTTTTTTTAATTAATCGCATGCCAACTCCTCTCTTAAAACATAAATCTCATTTTCAACTTCTTTTTAAACAAAAGCCCGACTACAAATTTTTTCGCACTTTAGATTCTGCTTGTTGGCCTAACTTACGTCCATTCAATAGGCATAAAATAGACTTTAGGTTCAAATTATGTGTATTTATGGGCCATAGTCCGAACCACAAGAGGTACCGTTGCCTCCATCTTCCTACAGGCCGTTTATACATCTCACGAGATGTGACTTTTAACAAGACTCATTTCCCTTTTGTTGATTCCAGTCTATCCAACACGTCACAAACTACCAACCCACTGCCTCACTCAACCCCCTCCCACCCTAGACTTCACTTATTCTAGCCCAACTTGTTGCCCACACCAGATTCGCTCCCTCAATCAGACCTAAGCCCCATTGTTTTGACATCTAGCCCATCACAACTCAGAAATGTCCTACCCATGTCAAATGTCTCTAGTCCACTTCATTCACAGTCTGTACCTCAAAATCCAGAAGTTTCTCCCCAGGCATCATGTCCGTCATTTTCACCTGCTCACTCACTAGTCTTTGCTCCACCACGCGGCCATCACCCTATGGTCACACGCTCCCAGGTAAACATGCATCGCCCTCTCCATAGAACTGATGGCACAATTCCTTGGCCACAAGCCAAACACTCAATTTCACTCACAATTTCAAACCTAGGTCACACCATCTCACCGTTCTAGAGGAACCTTCCTCTTACACTAAGGCCTTCAAATATCAGAAGTGGCAAGAGGCCATGAATACAAAGTTTCAAGCTCTGTTGAAAAACCACACTTGGGACTTAGTTCCTTCCTCTACCTCGTTTAATATCCTAAGACCAAAATGGATTCTGAAAACCAAGAGAAAAGCATATGGTTCTCTTGAAAGGTGCAAGTCACGCCTTGTAGCCAAAGAATTTCACCAACAAGAGGGGATCAATTACACATAAACTTTTTGCCCTATAGTAAGACCAGTTACCGTAAGACTTTTGATCTCTTTAGTCTTGTCCTCTCATTGGCCCTTACAAAAACTTGACATACAAATGCATTTATGTATGGAGACCTGGGGGAAGCGGTGTACATGAGTCAACCCCCAGGCTTTGTGAATCTTGATTTTTTCCATTATGTTTGTAAGTTGAAAAAGTCTATTTATGGCCTTAAATAAGCCCCTCGGGCCTGGTTCTCAAAACTCAGCACCAAGTTATTTTCACTTGGCTTTCATGAGTCCAAATCAGATTCTTCTTTGTTTATATTCACAAATTCATCACATGTTGTGTTTGTCTTAATGTATGTGGATGACATTATTGTCACTAGGTCCAATTCAACTCTTATTTCAGATTTTATTACTGCTCTAGGATCCTCATTTCTAGTCAAAAATTTGGGCCAACTTCATTACTTTTTGGGTATTGAAGTTAGCCGAAATTCCAAAGACCTCTACCTAAGTCAATCTAAATACATCTCAAATTTGCTACATAAAACCAACATGTATAATGCAAAAGCACTCGCAACACCAATGTCCACTTCGGTCAAACTCACTACTTTTGATGGGGCAACTTTTGAGGATCCCTAATTATATCGTAGTGTTGCTGGTAGTTTATAGTATTTATCTTTTATACGTCATGATATTTCCTTTGCAGTTAACAAAGTTTGTTAATATATGCATTATCCAAAAATCCCTTATTGGCAAGCTGTCAAACGCATCCTTCGCTACCTAAAACACACTTCTACTCTTGGTCTTCATTTCCTATCTCATCCTCCACCACTCTTTCGGCCTTTTCTAACACTGACTGGGTTGGGTGCTCAGATGATAGAAAGTTCATTGGTAAGTTTTGTGTCTACTATGGATCTCACCTTGTGTCATGAGGTTTCAAAAAGCAACTCACTATTGCCTGTTCATCCACCGAGGCTGAATATAAAGTTGTTACAAATACAGCTTGTGAGCTTTTATGGATTCAATCTCTCTTGAAGGAACTTGGTATTTACTTGCCTAACCCACCCACCCTATGGTGTGACAACTTAGGTGCCACATACGTCTAGGTAAATCTAATTTTACATTATCGCACCAAACATGTTGACTTGGATTACCATTTTGTATGAGAAATGGTAGCCACTAAATCTCTTCAAGTCGCTTTTGTTTCCACCAAGGACCAAATTGCTGATATTCTCACCAATCCTCTTTCCACCTGTTGATTTCTCCTACTTTGATCAAGCCTCACCTTATTGTTGGTGCCGCTTGAATCGAGGGTGGCTGTTAAGGAGAAACATTCATCACAAACACAAGCCGCCATATCAGAAGGAGGACACAATGATTACAATGCATGTACAAGCAGTGAATCAACCTTGCCTTGGAATAGTCTAGAATGATGTACAATGTTGAGAGAATATTATATAATATATAGGTGTCACTTATTGTATAGAGTAGGTTGTTATTAGCTGTTGTTTATATAATGGAATGTAAAGGCACAATATGAGCTAGATCAGAATACATAAAATAATATTCTTCCGTTAAGGCATTTTGCCAAACACATTCTGTGCACTCTGTTTTCAATGTTTCGTCACTGCAGATTGAGGAAATGAAAACTACTAAATGTAGAGAAATCATTTTATATATTGATTGTTTACAACTTGTCCATAGAGTTTAAGTATGTTTATGATGTATCAATGTATCAAGTTGTTGAAGAACCGACCACATAATCATAAACAACAAAATAAAAGAGATAGTATTTACTATGATTCGACATTATGGTCTCTATCGACATTATGGTCTCTATCTATAGGATCTGACAATAAGTTTATTAGAAGACGAAGAAATTACGGGATTTAGACTCGCATCTCTCATTTATAGAAGAGTGTCTTACTCAATGCTACCAATTTAATCTTCTTCTTTCTTATAACGTATCTATCTCTAATTTTGTCTAAAAAACCTCTAATCTTGTGTAAAATAGGTGCATAGGATAAGACTAATTGTGAAAGAAAAATTATATTTGCAATCATTTACGCACTGTTTTTGAAAAAAGTGAGTAAATTAGATATCCACATAAAAAATTAATTTTTTAATGGTAAACCTCACTTTTTTTCAAAATGAGTGCGCAACTTTTACACAATCCATAACTATATATATCATTACGCTTTATATATTTTTACCTAAATAAATTGTCCTCATGTGCAAGTCTTTTTCGAAGTAAATGGTGTCCATAATGATTAGAACATGAGTAAGAAAAGATAGGACGAGGGATTAAGTTAAGTCTTGCTTGATATATAGATTAATAACCTTTTACATCAAGTTCTAATTCCAACAATAATATCTTGGCCCACGATGTTGAAATATTTTAGTCGTGCTTATTTTTTCAATAAAAAAAAAAAACTATTTTAAAAGGTCAATTTGAGGTTCAACAAATAATTAATTTCATTATTAATTTTATTATTTATAATCATAATAATAGCTGATCTGACATATTTTAATTTACTTCATAACCCAATCATTTAAATGAAAAATTAGTTAAAATATGGCACATCAACTATTTTATAATAAAAATGATAAAATTAAGAATGAAAAATAATATTTATCTATCATTTCACTAATTCCCGACTCCTCATTATTAATTACTAGCAAGGTAATCATATTAGCGACAATAAACGAAGTAACTATTAGATGATTTAATTTGGATGTTATAGACAAACTGTGATATATCATAATATGAAAAACTTGTAATTTTAATAATACGAACATCTTTCTTGTGATAAGATGAGTGATTGATACTTTTACTTGTACATGAAGAGAGCATAAATTCCAAACAGAAGTTGTAAGAGGCATGCATGGACGAACAAAACGTTAAGGGTAGTAGTTGAAAAATAGACGTAGCAACCACCAAAATTAATTATATATGCTACGATATGCATGCCATATAATTGTTGTATATTTATTGCCTTTTTAAAAGGAAAAATACATAGAAATCAAAGCTCAAATTACCAAACAAGTTGTATTATCCTTCCTAACTTTTTAATTCCGAAAATCATGTGCTCCCAAACGTACCAAAAAGTTGCAATCTACAATCCATTAAAAGAAAAAAGGAAGCTTTGACACTAGACAGATATCCTTGATAAATATATATATGAGAAAAAAATAAAGAATATAAAAAAATAAAAACCAAAAATCCAGAAACATTAAAACCTAAGATTCTAATATTTCTGAAAATGTATAATGATGATTTTATTTTTTTATTTTTTTTAAAGAAAAGAGATGGTATGTTGGCATTGCTTTATAGTTTGGGATTTACATTGTCACAATGGAAAGTTCATAAACATTGTAAATTGCAAGATAGTTGGAAGAGAGTAGTTAATTTCCCTTTTTTTTTTCTTTTTTTTTTCTAATGTATGGCAAGATAGTAGACTACAAAAAGGTCCCGTTTGTATACAAAAATAGTCTCATCTCATCATTTTAATTTTTTCAGATTTTCACATAAAATGTAATAAATAATTCAATTTTTTCAAATCTCAAAACAATAATAATATTAAAAAATAATATTCTAACAATATTTTAATCAATATTTTAGAAAAAAGATGAAAGTTACAACTTTTATCTAAAACCATCTCATTTCATATCACTATCCAATAGGGGTGGGTAGCGGTTGCCCGCCACCCGCTGCACCACCCCGTTCACCCCGGCCCCGCCTAGCCAGGACGGGGGATCCTCCCAGCACAAGCGAGGGGCAAGGCCCCCAGCCAATATGAAAGGAGAGCTGCAGAGGTGGGGGACGGAGGGGGCTCAGCCCCGCTCTGTAAATCCCTGCCCCGCCCCCGCATATATAAGAGGAACCCAGATCCCCAAGTTTTTAGTTTTACTTTTCCCGAACCTTCTTCAACAACTCAGTCCCTCTTCTCTCTCTATCTCTCGTCTTTGTTTCTCTTGATCAAAACTCTCTTCGTAGTTCCCACATGATCTCTCTCTATCTTGTCTTTAAGCCTCTACCCCTCCTAGGAAGATGAATCCACTGCTTCAACCCTATTCGTCTTCTTCCTCAAAATCTCCTTCCTCTGACCAGTTTCATTTGCAGGGCTATCTCTTTATTATGCATGTTCTTGAAGCTTTTGTTTTCTTTACATGTATTTCACAAGAAACCAGATTAATAAGGAAATAAAGAAACCAACACATTCGCGAGCTCCACAGACTACACAGGGCAGTGCCTGTTTCCTGATCTTCAAACGAGGTCGTTTCGCTCCCCTTCGAGTTTGCTCTATGCCAGTCCCTCTTCTCTCAATCTTCAAACCAGATTTTCACTCTCATTTTCTTTTGAGGGGTTTGATTCCGTCGGCAAGTTCTAGGGTTTGGTTTCAATGGTTTGTCATTGTGGTTGGAAAATTTTCTCGGTGGACACTGGACACGGTAGTAATCGATTAGGGAGGGAGGGGAGGGGAGGGGCGGGGGGCAGAAGGATAGAAGTCCACCACCGCACCTCGTGCAGCGAACAGGGTACCCCGCCCCCGCATGGACAGGGGCAGATTGTGGGAAAGAAATCCTCACCCCCACCCATGCGGGGGTAGGGAAGGGGTGGCCCCGCCCCGTAGGGGGCATGTAGCACCCTACTATCCAAACAGGACTTTAGTTAATATTACAGTTTTAGTTACTTTTTTAGTTTTTCTAGCTTGTAGTAGTAAGAGTGATATTAATCAAAATTTTCTTTTTTGAATAAGTTGAAAACGTGTATAGTTTTTGTAATAAGTCTAACCTTTTTTCAAAAACTTTGCACATTGAATTTACATCTAGTATTACTCAATTTAAAAATATGTATATTATTTTTATTAACAAAAACAATATATATTCATATACATTTCCATTTTTGTAGAAAAAAGAAATATATATTTTAGTGATGAAAAAGATTAAAAAAAAAATGAGAAATTTTAAGAGGCAAAACCTAAAACTCGAAGGTCAAGTCAGAATCGAGGTCATCTCAATAGCATACATGTGTTAATGTTAGAAAGTACAACGGAAAAATACCTCAAACTCAGCTTATAAAATTGCTGCACAAATTTCTCCAGATTAATAAATCACAAGCGTTTCTTTTTAGTGACGAAGTGTACTACGTAGTATAAAACTAGAGTAACACTTAACAAACCCACGGCCTAAATATCTTATCAAGAGAGAACAAAAAAGAGAGAGAGATTTTGTGTATTTCAGATGGTCAAAAAATCAAAAACCAACTGTAGGTAGACTATTTATAGTCCTCCTACACATGGCTGGCCTTAAAAACCAGCCTTCAATTATCAACGTAAACGGCAGTAAGCCATGCGTTACAAGCAAATAACGGTTACACTGCAGTAACGGAGGGGGGGTCAGCCCCATGTGGGCGCCCCTCCATCTAACATCTCTCACTCGCACACAGTGGGTATGACCTTAGGTCTGCATCTTTCTAATGTTCTCAATCTTGTTCATACAAGTAAATGGGCCGTGCAACCACCAAGCACATCTGTAGAAAGGTGGGAGTACATACACCAAATCTTTCCCAGAGAAGACCAGCATAGTAACATCCCTAAAGTATCTGGTCATGTCCTAGACTCATTCGATTGCATCAAGATCAAGCATTTTTTAACCCTCTTGAGTTAAAAAAAAAAAAAAAAACTCAGAACAATGCTTGACTACCTCCTAATCATTTCAATGTGTTCATAACCTTAGCCGCTACCAAGATGTAGCGTCACGGTTTGATGTCAGCAAACACTATTGAAGATACAATATCGTAGAGTCTTTCTTTTACACTCATATCACTCAATTTTAGTCGAACCACTTTCCTAGCAATACCTCTTTAGATCGTATCAATTATGGCCATAGACAGCATGCCAAAGCAGCAGATATCACAACCTCCATCTCGTGACACAGTCAAAGGTAAAAGGCACTTAATAAAATGAGACTCACACGGTGTGAAAGATGGGAACATTTTATTCACTTACTCATATGATCGAATAAGCACATGTAATATGAAACACATGCTACGGTGGATTTTTCTTTCTCAAAGAGCATATGTCTATATCAATACCGTACAGATCTTGGTCTAGTCGCTCCTTAAGCATCTAACCAGAGTTCCTCTATTTGCACGCCTCTAAAGCATCAAAGAGGATCTCGCATTTGTCTAACTACAGGTTACATAGATGGTGGGGAAACCTACGCATAGTCCTCTCAATGGACCTCATCTTAGCTCCCACTAAGGCGACATATATGTGTGTCAACCAACTTATTCCTTTAGACAATTACCTAGGGACACAATGTCTTATCTCTACTCGCTACTTAAGCGCTAGAGGAGATTGCTCGTGTGAATGAGCTGATCTAAGCCTGTTAACATATCTTGTGTGTGTATTAGAAAAACAATACGATAAAGACAAGAACTGAATCATATTGTATTAATATCCCAAAGGAAAAGCTACATCTCAATGCCATTTGAAACACAAATTACATTTATAGTCTATGCAGTCCAAGATTTCTAACATAAGTCTCAAAGACATCTCTTGCTTTAGGCTTCGTTAAGGAATCAGCAATCATGCGACTCGTAGAAAGGTGTTTTAGAACCACTTCTTTTTGAGCTACCATGTCTCTGATGTAGTGATATCCGATATCTATGTGTTTGGGTCTTCCATGATACTTTGAATCCTTAGCATATGCGAGAGCTGCCATGTTGTCGCAGAATATCGTCACCTAATCTGAAGTATCCATGCTAATGTTTAAATGCATGAGGAACTTCCGTAACCAAACAGCTTCTTGAACTGCTGCTATGTATTCCGCCTCCATGGTGGATAAGGCTATACAAAGTTGTTTCTTACTGCTCCATGTAATGGCACCATTGTTGAGCAGAAAGACATACCCAGTGGTTGATTTGCGCTCATCTAGGTCAATGCCCTAACCGGCATCACTGTAACCTCTTAATTGCAAATCCGAACCCTGATGGAACAGTACATAGTCCACAATTCTCTTGAGATATCGCATAATCCTATTGACTGCTTT
Organism: Pterocarya stenoptera; assembly: GCA_003123785.1. Classification (NCBI taxonomy): domain Eukaryota; kingdom Viridiplantae; phylum Streptophyta; class Magnoliopsida; order Fagales; family Juglandaceae; genus Pterocarya; species Pterocarya stenoptera. The sequence goes on from QEOT01003245.1 coordinate 701,560, forward strand.
CCAGTGAGCGGGTTCGGGGTTAGATTGAAATCTACTCACTAAGCCAACTACATAGCATATGTCAGACCGAGTACATATCATTGCGTACATCAGTCTATCCATAGTATTAGCATAAGGGGCACGGGTCATCTTTTAATTTTCTCTTTGAGTCTTAGGACACAACTCTTTAGACAATTTCTCGCTTCTTGCAATAAGGGTGTCAATGAGTTTACATATACTTATTTGGAAGCGCTCGAGAACTTTCTTTATGTAAGTCTGTTGGTACAAACAGAAAAATATCTTTGAGCAATCTCTATAGATCTTAACTCCCAGAATGTATTATGCCTCACCCACATCTTTCATCTCAAAATTGAAAGATAACCACTCTTTTGTGGCGACTATCAACTATTTATCATTTCCAACTAGTAGGATGTCATCAACATACAATGACAACATAATGAAACTCTTATTGGATCTTTTGACATTGACACAATGATCATCTATGATCATCATAAACCTATTCGAGAGAATGACTCAATGGAATCTGAAGTACCACTGTCTAGATGATTGCTTTAGGTCATATATAAATCGTTTGAGCTTGCACACTTTGCGCCCTTGACCTTTGACCACAAAACTCGTTGTTTGATCTATATAGATCTTCTCATCTAGTTCTCCATTGAGAAATGTTGTCTTAACGTCCATCTGTTAAAGTTCCAAATCCATGTTTGCTACTATAGCTAGAATCAGGCGAATTGAGGCAAACCTCACCACTAGGAAAAATGTTTCCTTATAGTATATACCCTCATGTTGGATATGTCCTTTCGCTACTAAGTGAGCTTTGTACTTATCTATTGATCCATCCGACTTGCATTTGACCTTAATAACCTATTTATTTCCAATAGTCTTACGCCCTATCGGTAAATTAACCAGATCCCAAACCTAGTTAGTCTTCATAGACTCAATCTCATCATTAAGAGTTTTCATCCATTCATCTTTAGTGGAAGATGAGAGAGCCTCATGAATTGTCCTAAGCTCATCATCATCATGCAGAGCTACCATAAAAGTTTTCCCGTCAATCTCAAAACGACGACAGAGAATACTTTCACGTGTGCTTCTATACGGCTGAGGTTATTGTGATTGATTGATAAGTGGTGTGCTCCCACTCGGATTCAAGTCCTTTTTATGATTTGTGGAAGTTTGAAAAATTTCTTCCTCATTCTCAACTAAATTCCTTGAAGCACTCTCCTCTTGTTCCACAATCTCATGAAGTTCTAAACTCCTATCAACCTCACATCTACTTGGAAACTCATCTTCAATGAAATCCACATATCATGACTCAATTTCAGTCACACTTCCATCAAATTGTTCACCTATTAATACATACCCTTTAGAATGTTCTGAATACCTTATAAAAATACACTTCTTCCCTCTAGGGCCTAACTTCCCATACTTATGAGAAAAATCGTGAACAAAACTCATTGAACCCCACGGCCGCAAGTTACTCAAATTGGATTTCTCGCCGGTTCATAGTTCATAAAGGGTGAAAGTTACTAGTTTGGAAGGCACTCAGTTAAGTGCATTCCCCCAAAAAGAAATTTGTATGTTTGCTTGTGCCATCATTGACCTAACCATCTCAAGTAGTATTCGATTTCTCCTTTCCGCCACACCATTTTGTTGCTGCGTACTCGACATCATCAATTGTCTTTTGATTCATTTTTCATCATAGAGCCTCTTAAATTGCTTAGAGAGATATTTTCGATTTCAGTCAGTTCTTAGAGTTTTTAAACTCTTGTCTAACTGATTCTCAACCATTCATAGATATCGCCTAAAACACTTCAATGCTTCAGACTTATGGGAGATTAAGTAGATATTACTGTAACCTGAAAAATCATTTATAAATGTGATGAAATAGACACATCCGTGTCTTGCCCTCACACTCATTGGACCACAGATGTTTGAGTAGACTAATTGTAGTGGAAAAGATGCCCTAGTGGCTTTTCTAAACAATTTTCTCTTAGCTTTTCTCATTAGACAATGTTCACATGTGGGCAAAATGGCTTTAGCGAGATTTCCTATTAGGTCTTCTCTAGCTAACCGAGTCATTCTATCTTACCCTATATGACCAAGCTTAGCATGCCATTTATATGAATCCAAATTATCAAATACAGAAAAAAAAGCAATGGACTCATTCATATTTGAATAATTCAAATCCAATATCATAAAACCGTCTTGAAGAAAAGTATTACCATAAAACACATGGCCCAAATAAAATGAAACATAATTACTTTCAAATACAATTTGAAAACCAAGTTTTAATAGAGTAATTACAGAAAATAAATTTCGTCAGATCTCGAGAGTGTATAGCACATTGTAGAGGAAAAGAGTACAGCCACCCCGCAAGTCCAGCTTGTAGGTACCAAGTCTCAATACCTCCACGCTAACTCCATTCCCCGTCTTGATATCACAGCTCCCAGTTGGAATCCGGCGAAACTCCATAAATCTGACTCTGTCTCGTGCTATGTGTTCGGTCGCTTCTGAATCAACAGTCCACACAGGATAGGAGTGAGCAACAATCGCATGGTTAGTTACAAAAACAATGCGAGAAAAGTCAGAGTGTATTTTCTTCAGCTCAGTGCAATCACAAGCGAAGTAGCTATTCTTTTCGCAGTTGAAGCACTCTAATTTTGACTTGTTCTTCTCGCGCTTGACTCACTTGCTGCGCTGAAAAGTACTTAACACATTTTTAATTTGTCCAGCAGCTACTCCATTCTTGGACTTCTTGAGCTTAGGCCTTAATGCCTTGCGCGAACCAAAATTAATCACATAGGCTGTATGATCGGGCTTAGCAGCCTCTAGGTGCTCAGCCTTCAATTCCAAGTGACGTGAGACATCATCAAAGTCTTTGATATTCTCGTTATGCGTCAGGTTCTAGCTCATATTCTCTCAAGAATTCAGTAATGATCTTATCACTACCTGCACTTGCTGTTTATCTGTCAGGTTGTTTCCTGCCGACTTAAGTTCGCGATCATGGTCGACATAGCCCTAAGATGCTGCTTCATCATGTGGTCATAGCGCATCTTATAAGAGTTAAACCTCATGGTTAATCCACGCAATCTAGTGGCTGAAATTCCACCAAACTTCATCTTCAAAGTATCACATATGCTTTGGACATTGTTATAGATCTCGTACTCACACATTAGATCATTGTGCATGCTGATTAACATTATTATGCGCGCGCAACCACTTTTCTTAGCTCATTGAGTATAAGCTAGTTGATCTATCTTATGTTATTCCGAGGTCCCTTCCCCGAGCAAAGTAAGGGAGTAAGATAAGGCCTCTAAGACCTCTTGCTCATCCAAGACATATTGGATCTTACGATGTCAAATGTTATAGTTCTCCTCATTCAATTTCTCACATTTGTTTAAATCGGCAACTAAATTCTTGAATATCATTTGACTACAATACGCAAAGAAGGGATATTATACACCCACCTAAGAAATCTGCCGCATCCATCCAAGCTAGAAAAAAATTATTTAGACATGTCGCAAGATCGAGAAATCGCTAAGTTTCAAAATCATCTCTTGCGCCACAATATCTAATTATTAAATTTCTAACCTAATTCCCGCGCAAATTTAAAAAATAAATATGAGATAATTAATCATCATAAATCTCAGTCATACTTTCACTATCTTAAGTAGTCATCTAGCCCTAGTCATATGTAAAGACATAACCTATTAAAAATGGAGTAACATTTTAGGTCAGTCTACAATGACAGTTACTCAAACTACAACAACCTATTGGGCCAGTCTACGAGGATAGCTACTCAGACTACAACGACCTGTTGGGCCAGTCTACAAAGATGGTTCTTTTAAGACCATTACAATCCATTTTTCTTATTCCATCAGTGAATTTACAGTTCTTATTAGGGCCACTATAGTCTTTTGGTTATACAGTGTATTTACAGTTCTTACTAGGGCCATCGTTATCTTTTTGCTATACAGTGCATTTACAGTTCTTACTAAGGTCATTGCAATTCTTTTAGTCTATCATTCACACTGACAATTCTAACTAAGATTACTTAATGAAAATTTTCTATTTTATCACTAAAAAAAATGAATACTAATATCTAAACATTCAAACCTAACATTCATAGATGATAAAATAATTACATATCCACATGTTCAATTCACATATACATATAATCACATTTAATCTAAAATATTAAATAAAAGATCACATGTAATATAACATTATGAAATAAAAAAAAATAGTATAAATATAACCATATATTTACATGTAATCACATTTAATCTAAAACATTAAATAAAAGATCACATGTAATATAACAATATATCTAAGCATATATTAAATCATATAAAAAAGAAAATTCTTTTTTTTTAAAAAAACAAAATAGATGCATAATAAATACATTTAAAACCCCCATCTAACCAATGGAAAGTCGCAACCAAGTGGTGTACTTTGCCCTTGTTTAATCAGTGGTCCTAGATTCGAATCCCAGGGATGCCACTTTCATCCTCTTCTATTTTATTTTTGTATTAAAAAAAAATTAGGCTCAAACTATGATAGGCCGTACAAATGGCCCAATTTTCTTTTTATTATTATTATAAAACAATGGGCTGAAGGGGTCAAGCCTAGCTTTATTAGAAGAAAACAGTGGGCCGAAGAGCCCAAGCCCAGCCCGTGTGTAATAAAACAGAAGACATTTTGTCTTCTTCAACCTCAGGAATTGGTACAGTTCATATGAATAGTACCACAAAACACAGTGACTTGAAGCCACCATGATAGAGTGCCACCATGATAGAGTGCCACCATGGCTGGGCTGGATAGCAGAGCACTCACCGGAGTGCTCTGAACTCCACAGGATGCAGCAACTGGAATGGGTTGCTCTCATGGTGTAGCACCACTCCACAGTGCAGCGCCACTCCACAGTGCAGCGCCACCATGGTGTGCTACACCACCCTGGTGCTATTCAAGCCAGATGAAAAAAAAAATTATAGTGGCAGCACCACTGCTGCGCACTTGACAAAACAGTTTTCATGGGTTTAAAAAAAATAAAGGACTCAAAAAATGGCATCTAGATTTTGAGCATATGCAAGAAAAAAAAGATATAAACTAGAAACAATTTAAAAGCTCTGATACCAATATTAGAAAGTACAGCAGAAAAATACTTCAAGCTCAGCTTATAAAATTGCTCCACAAGTTTTTCCAAATTGATAAATCACAAGTGTTTCCTCTTAACGGCAAAGTGTACTATGTAGTATAAAATTAGAGTAACACTTAACAAATCCACAGTCTAAATATCTTATCAAGAGAGAACAAAAAAGATAGAGAGCTTTTGTGCATTTCAAATGGTCCAAAAAACCAATTGTAGGGGGATTATTTATAGTCCTCCTACGCACAGCTGGCCTTAATGACTAGCCTTCAATTGCCAATGTAAACGACAGTAACGCATAGCTTTAAGCCATGCATTACAAGCAAATAACGCATGGCTTCAATTGCCAACATAAATGGCAGTAACACATGCGTTACAAGCAAATAACGCATGGCTTCAACTGCCAATGGCTTAAAGCCATGCGTTACATTGCAGTAAATGAGGGGGTCAGTCCCACGTGGGCACTGCTCCATCAAACAATTATTAATTCCCATAGTCGATAATCAAAATTCAAAGCCTAACCCAAAATCACGTAAGGCGCAGAGGCTTTCAGGAATTTGTATTATTGATTTTCCCATATGATATTATCTAAATAACTAAAAACAAAATGGTCTTGAAGGCAATCAAATTGCCAAAGTTTTACTAATTTTTTTAAAAACACTCACCCAAAAAAAAAAATTGTGACAGCAACATTAACTGTACAGAGTTCACAAGAATGTCTTTAAACTTATTTTCACATTTTTTTTCCTATGTTCATATTTATCCCAACTAATTCTTTGGACACACACAAACTGATATTTTACTTGAGTTATGCTAGATATTGTAAATTCTATCCAACTAAACTCTTAACAGTCTCTTTAAAAAAGAAATAAAGTCTACAGTTAAAAAATTAATTTTTTTTATATAAATTACAAAAAAAAAATCAAAAAAATAAGCAAACTTAGACACCTTAATATTTTTAAAAAAAGAATTATGTGCATTCATTTTTATATATTATTTGTGCACTCTGTTGATGTAATTGACTGCATATTAAAAAAAATTAATACAATCAATCACATTAATAAAGTGTTCAAAGAATACGCAAATGTAACTGTTGTAACAAAGTTCTCTTTTTTTTATGGGAAATAGACCTCATTTATTCATGAAAGTGAAGTTACAGTTGTAACTGATACATGCAGGAAAAATTTCAGATTACAAGCCAACTACTAACGGTTGGGGTTCCACCAGTATACAAATTCATTTGTGACTAATATGGTCTTAACTTTTATAACTCTCTACAGACAAACCGTCTTAGAGACCACACGCTGCCTAAAGTAGAAATTTCAAACCCTACTTCCGAAGGAGGAGAAGACTTTCACTTTATGAACAAAATGTCCAAGATACTAAAACAAAAGAAATAACAAAAAATGCTAAAACAAAAAACGTAAATGATACATGAAAAAATAGCGAAATACAGTTTGGAAAGTTGTAGATCTGCATTTTCAGCCTTAAAGGAAAAAAAAAAAAAAAAGAAGCAAATATAGAGATTGTGATGGCGCGTGAGGGACATGCGCTACCATAGAAGCACGATGAATAGTCCAATCTAAAGAAATTGGTGACCCTGATCTCAAAAATACCACGCGTGCCGCGCGTAACAAAGTTCTCTAATAGTAGGCAGAAGCAGTGGATACTTAAGGTGGGTTTGTATATACAAAACATCTCATTTTATCTCATTTTATCTCATCTCATTTCATCATTATACATTTCTCAAATTCTCATATAAAAATATAATAAACAATTCAACTTTTTCAAATTTTAAAATAAAAATAATACTAAAAAATTATATTTAACAATATTTTATTCAATTTTTAACAAAATATCTTATCTTATCTTGTCTAAATTTTATATCCAAACCCATCCTTAATGTCAATATAATGGCATCAACAATAAAGTTAAGAAAATACAATGGAAATTTGATTCAACCAGGAAGGTGGCCAACAACAGTTAGATAAAAAAAAAAGGAAAATGCTAGAGCTCCCGCTAGGGGCTTCCGCTTGGAGCTCCCGCTGGGGCTCTAGTGTTTTTTTGTGTGTTTTGTTAATTCTTTTTTTTATATAGATGTTTTTAATGATTTTAAAAATTTTTAAAAATAAAATAAAAAATACAATATTATTAAAAAATACTTCCTTAATCATGAAGTAAATTAAAAAATTATAATTTTTTATTTTACTTCGTGATTAAGGAATTATTTTTTAATAATTTTTTTATAATGATATTTTAAATTTAAGAGAAAAAAATTAGAGCCCTACTGAGAATTTAGAATATCATTAAAAAACAATTCTTTAATCAGAAAGTTAAAAAAAAATCATTAAAAAATATTTTTTATTTTATTTCGTGATTAATGAAGTATTTTTTAATAGTTTTTTTTTTTTTTACTTTCTGATTAAGAAAGTATTTTTAATAATATTTTAAATTTATTTTATTTTTTAAAAATATTAAAAATCTATATAAAAAATAATTTTTAAAAAAATATATTAAAAAAAAATACTATACTCCAACGGAGCTCCTAGCAGAGACTGTAGCACTCCTCTTAAAAAAAAAACCAAAAACAAAAACAAAAGGATTGCAGACTACAGCCGCAATAAAAGTAAGAAAAATCGTAGCCTGTTAAATGTGCCTACTAAACGTGACTGTTCCACCCAAATCTAAACCGTAGGTTGCACAAAAATTTATTATAATGATGAACAGTAATTTTAGTCTAAGATTTATTCATTGACAATTAGGAATTGGCTAAATATTTTTTTCATCATAAACAATTTTCTTTTACATGCCTACTATTCCTCCCGCACAATAAGAAAAGTTAAAGAAAAATCCATCTTACTCCTACGCAAGAAAAGAAAGATGAAGGAACAACAGCTTCAGTTGATGTGCTTTATGCCAATAGTTGAGAAAGACGAAGGAACAGCAGTCGTCGACGTCTCCCACAGTTGAAAGAATATGACCGTTGTAAAAATAAAAAAATAAAAAACTGTTAGAAAATTATATCTGTTAGGAATAATATGAACGTTAGAAAATTAATGTATAGTTTTTTAATAACGAATAAATATTTAAATTACAATTCGAATTAAAATAAATGAAAATGTTAAAATCAATATTTTAATAGAATAGTAATAGATTTGGAGAGTTTATTGTTTGATGTTGCTGAAAAGTGATTAGTTTAAAGTTATAAAAATGAATTCTCTTGCTAAATTTTAGCTAAACTTTATTGAGTCCACTATTAGTACTCGATGCCACAAGAATTTGACATCTGGAACTAATGAATTCAATACAGAGAACTTTAAGTTATTGGAAGATATTATTTTAGATGGATGCATGCAACATTTTTTTTCCCTGAATGTGAAAGAATGTGTTTGGTGGGAAAAAAAGCAAATTTTGTGAGCTGTAAACAATTGAAAAGTCACCATTTGCAACTGCATATACGATTGTTTGAGGAATGCCTAGTTGGGTAGCCAGCCATAGATTGGGCTTGGAATTGTCCACTGCTGCAGTGCCGTAGCATTATAAACATTAATGTTACTCTTATAAATTAAATTAATTGTACAATTAGAGACTTATAATGGGATTTTAGAGGAAGGGTAGCCTGCCTTCTATTGTCCTGGTAGTACTAGGGAGATTCTTCATAGGATGAGCAAGAAACAACCTCTTTTATGATTGCTTTGAGTCTTCATAGGATGCTCAAGTCTTTTTATTAACACACTTAATATACCACTTATGTGAAAGGTGCTAGACTTTAAACTTTACCAAGAAATTACTCAACAAACTAAGCATTTATTGGTCAAGTTCAGTGACCTAGCCAAGACTTTTAATATCGTTTCTTCTTTTTTTTTTTTTTTAATATCATTACAGAGAAATTATATTTATAATTTCAAGGTATAGGTTTCACTCATTCTTTTTGAAAAAAATAAATAAATTTGGGATTCACATAAAAATAATAATTTTTTAATAATAAATCTTATTTTTTAAACAAAAAGGGCAGAAATTAGATATTTAAGATTGAATCTAATGTTACTCTGTACAGAAAGCAACAAAAATAATATTGCATTTCCAGCCAGATGTCATGTGCAGGTCAACTAGCATCCTGAGCCAATCTGTAATCCATACATGTAAGTTAGACTTTGTGTAGTTGTGAGACACACAGAGTTTGACAGCTCCCAACTTAGATTTATACGTGTTGACAGAGAAATATAACAATTCTGGTTCACAAAAATGAATGAATGAATAATAAGATGTCAGGCCTCTTCTATGTTGAATCAATCGGTCGAGCATGTGTGTTTTATCACCATTTTAAGTATTTTTTTTACTCTTTCAGTGCCTCCCAGTTAAACTTTTCAGGATCCACCCACTTCGACTTTAACCTTTTAGCTTTTGGAAATAGACAAGTTATTCAGAACTACCACACACGCCTTGTCTCATCCTCCTACACTAATTATACATTAACATGGTCCAACAATACACATTTTGCAGCTCTCTCTCTCTCTCTCTCTCTCTCTCTCTGTTTCTCTCTTACTTTTTCTTCTCCTTTATTCTTTAATCTTCTTCGCATGGAGGTTAGGATGCCTAATTTGTTTTCCTTTTGTGGTAGTGACAGCAGGTGAAAAGGGTTGAATACAGAAGTCAATGAGCCATTGATGGGAAGGGTTAGAAACCATCACATCCTCCATCCAATTTATGACCTGCGTGAGTATAATAATAATCTATCACATACAGGAGGAGCCTGAGCCCGCGCAGAATTGCAACTCAAGTTATGAAGAATTGTGATTCAAGTTTGCCAAAAACAGAGAGATACTCATGAGTCACTACCTGTTTCTTCATTTCACCATGAAAATGCACTTTTCTTGGGTTTGTTTGCTTTAAATTCACTAGTCTGTCACCAGGGAGACCATTTTAATTTGGGTTGTTTTAAGGCATTTAAACATATAAAATACTTCTGCCAATGCAATAACAGCAGCATTGCACTTTACCTGCCAGCAGCAGCAAGCATTGCAGATATATTATGTCCTCATTGAAGACCAATACAAATATATATATAGATGTATACCCCTCTCATAGGTAACATGCAAAACTCTGCATTGACCTGGTCCAAATCCAACCCAACAAAAGAAACCCAACAAAAAAAAATGAAAAAAGAATGAAGAAAAGAAGAATCCATGGTAATTTTAGGGTAAATCATCCCATCCATACACTAAACAGTAAACAGGACATGTCATCTATAATTAGGCTCAAATCATCCCGTCTGTGTAATCACAGCCTCTCTCACCCTTTTTCTCTCTCGTAAAACCCATTAAAGCGAAAACACAAAGACAACGTCAACTACCTTAACCAACCGACTTAGCCCCCAAACCTCCTCCCTAACCCTTTCCTTTCCCCCCCACAATCTCAATTCTCACAGCTCAAAGGAAAATATATAAATGGATAAATAAATAAGGGAGAAAAGATTGAGCTTCCATTTCCAAACCCTGCAAGCCCAACCTTGCTTTCCTCCTCCTATCATCAAATCCTTCGCTTTTAAGCTGCAATCAAAACAGAAACGCAAACCCATTTTGTGTGTCTATTTTGTTTTTGTTTCGAGGTCTTCGTATCCGAATCCCGATCCCTACCCTCGATGTGGCGGCAGTGGGGCAAATCAACATTTCGGATTCACAACACGTCATCTCCGCCCACCCTCTTCTCTTTCAAGGACGTCCAAGAGCTCTGCGCCGAGGAGCCGCCTCAACCCACCGCCAAGAAACCGTCGATATTCCGCCGGGTCCTAGTCGCCAACTCGATCATCCGTGCCTTGTCAACTCGCCCACCGACTCCCCCACCCGCAGACTCACCCGAGTCCAGTCCAAATGTCGCCGCCGTCTCGGACCAATCGGGCAGCGACCCACTTGCGAAAACGCAATCCAAACCGTCGATTCGAATCCCCGGCACCGAGAAGCGCATTGTGCTGTACTTCACGAGCCTCCGGGTGGTGAGGTCCACGTTCGAGGACTGCAGGGCCGTACGATCCATTCTACGTGGGTTTCGGGTCTCGCTCGACGAAAGAGATCTCTCCATGGACTCGGCGTTCCTAACCGAGCTGAAGGAGATCCTGGGCAGCCAAAACCAAAGCAAGTTAAGCTTGCCGAGGGTTTTCATCGGCGGGAGGTACGTGGGCGGGGCGGAAGAGATTCGGCAGCTGCACGAGGCGGGAGAGCTGAAGAAGCTTGTGGAAGGCTTGGCCGCAGCGGAACCGGGGGTGTGCGACGCGTGCGGCGGCCACAGATTCGTTCTGTGCGGCGAGTGTTACGGTAGCCATAAACTGTTCACGGAAAAAAGCGGGTTCAAGAGCTGTACGTCTTGCAACGAGAACGGTCTGATCAGGTGCCCTTCTTGTCACTCCGCACCTCTCTGAGCCGTCCGATTAGACAAAAAGTAGTTTTTTATATTTTTTACTTTTTACTTTTTTGAAAAAAATAAAAAAGTTTTGGATAAGTTAATGTTGTAGCTTTATTACGTTATAAAGTTTATTTGGGAGCGTGAACATAGGATATGCCACTTTCCTAACAGAAAAATGACTGCGCATGTAATTTTTGACTGTCAAATAGCATTCTTCGGCTAAATTCATTCTATCAAAATTATGGCATCTTAAGGGGTTGGCACACGTGGTAATGGCATTGGTTTTTAGATATCACTCACTTTAAAGTTTAAGATTTTACACTTTATACGTGTAAATAATTTTTTGAAATCACATCAACGATTTAATTAATTTCATATAAGAAAATTTTTAAGAGTATAGTGCACGAAACCGAAATTTATTCCTCAAGAGTTTGTCCGAAGGGCCTACTTTGATGAGGTTCCTCGACCAAAAAAATAATAATAATGAAATAAAATAAAATAAATTATGGCATCTTACCTTTGTTTTTTTATCAGCTTAAGAATCAGACACAGAATGAACTCCTCTGTCAATTGAGGGCAAGTGTCGGCAGTATAAAAACGACGTCAATTTGTAAAACGAAATTTTATCATTTTTGTGCTTCCAAATCAGAATGGGAATTTCGGCAATTCTCACGAGGTTCATGGGACAGAGACTAGATGAGAAAACAAGAGGTTACGAGGGGGTTTGAGATGACAATTAATTAGGTCCAAACCATATGGTTAGAGATGGTGACTGCAATAGTTCTTACCCCTTTTTTTCATTTAAAAAACAAAAAAACTTTAGTCATAAATAAGTTTAATAAAAAAAAAAATTATAAATAAATTTACAAATTGACATAACTTGATATAATAAGTTAAGTCGTAAAACTTTTTTTTTATTTTTTTGTAAAATATAATAAGTTTGGATAGTGAGATGAAAATTTTTAATTTTATATAAAAGTTTAAAATATTAATTTTTAACAATATTGTTATTTTGAAATTTAAAAAATTAGAATTAAAAATTTTAAAAAATTAAAATAATAGATGAGATGAGAATTTTATGTCTCATCTCACTTACCAAACTTATCTTAACTATAACATATCTTACGAAAACATGTTTATTTTTGTAAATAAATCGTTGGGTGAATGATTGCTACGGAGAATGCTGCAAAAGCCCTACATGACCCAGCCTATCAGGATGGTTCATCCCATCCTCTCCTAGTCGTGTTTAAAAAGACATTTCACAATCATCAAGAGATACGAAGAATTCATAGACCAACTCCAACCATCATAATTAATTACTTTTACGATGGATTTAGAAAGAGCAGTAATGCCTTTCGAGTCACGAAATTATTCAACCCTGTAAGGAAGACAGCAATGATATAGGAACACGTTTCAAGCAAGAGCAACCACAGATACGAAATTTTGAGATAACCTTCCTAGACATTATGGTAAAAAATAGAAAATACTAGAGACCACATCATCAGGAAACACCACTGGAATAAAGCGATCATAGGGAAAATTATTACAGCACATGGAATCAAAGTTACTCCCGACTTTATATATAAAATGTTGTGAAAAATATCCATGTTGGTGTTCTCCTGTGTTAAATTAACAGTAGAGCCAAAGACAGGTATAAAAATATAGAGTTCTCAGCCTAAATTCACAATCCAATAGACTCAGCTTATTGGGAACAAGAACCTAACCGAAGTAAATGGATACTTGAGGGATGTCGACATCATTGTCCTCATCGTCTTCGCAAGCCACAACAACATCCAGGTGCCGACGGTATGTAGGTAGGTCTACTTTGGCCACTTCCCTTGCCAGATCCACCAATTTCTTGTCCATTCGATCTTTGTGCCGAGGGAACATACTGTTATAAAGCAGGCAACTTCCGCATGAAATGCTGTAGGCATTCAACCCTTTCTCCTTGAGCCATTGGATGAGTTCCCTCAGAGTAGGGTTGCCTTTCAGGATCCACCTGTCCCAGACAGTCCAACTCAAGTTCTCATGTTTGATAACCTTGGGTGGAAGTGGCTCGGCAATGGAGAATAAAGGTAGTGCAAGGTTGGCAAACGTGTTCCGATAGTCCTCCACTTTGTGCCCTCCGTCCAAAACCTTGTAGAGCTCCAGGCAGACGAGACCTGTGGCCATCGCGGTGGATGTTGCAATTGCAGGAATGATCCTTCCAGCAATAAACTTGGCTTTCAGCTTGTCAACTTCCGGAATGCTGTAATTTCGTGCCCTCATGTTGGCAAGGCCAGCGATCAGGTCCATATGGAAGTTTGTATCATCATCCTAGACATTTATGGGATCAATTCATGAAAATCAGAAAGCTGATTCAAATATTAGTTAGCAGAAAATTACTTCAAGTCAAGGGGAGCTTAAATGGGGGAAGAAGTTCATCGAAATTTCAGAGTAACTAATTTTAGATTAACAATAGGTCAATCTAGGGGGAGGTGACAAGAGGCAAGCATGGGAATAGTGCTAAAAATCAAATGAAAGAGATGGACAGTAGAAGGTATGGTATACCTTCTCAAACTGAATTGGTTTCATCCTAAATTCTGGTGCCAGGTTCTTCTGGCACTGCTTTAACTTCATAATCAGTTCAGCAATGACTGCCGAATCATCTATGGAACCTGTAGACATACTGGTAGCCTTCTCATCTGTTACAATTTTCACATCTTTCTTCGGCTGAAATTCTGGGACCATCACTTTATCAACAGCTTCAGCCATCTTCTTAGGGTTCTTGACCCAGTCAGGAATTGGGATACCAAATGTCTCTGCACGTAGAATGGCTCCTGCCATAACAAAATGGAGGTGACTAAGATCAGCAGCTGAGAACTGCAACGGACGAGGGAATCGCTTAGGTGCGGACCAGAATGGCGCCCCAGTACTGGTTGCAGCATCCTCAGGGAAAGTATAAATCAACTGCTTCACACGGTTGGCAAAATAATCTTCGAACCTAAGTGAATTAGAAGACAATATCATTCTATTGAAGGGGTAACCAAAGACTTCTATCACAGCTTTGACAAAAGGAAAAAGAAAAGCTACTAAAAGAACTATTCAAGGAACATACTTCATTCGAGCCCAGGTAATGCAGTCTTGGAATGTCTCACATCGTTCATTTTCAAGGCACTCCAGCACACGCTCCAAGTTATCCCTGGCCTGAGCATCACCTGCATTTATCATTGCAGTGCCATATTCACTTGGGTTGGATAAATAGGCATTCACTTCTGCTGGTGTTTTCTCAAGCAAACCCTCAAATTCAGATCGAGCCCATGTCAAGCAGTGGTCAATGTTGTGTGGAAATGAATGTACAGTGCACATAGGGGCTTGTTTCTCAGGAGGGTCTCTCGAGGCGCCATAGTTTTCTGTGAGATGAGGGATGACCATCTGAGTGTTGCATTTGGCACCAAGAGTTCCTGACTCAAGAAGTGGCTTTTGGAAATATAAGCATCTCTGATCAACATACAATCTGGCATTTACATTGTCTAGAGCGTTGATGACAACACTCAAATTCTCCCAGAAAGTATCATCAAATACATTCTCAGTTTCAGGACCAACTCGATTCTGCAAGGCTTCAATGTTGAAACGAGGGTTTATTGATGTAGCAGCAGAAGCAGCAACGGTGGATTTGGCCTGACCAATGTTCCAATCACGGAAGAGGAACTGCCTGCTGAGGTTACTCTTCTCAATCACATCATCATCAGTAATTGTAAGCTTCCCCTCATTGCCACATGAAACTCCCATCAAGGCTACATTCTTTAAGAACTCACAGCCTAGGGCACCAGATCCAACAATAAACACTTTGGCATCCTCCAGTTTCTTCTGAAGCTTAGAACCGAAGACAGAAATCTGAGCATCATAACGACTATTTAATGGTCTAAAATCAATAGAATCCACCGGCTCTGTAGGAAGGGACTCCACCGAGTCAAAGTAGAAGAACTGTAAAAACAAGTAAACCAACATTACATTATGAGAACAGCAATCAAGATAAGATATAAACTAACTCTCACCCCTCAAAAAGTGGTCAAGATCGTATTGCAACCAAGAATAAACAATTAGACTAACATCAAAAGAGGCTCCTTCAGGCATAATTTCAATATTAGAAAGCCCAACCAACTATATATCCAGAACATGATATAAGAAAAAATCAGTGTTAACCTGGAAAAGTGGATGGAACTTCCCAGAACATGCTTTCACAACCTCTTGTCCCACAATACCACCAAACATTGCAGCCATGGGATTCAGTACGGCCTTTGCACCAAAGGCAAAATGCCTGAGAAGTTTTGGATTAATATCTTCCTGTCTACCATCTCCCAAGCTCTCGTTAATGTTAGTGGCAATAGATATAAGTTTCTGAGCATCCTCTTCCGAACCAGCAACAGGGAACCGCCCCAACTCAGACACAAACTTATCCAGTGCTTGGAATGCCAAGTGCAGGAGAGGTGGGCGATCAAACTTGGAGAAATCACTGAGAAGAAAATCACCAGGCTCGGATAGCGCTTCTCTCAATGGCTTGAAGTTCAACACCTTGGGCTGTTTCACCTGTGTAACAATACCACCCTTTGCATAGGCTCCGTAATTTGTAGTATCCTCTTCAAGGGTGAATGAATAAGCCCTTGCATTTTTAATCTTCCTTGGTTTCCCGTCATTCAATTCTGTCATTCCGTGAACTTCCGAGAATACAACAAGATCCCCATCCTGAAACTCAAGCCTTTCATCATCGACACAGGATACAAGGGCAGGATTGTCATTGCTGATTGATGCAATTATACCTGTGTGTGGTTCCTCTCCATCAACATCAACAATAGTAAACTCAGGTCCAAAGTCACAAAACACACAACCAAAAAGGCCTCTGACTTCAGTTTTGATGAATGCAATAGGAGGTTGATGATTATGACAGTAATCATTGAACTCAATGGCTTTCTCAAAACTGATATCAGTGAAGACCACAGCCTGCACCATCAGAGAATAAACATTAGCTTATCCAGTCCAATAACCATGATACAAACACAAACCGGTGCATTGAGACACACACACAGCAAATCTATCATTGCATAAAAAAAACAACCAGCTTATATTCAGATAAAACAATCAAGATTTGAACTACGCTGCTGCAAACCCCAAAACATCACCAGTATAGAGTTACTGCAAAACAAGCAAGTACTTCCTATCCTATTCGCAAGCATTTATGCTTTAAACAAACAATTTCCCTTTTCCAGTTCTTTCTGGTCAATTTGTGGGATTACTTTTGTGTAATCCCTTTGTAGCTAAAATATTTCTCTTTCCTTAATTGTTACCACGGTCCATGTCCTAAATTGTTCATACCTTTTTGATAAGTTAAATTGTTCATACCCAAATGGCACCCAAACGAAATCTAAGTAAGAACCATTATTCAGAGGTTTGATTTCGAGTGGAAAGCGAAGCATGCTTCCAAGAACATCAAGTTAACTTTTTTTAAGCTAAGTTAGAATCAATGAGTTCCATTAATGAGATAACTAAACAATCAATAAATCAAAAAATAAAAATAAAAGAAACAGAAGTACCTGGAAATCAGAAAGCTGTTCTTTTGTCAAATTTGTTGTTAAGGCATGAACAACGACAGCAGTGTTGAGCTCCTGCAACTTTTGGACAGAAGCAAGTGCTCTGTTCTTACCAACATCATCTTCAGAGAAGATGAAATTACTGGACAAATCCCACAACTCTACCATCCCTTCATCATGCAAGGTCACAGACTTGACACCAGCAAGAATGAGGTTCTTCGCTGCAGCAAACCAACAAAAAAGGAACATTGAACACACCAGCAAGAGTAAAGATCACAGAACCAACATCAGAATTACTACGCTGGCAAGAATGAGAATCAAGTCACAGCTACATGAACAAGGAAAGAATATGAGGTATAAGATCTCTATTAGAAATAAAATCAGGGGCGAGAAAAATAAAAGAGAGAAAGGGGCAGCAGACGATCCCGACAAATACAGCGTGTACATGACAATAATGTATCAGATGATAGGTACGCTCTTGCATTATTTCCATATAGTTTGGTTCTCTCGGAGAATGAGAAAGAATAAACTGAACAAAACAAACTGTCCACCAACCTCCGAAGCTTTTTTGCACAGATGAAAAACCAAAACCAAATATGACAATGTTCAAGTGCAAAGAAGCCAGAGAAGGAAAGAATCGCCAACTGAAACTGACATGACTGATACGTGAACGTCTATGTGAAAAATCCAAAATAAATAAACTAATCTAGGACAATCTAACAACCAGATGATTTCATAATAAACAGCAATCAATACCCATCACTCATGAAACTAGATCATCATACTGGATATTCAAAATCAACGTGAACTAGACCTTATAAGGAGAATGAAAGACATCTTTTTTACCTTTCCATCGGTGAAAATTGACATTTCTTTTTTAAGAAATAAGATTTATCGTTGAAAAAAGACATATTGGTTAATAAAAGAGAGAACTGAAAATTATTGACAGAGAAATTTATATATACCAATCTCGGCGCCAAGACCCTGCATCCCTGAGACAAGTATGTTGGACGCAAAAAGCCGGCGCATCGTCTCACGGCCATACACCGCGAGCTGGCGGCTGTGGAGATCCTCGTCGATGTCCGTCGAATGGGCATCACCCAAAGCCATGATAGAAGCCTCCTCTTTTTCTTCTTCTTTAACTAAGCTACCGCTACCGTGGTTGTCGCTGCTGTTGCTGTTGCAGTTGTTCTCACCACAAACGACGTCGCTGCTGATCTTCACCGTTGGATCGGCAGCTTCGAGGATCCGAATCTTCTTGTTTTTGTTGTTATTATCAGTATCTTCGTGTACAGCCACTCCTTCACAAGCTCGCTTTCTAGGAAGCATATAGTGCAGTAAGCTGCTGAATACGCCAGAAAACCCCATTATCGAAAGAATCACAACAACCAGAAAAGCAATCAAGAACTTGTAAGAACAATTAAGATAGTCTCCAAGCGCGAATCCAACAAAGATCGGAACCAGAAATGAAACGATAAACCCTAAGAACCCTAATTTCAACATGATTCCAAGGCTAAAACTCCAAGCAAAGGAGATTAAAGACCTTAATCGTAGAGTTAAAAGTAATAAAGAAACGTACCGATTAGGACAGTGAGGGATGGAAAGAAGAAAGGAATCTAGGAGATGGAGAGGGATGGATGGATTTGTTTTGGTTGGGGTGGAGGAGGAATTTTTTTTTTTCTCTCTATGTTGTTTGTTGAGCAAATAAGAAATGTTCGAGGTGGTTCGTACACGGAGTGGAAGTGGAAGGTAGGGCTAGGGGTATTTATAGATGGGCTTTCGGCCTCTTTGAGATCAAATATTTTCTAAATATAATAATTGAGTTTTTTTTTTTTTTTTTTTTTCTTAAGCAAAAAGGGAGGTTGGGACGATCAAATATTTTTTTTTTCTAAATATAATAATTGAGTTGTTCTGTCTAAAAGTTGTCACACCTTTTATTTTAAAAAATTTCTATTTATTATTTCTACATAATGCATACTATATTTTTTTATTTTTTTTCTTATTAAATATATAATATATAGATAATAAATAAAATAATTAAATTAATTTAAAAAAATTAAAATAAAAAAATATATGGTATGTGATGTATAGAAATGATAAATAACAAAATTTTTTATTTTATTGGCATAATAAAATTTAATTTATAAAAAAAATTAATTGTTAATTTATTTAACAAATCAAATTTTGTTATATCACTAAAATGGAAGGTGTATTTTACGCACCAACTTTCAAATATAATTTGTCATAATTAATTTGTTTAAAAGACAATTATTGTACATATGTATAATAAAAACTTATTAACTTATCTTCGTACCAATTTATAAATTTAATTTCTCTTTTATAAATTATATCTAAGTTTTAGAATTTTAGAATATGGAGTGAGATATATACTAACTTAGGTTGGGATGGTGAGTTGAGATGAGATAAATTAAGATAAAAGTTAAAAGTTGAAAGTTGAATAAAATACTGTTATAATATTATTTTTTAATATTATTATTATTTTGAGATTTGAAAAAATTGAATTGTTTTTTATATTTTATGTGAAAAATTATTTTAATTTTAATTTTTTAATATCTACTCGTTTTATTTTAATTTTTACGTTAATGGAGAAAAATAAACAGTATAAATGAGCCAATTTAGAAACATATCTCTTTATTATAAAATAGATATAATATATAATACCAAATTATATCATTACCTAGATTTACTTTATTATTAATGAATTTTTGCAGCAAAGCAAAGTTAGTCTAACATCCATAACCTGTCAGTGTCGTGACAAAGTCAGTTTCAAATCCGAGTTTTAGGCTGTTTGAACGGTGAATTAAGTTGAGTTAAGATGATAAAATCTTGTTAGAATATTATTTTTTAATATTATTATTATTTTAAAATTTGAAAGTTGAATTATTTATTATATTTTGTATTGAAATTTAAAAAAATTATAATAATAAGTTGAGATAAGTTGAATTGGATTGAGGATCCAAACGAACTATTTTATATATAATGCTCGCTTAATATTATTATCAACATCATGTCTTTCTTCCTTTCGTTTTTAAGCAGTTCCTAAACATAATAATGACTCTACACCACTAAATTAGCTTAGAATAAAGTCGACTTCTGCACGTAAAAGTATGTATTATACGCGGAATTGAGATTTTCTCTAATTATCTAATTAAATTAAATGATTTATAATATAGATCTATAATGTGAATCTTACGATTTTTAGGTCTCGTTTATTTTTACAATTCCTTTTATCTAATCATTACAATTTTTTTAAATTCTTGCATAAAATAACACATTTTTTAAATTTTAAAATAAAAATAATATTAAAAACATATATTCTAACAATATTTTATTCAACTTTTGACTATAATTTCAATCATCTCATCATATATGTAAAAACAAACGAGACCTTAATAATATCTAAATAAGCTTCAAGCAATTTAGACCCTACAAAATATTCAATTTTGCGTCTATCTATCGATCAAATAATTAGAGAGAAACTCAATTTGAAACGACTCATTATTTATTGATGGTCATATGGGTTTTTCCTTCAAATCATATTGCGAACGAAGTTCATGTAGTGCCAATACACGATTCTCGCAATCTCGCTCGATGGGTCGCCTCCTCGATTAAAAATATGCAGAATTTGGTCTTATTTATGGTTGATAGCATCGCAAAACTCATGAATTATAAACATGAAGCAGCCTAAAGAAAGAAAGAAAAAAAAA
>QEOT01003245.1:737468-760529 GCA_003123785.1 Pterocarya stenoptera
TTTTTTTTTTAAAGTGAGTAAATATGAAATCCACATGAAAAAATTAATTTTTTAATAGTGGATCACGTTCTTTTTCAAAATAAGTGTGTGATACGTACATAACTCATAACTATATGTAACATTATTCTGTCAAATTTTCAAGTGGATTTCTTTCAACTATATATTCCTATTGTATAACATCTGGTCCGAGGAATAAGTTCATTATTGGCACACTCAATACATCATTGAAGTATCGACTTTATATAATACATGTTGATTTTTCCTAATGATCATTCACTTTTATATACAGATTCACAAATTGTCACAAACAAAGAAAATAAAAGAACCATTCAAAAGATAACCATAACATATGTCTCGTAAAGTTTCTTGCATAACCATTATAGTATCCAATAAAAATAATAATATAAAAAGTTATTTTTTTAATAAGTAAATAGTATAAATAATTTAAAAGTTATCACTGGCATTTTTATTGGCTGTAAGGGAAAAGGAATTTTCTAAAGTGGAAGGAATCTAAATTACCATTTTCCTATAAGGTAATTCACATTCTCAACAAAAGAGTAATACTAGGTACAAGTCTCAAATGTACAAGTATTTTATAAAAGTATAGGCCCAATCAAGAAAAAGTGAGTTTAATTTCATACCTTTTTTTTTTAATGTAGGAATCCACATTTTTATAAAGAATTTGCATAAGATTTGTTCATTTGAGATTTGTATATGTCATTTCTCATTAACATTCTCAACAAAACAAAGTTAAGGGGGAATTCAAATCTCTTCAGAAATTAGGACCTTTTTTTATACTCAAATATGATCATTATAAAAATGTCAAATTTAGTCTTAAGATGTGTAAATCATACCTACTCCTTTTGGAAAAGAGCAATGTCCACCATTAAAAAATTAATTTCTCTCATGTGAGTCTCATAATTACTCATTTTTTAAAAAATAAAGTGCGTGAGACTTGCATACCATAAGATTGCAAATATCATTTCTCTTATAAAAATCAAACCGTAGTGAAAATATGAGGGAACGAGTAATGCTAGACACAATCCTAGAGTCTGCAAGTTTTGTACATTTCTTTTGAAAAAAGTTGAGTCTTCCAGTAAAAAATAATTTTTTTCATGGAAATCCTAAATTTATCTGTTTTTTCAAAGGTAGTAGCAACACATCTAGCACATCGCTGATGTGAAAGTCTTCTACGTTAACTATGCTAAAAAATGATTGGTCTTTTTTAAAAAAAGTTATATAAGATCTTACTCTAAGTTTTGTGTTGCACACGAGACTTCTTTATAGTAAAACTCAATCATGTATCATTACTATATCTTCTATTACTCTCTAACAATCATCAATCTAAATACTATCTCACTGTCTAACTATGTAACAAATTGAGACAGCTGGTTGGTAAGCTTATCAACACACCAAATCATGGTCTGACCCCTAAAAGATAATCACTCTAACCATATGTCACATTAAGAATAATTATTCACAATTTTGAGCTTATCGTTATAAAGCCGGGTATCAAAAATTAGTTGAAAGAAGTGCAGAAACTAATGAAAATTTTATGGTAAAATATCAAGTTCTTCGTATTTTCTTTAAAAAAGAAAAAAAAGAAAAAAAAAAGGAAGGTGAAATTTACTGTTAAAAAGTGAGTAGATTTATACATTTTATGATTGTATAATATTATTTTTATTTTAAGAATATATTTTTATAATATTATTTTTATTTTAAGATTTGAAAAAATTCAATTATTTATTATATTTTGTGTAGGAGTTTAAAAAAATTATAATAATTATATAAGATAAGATGAGAATAATTGTGAAAATAAAAAAGTGTATGAGTGCAGTCAAATCTTATATGAATAAAAATGATGTTTACAGTAATGCATAAATATCAAGTAATTTTTTATTAAAAAATAAATAAATATGAAAACTATATATATATATAAACTAATTTTTTAATAATAAATTTTACTATTTTTCAAAGTGGGCAGCCAATATTGCTGACTCTAGATTGTATGTATCATGAGATTTGTAGCAGAAAGCTGTGTCCGTATTGATTCCCTTCTGTTCCTTCACTCAAACACACAGCTTTTAATCAGAATCACACGTAACACCTCATTCACCACCCATCACATTAATTTTTTTTTTTTCTTTTGCTGACAAGGTGAATCCCACTTTCAAAAACTACCACGGTACGCCTGTCCCCCCAATTTGAAACCACCATCACCAAGCAACGTAATATTTATGAAGAGTAGCGTCCTAATTTACGAGAATAATTCTCTTCTTGCTTATTAAAAATAAAATTAAAAATATATATTAAAAATAAAATAGCATTCAAAAATATAAAAAAATAAAGATTAAAATATTAAATTCTCTCTATCTTTTATATTTATGTTTTTAATTTTATTAATAAGCCATGCGGCACTTGTCATGGTGTCGCTTTAAGAATAAAAGTGAATGGTATAAATTATGGGAATAATAATATTATTCAAAAATAATTCATACATTTTTACAATGTTTAAATTTGACTATTTATTTTAAAAAATAGATAAATATTGTAATGAAAAAATTTTATATTTTAATAATAAATCATATTTTAAAAAAAAAAATATGTTCTATTCATGTCGTGTTTCGCACATCCTTAAGTCAGGCTCTGAACAACCCAAGTCTTCCTACGGGCCCTACAAGGAGAAGGTGAATGCGGCATGAAAGGGCGGCCAAGGGGCAAGAGAGCCTCCAATGCCAAAGTTAATAAATATTTTTGGAGTGCAATAAATAAGTAAGGAAACTTAAAAACTAGAGAGAATCCTCGTACCTGGGATTAACTATTTATATTAGAAATTCTGTGAACAAATTAGGTCTTGCGATGGAATTTGGAGTCATCGTACTGCTCATTATGTCAGATTCTTTAAATGTGGTCATTGTCCTGTGACGATTCCATTAATATGGTATGCCGTTCGGGCACAGGTAAGCTCTTCTCCTGATCTACCCATGCTTTCCCTATCAGCAGATCGAGGACCCTTCGCATGTTGCGCCTGCCAAGTGGGTGAACACTTGATATTTGGACACTTCCTGAGGGATCTCAGACCATCAAGTCCCGACGAGTCTCATCTCTTGTAGCACCGTCTCCTTCCCCAGGTCGTGCATATGGGGCTCTCTTAGCAGGCTTGATTTTTTCCCCTTTTGTCTTGAGCCGAGCTTGACTAGGCCTCTTGGACCTTGGGTATGGGAGGAAATCTCCCGTACTCGTTTTAAAATTATATTTAATATTATTTATAAGTAAAGATATTAACGTTGTATATGTTTTGTCTGTGTATCTTTGTTAATATATAAACTAAATAATAAAATCTATATTTTCTTATTAATTTAAAATTTTGAAATCATTAGTAATTTTACAAAATTTCGAATAGAAGTCCTGAATACAAACCGGACGGTACCCCTTCAATAATTTTTTTTATAGTACTCTATTCGTACGATTACAAATATATAAATGATATACACTCAAAAAATCCTTGGTGACAGAGATATTGGTACCAAACCATGCATATTTGGGTCCACAAACAATCCCGGGGCACCGTTGTTTTGAACTCAAATAAGAGTTAGGCAATTAACATGATGATCCAGACATTTGTGATTTTCTTTCAATATTCTTCAGCTGCTTGAAGGTCCAAGAAATTATGTTCCAATATTGCCAATAAAATGACTCCACCCGTTTTTTCTATTTTTTTATTTAAAAAACCCAAAAATAAAATAAAATAAGTACCACTCGTGATCTTGTCAAAGAGAAATGTTTCAAAAAAAAAATCTATAAAAGTAAACTTATATACTAATGTGGTACATTAAATTTTAAAATTTATAAAGTAGATCTAACATACTATATAAAATTATATTAATATGTGAATTTTCTTCTATAAAATTTCTTGCACTTCTACTTGTATCATTTTTGCTCAGAAAATTTGTAGAATCAAGATTTTCTGGCACATATATGATATAGCAGATCTATCCTGCCAGGGAGGGACTATATAAATGTTGCCACTGCTAGCTAATTTTACTATCCCGGCCATTAGTTCTCTCTCTCTCTCCTTCTCCTAATTAGTAGAATTAATCTACTCATTAATTGATGTCCAAATATGTAACACATTAATGTTATGGGCCATGGTTCTCTTCTGTGAGAAGCTAGAACAAAGATCACCCAGTACAAAAGGTCCCAGATCAAGCACTTAATTATGCACGTAATTAATTTTTAATAAATATTTTGTGAACACGAGGACGTGGCTATAAGTCATGATCATGAGTTTAGTGCAGAATCTTTCTAGGGTTCTACTAACTTTGGCTGAACTCGAAGGTGGGAAATTATCAACATATATTATAATAATATATTATATTATATAATATTATTGGTAAGTTGGATATGGTAGAAATATATATTAATGTGTGTGACATATATATATATATATGCAAGTTGCAAGCGACATATATTATTCGCGACAATGCATCACGGGACGCATCTAATTATGATATTATATTTAAATAAAATAGAATCGTAAAAATATATACTTTATTAATTAATTGAATATTAATAGTAAACTGAAGCCCTAAAATAAAGTCGAGAATCCTAAACCCGCATTAGTCAAGTTGGTACTGATCAAGGCATATAATATTTATTTATATATATATATATATAGATATTAATAATCATGTGTGTAACTTTGACAAATGGATCGATGATATATTTTTAGAATAAAATCTGCGTGCAATTTCAAAACATGATGATGATGCTGAGAATCCATGCCATGAAAAGTACTACATGAATCTCAAAATGGTATATGATCATGATCTGAACAATAATCAAATCCCCAACCAACTTTCACGAGATTATATTTGATACAACTACTGAGATCGAAGTAAATTAAAACATGATCATGTGAAGAGATTATATGTGTCATTATTTCAAGGGTACGTGGACTTACGTACGTACGTGTCAATTAGTTTAAGGTTATAATTGGAGTAGCTAGGTAGCTAGGATGATCGAGTTGTCGGCCTGTATTAGTAGTAGTAGTAAGGTGGTAATTCCTTATGCAGCAGGCATGCATTCATGGGGTGTCAATTTTTGTGTCCGGCCGGAGACATGATAACAGGCAACGCACATGCATGTAGGCATGCACATATATATATATATATATATATTTATATAGTTAGGTAATTAAGTACTAATTGATGGACATTGATCGATCGTTTTATGTCAGGACACAGCCCAAGACCTTGAGGACACAGACCTCCCTCGACCATGAAGAAAAAGACCTAAAGTCCTAGATGCGATCGATGTCTATATATCTTCACAGAGAACTATGACTAGTCCATCATTTAATAACATGACATTAAAATTGCCTACTTGACTTCGAGACATGGCCCCGTTTGGATTAAGAGATAAGATAAGATTAGTTGAGATGGTTTGTGAATATATAGTAGTGAGATTTTGAGTTGAAATTTGTGAATAGTTATAAATAGTAATGAGATGATCTTTCAATCCAAACTGGCTCTTAAATTAAAAATAACACCCCACGTACACCAAGTTCCTACTATTTAATTATGTATTTACATACTTTTTGCTATTGAAACACTACCGTAAAAATAAAGGTGGCAATATGTGACATGACTCGTTAACCCAACTCAACACAAACACGACACAATAAAAGCAGGTTAGGATTTAGTCTTAACAGGTTCAGGTCAAGACGGGTTAAGACACGATTGCTTAACGGTTCACTAATGGGTCAATCCATTATGACCTATTAAGAAAATAAAATTTACCTCTATACCCTTACACTTAAAACTCAAAAACCCTAGCTCTAACACTTCTAACCCATGCCCCCCATCCAGTTTTCGAATCTCTTCAGTCTTCACTTCCTTTCCTAAGTCCTGAGTCGCTAACCCACGTTGCCCCCCCTCTAATTCTCTTCACGGTGATGCTGCGTTGCCGCCCCTCTTGGCCTCTTCAACCCAGTAACTCACGCCGGCCATCACACACGCAGAGTCATGAACTCTTCACCCCAACTCCGTCGCCCACGCAAACTCAGAGTCACGGACTCACACAGCCCACGACCCCTGTCGTCCATGCCTGTTGCCCAAGCCATGTCACCCACTTTAAGTCAATCCAGCCTATATTTCTACTCTACCTTTACCTATTGCTTGGTTGTCGAGAAAAAAAGAAAAAGGAAAAGGAAAACGATGATTAGATGAAAAAAAGATTTTCCTTTACCTATTGTGATGAACTCTCTGACTCCATGACATTCAGCTTGGTATATCTATATTTAGGAGGAAAAATAGTTATATTGAGGGATTTCCATCTTAATTACCATTTCTTTCCTTGCATCTTCAAGTGCCTGGAAAATTCTTAGTGGGTCTGCATGTCTAATGATCTTTCTCCTTCTCTCACTACTGGCTTTGTGCCTCTTTTCATCTTTAATGAATTTCTTGAACTGTACCTCTTAAATTGTCAAGTTATGGAAGTTTTCATTAATTAGGGTTTATCACAGTTTGACGAAAGTTGGGGTATATACAGCCAGCCAATTTGATTTTAGAACTGGGGAGCCAGCAGCTTGGCGTTGGTCCTTCTGCTTCATCCATGCATGTGTTGTTACCCCATTAGTTCAAGAGTCTCTAGATGATATAGTTACCCCATTAGTTCCAGTTATCTGCATATGTTTCAAAATATATCTATTATGTTGTGCTTATATAAGTTGGTGGTTCTTTTTATGTCTTGTTTTGACTCTATATCATCTTACAAATTTTGTTTCCAGAGTATATTTGCCTTCGAGCTTTAAATTGGGTGTTCTTGATATGGATTTAATATCTAAGGGAGCTTCTTCTTCTTGTCTTAAAAATCTATCCTCTAAAATATTTCATTGTTATCAAACAATTGTAAATATCAACAAGCATTTTCCTTTTACACAACATGCAAGCAACCAAGGATCACTTCCTTTTGAATATGGGCATATTATGCACCATATTAGGCAATTTTAATTTAGATTTTAGCAATTCTCTACAGTTCCTGAATTATGCACCCTGGAAACTCTGAGGGAATGATCTTTTCTGAATAGGTGAACTTGCACCAGAATTTACATTTGTTCTTGTTGTTTGTTGTCAAATGAGTTCGGCAGCAGGTAAAAATGACAATTTGATTGATTTAGACCTGTTTGACTCAAAATGTTTTTAAAATGAGAAATCTAAAACAAAACAAAGGAAACGGTCAACTTGTAGACTTTTTTTGAAATGGTTCCTAATTCTAAGAACAATAATGGCAAGACACGAGCCATGTGCAAGATGTGTGGAATTACTTACATGGCAGCAAGTAAATATGGAACCGAAAATATGAAGCGTCACATTGACACATGTCATTGGAGAAGTTCATGAGATATTGGTTAGTTGATGTTATCACAAAATAGTGGATCTATTTCGGTAAGCGCTCCTAAATTTGATACTGAACAATATAGAGAGATTTTGGTAGCTGCTATTGTGAAGCATGAACTGACTTTTCGGTTTGTTGAATATTCCGGGGTGAGATCTTTATTACAATATTTTGAATTCTACTTTTCTTATACTTGATAGTGATCTTTTCTATCGTTGTGCCTTTAGTCATTTGAAGTTAACTGATTTCAATTTTAAGCATTTTCCATCAACATCTGAGTGGAAAAAATTAGAGAAGATTAATGGTTTATTGTAAGTTTTTTATGAAGCCATTTGTGATTTTTCTTGGACCAAATACCTTATAGCCAATCTATATTTTTCAGTAGTGTTTTTAATTTATTTTACATTAAAGCAACACTCTGAGGGTGAAGATGACTACATGAAGAAAATGTCTTGTAAAATGCTTGCTAAATTTGAGAAATATTGGTTTGAGTTCAATGTGTTGTTGGCTATAGCAGTTATATTAGCTTTATTTTGTTGATTTTTCTTATACAAAGCTTTATGGAGATTATTCCATATAGTATATGAATGTTCGGACCAAAATAGTATCTCTTTTCGTGGAATATAGTTCTTCGATCTAGTGCTCCCACATGTTCTATCACTACTTCTAATGGCACTATTAGTAGAGCGAAAAGTCAATCTTCATATAATAAACAAGTATTTTAGGTGATATCAAATAATATTTTTTGTTTAATGATTTATATTATTTTGTTATTTCATATCACATATTGGTTTAAAATATTTTTATTTATTTTTTGTGTACAGGAATTTGATTCATTTAGACATGATGATCTTACTGCCCATAGGCAAAAAGGTCAATTGGATCTTTACTTGAATAAACCTAGGGCATAAATGCAAAGATTGACATTCTTTCATTTTGGAAAGAAAATGAATTTCATTATCCTAATCTTGCTTGTATAGCTCGTGACATTTTGAATGTTCTAGTTTTTACAATTGCATCTAAATCTACTTTTAGTGTTAATGGGCGTATTATTAATCAATTTAGAAGTGCACTAAAAGCATATATTGTTGAAGTATTAATCTGCACAAGAGATTGGTTATATGGCGAGGAGCAATGTAATATTATTTTTATTTTATTGAAT
Source organism: Pterocarya stenoptera (assembly GCA_003123785.1). Taxonomy (NCBI): domain Eukaryota; kingdom Viridiplantae; phylum Streptophyta; class Magnoliopsida; order Fagales; family Juglandaceae; genus Pterocarya; species Pterocarya stenoptera. The sequence continues at coordinate 746,029 of QEOT01003245.1, forward strand.
AAATGACTATAATCTTTCAATACAATAATATTATTTGATATAAAACTTTATTGATGTCTGTTTTTTAATACAAATACAAGAAGAAATTAAATTGGACGAGTTAATTGAAGATGTAATGGAATGGAGTTGGAGAACAACAAAGGAAAACAGGAATTTCTACTTCCTTCTTCAAGTTCTAAATTTGTTTAGATCTGTGTTTTTATCATATTTGAGATTGTAATATTAATATATTTACAATGTGTGTTTTGTTTATCATATTTGGGATGTAATTTTAATAATGAATATTATTATAATGTGTTTGGATCATATTTGTTTAGTTTATAATTTTAGACTTGTAGTTAGTTTTTTATTTTTTATAGATATTATTTAATTTAAATATTTATGTAAAATCAATCACGTCAAACTAGTCGTGTCGCGTCGTATCGTGTTTGTTCAACCCATTAACGTAAACGGGTTAAAAAAGTTCGTATCGTGTCAATTTATTTTGTATTCACTAACGGTTCGTATCGTGTCAATCCGTTATCTTATTGTGTTATGTTAAGGTTCGAGATTTTGACACGAAATCCTTAAAGGGTTGTGTTCATGTTGACAATATAATATATATACCTTGATACAACACGTTAACACGATTTATCACTCCTACGTAAGAGTAATACTATGTACATGAATTTAAAGTGCGTAAATCTTGTGTAGTTGTTTTGATAAATAAGTATAAAAAAGAGTTGTTTTATTTTATGTACGTCTTGATCAATTGTATATTTTTTAAGAGATTATGCTGAACTTATACACCAAAAATTGTATAAATAATTTTCTATATATATACCGCCTTTCAAATTTGAAGAAATCCACCCATTTACTATAGCTCAAAGCTTCCCACTTATCTCTTTGGCTAATCTAATGTAGTTCTATTTTAATGAAATTTATCATATTTTACATTTGATTAGACTTTTGATGGAGCCAATGTCAATACAGAACAAAAGTTCATCAGTACATGAGTACCGTACTGGGATATGGTCAATCGATTTCCTAATTAATGTTTAAGGGCAATCTGATCACTAGTATGATCTGTAGGTATTCATGATGATCAGTCAAATGAATCGAGCATTTCAATTAAATTTGTTTTTTCAAATAAAATCTTTTCTTTATTTTCAGCCACAAAATATGGCACATACATGGGATTTTGTAAATTAATTGATTTCTTATTATTATTAGATTCATTAGGATATAACAGCAACATGCATGCATGGCCTTTGATCTGAAAAATGAAGTATGTATATATATATATATATATTATATAGCATTGAATGAAAATTGGTTTAAATTGGGAAGAACGTCAATTGATCTGAAAGTGAAGCACCATCCTCTACTATGGACCATTTCAAATCAATACTCCACCAACTTTATCTTTTATTTTGGCCATAATCATATATAAGCTTTAAAAATCTATAAGATGCCAAATTCAAAAAGAAAATATATTGCTGAAACGGGGATTTCCGTATAATATATACATCCATTATGCATGCGTGCTCCATTTAAAGTATCAAACGTATAACAACTACTCATGACTTGTTTGAATATTTAAGTATTAAACTATCCAATTATTTACGAATCACTTCTTTAATTCTGAAAATACTTGCACTATATGTATACAGCTACAAAATGTGTATGTATGTATATATATTACAAAAAATGAATATTTATGATGAGTTATATATTTACGATGATATAATATTTATTTTATCAGTAAATAGTCATTTTCGGAAAAAATAACTAACAACAAATAAATAATTTTTTTTATAATAATTAGATAATATTTGAAGAATTACAATGGTTTGTGCACGGGCCATATAAAATTTTATCAATATTTGTATAGTTTTTTTGTCTGTATTAAATATTATATAGAGTCCATGCATCTGTAGATTCACTACAAGAAAACAGCTTATTTTTTACCAGTTATTTCCTGCGAAAATAACTATTTCCTATTAAAATGAATCTGTTTTTATCATAAATAGTCATTCTCGTTCTAAATAATCCATCATAAATACTCGTTTTTCTTGTAGTGATTATATATTAATCCGAATTTATCCCGTAAAAGTACAAAGAATTTTAGTGAATCCTAAACAAAGAAAAACCATATTTATACAGCTTTTGAAATTGTGAATTAAATGTTGCCATGATACCATTTCTTTTATCATTATATTATGGCAGGAAAAAAAAAAGTAGTGTGGATACTCGGTGTCATAATTCATTTTCATTGCCTACTTTCTGTTTCCAATTTCTAACATTTTTTGTTAGTTATTATTAGTACATAGAGAGTTATCTTGAGGTCAAAAATAGTAGGTGTGGGATTCTAATATATAAAGGATCGGGCTACACCCAAGGGTACTGTAGTCTGAGAGATTTTCTTGATCATAAGGTTATAATTTGGCCTTCTTATTTATTTATATATATATCCTTAAATATTTAAAACAAAATTCATAACATCATTAAAAAATATTTTCTTAATCATTAAATAAAAAAAAATTAAATCGAGATCCACCATCGGTAGCATTCGTTGGGACGCATAGCATTATTCATATATATTAAAATCTTTCTACTTGGAACCACACACAATGAAAACGCACATGAGAGAATATGCTAAAATGCTAGATCGTCTATTATTGATCAAGAAGAGAGAAACCTGCAAGCTAGCTAGAGATCGTGTTTAGCAATCTTGGTACATCCCAAGTCTCAAGAATATAAATGCATATATATATATAGGGCAATATATCGATCCTCTGCGTGATGTTCACGAATAAGTGCGAGAAAAATAATATTATTCATGAACTGCCGTAGGATTTTCCACTTGCCTTAATTTCCTATAACTTTTGGATGGTGCAGGAACACAGATAGTGGTTAGATCGGAAATAAGTGCTCAATTAGCAAGAGTTCCTTATTCTAGAATCGCCAGACGAGAGAGCATCATTCCGAATAAAGGGATTTCGTGGGGCTGCAGCTAGCTAGAATGCTGGTTTCTGCATGATGCATGAGACCAAAGACGATGGATCAGATCGAATATATAGAAATATCATGTACTGAGTTTCTGTTGGATATATATGGAAATAAAAAAGAAAAGGGTGCTGCTTAATTCACTGCTTTTTTGGTTTTAATGCCTCGTAAAATATTTTTTATATTTTACATATATTTTACATGAGACATTAAAATATATTCTATATTTATAATCGTTTACTTATCAAAAAGAAAAATTTATATTTACCATGTGCTGTGTATTTCCTAGCTCAGAATAAAAAACAAGTGTACGTACTTGTCATGTATTTCCTTATTTTGTTGGATAGCTTGGGGCTCTCAGTTAATATGATCATTACTAGTTTATTAAACGCTAATAATTCTACATTATATATTATATACACGGGATAAATGAATTAATGGATCCACTCCATTTAATATTTTTAGACTAGCTATAAGAAAATTATTTATTTGCAACTAGTTATTTCTAACGAAATAACTATTTCTAATTAAAATAAGTCTGTTTTCGTCGTAAATTGTCATTTTCATCGCAAAAAAAATGATTACAAATATTCTTTTTTTTATAGTATATATATATACATACACACGTACATACTATAAAATATGAGAGAGAGAGAGAGAGAGAGAGAGAGAATTAATAACACTACTCATAAAAAAATTTATATAAATCGAAAGAAATAATTACTATATATGAAAAAATAACACATGACGATCATGCTGATCTCCCTTTAATTTGCAATAGCTAGCACAAAGAAAGAAACTTTGTATTATGCATTGGTTGATTGAAGTAGTCCTCTACTCCCAATCTACTGAGTTTCTTACTACTTTCCTCTTTCTCCATGACCCATGCATCCTCTCACATCATCGATCTTCCAACTATATATCATTCCATTTCACTCCGACCACCCGTTCCAGCCTTGATGCACAGGCCATGCACACATGCATGCCGCAATGGGTAGTGATAGGCTTACTATCCTATTACTACCCATCTACTACTCAAGTTCATTTCAAATTTTTTTATTTTTTTAATTATTTTTTTAAAGTATTTTTTTAACATTCTTAATTATTAAGAAAAAATTAAAAAAATATATAATTTTACTAATACTCACTTCCTTAATCATTAAATAAAATAAAAAATTAAAAATAAATCAAATACAAATTGAGTAGTAAATAAGTAGTCATAGAATAGTAACTCTATCATTATTCTGCCGCAATTGTTCATGATGAACATCATGCCAGCTTGACCCTTATTTTATTTTTTCTCTTGTTCTAATGCTTATTGTCTCGTTACAAGAAAATTATTTATTTGTTGTTAGTTATTTACTGTCAAAATAAGTATATCCCCATCGCAATTAACTCATCACAAATATTCATATTTCTTTGTAGTGACATACGTACGTACTTTCCCTTTTGATGTACTCTCTTGCCTCTCCTCCTAATTTGCTCGAACTTCCTTTTCTCACTTGAAAAATTCTACAAACTATATTCTCATCTTATTTTCATCCTATTATAATAATGTGACATTGTCTATCAGCCTTTGAGTCTATACTTTTAAAAAAGTAATGATCTAAGGGTGATAAAAGTGTCACATTCTACATAAGGGATAAAAGTGGCTAAGTGTGTGATTTGTAGCATTACTCTTCCCATTTTCCTTTCCCTTTTGTTTTGGTTTTATGCGCTCAAGTAAGCATTATTTTGGCATATCTCTGACTATTCAAGCATTACTATTACCCTTGATCACTACATCTTATGTCCCAACAATCTCACAAAAGGAAAATGATATACATTATACAATTCTTTATACAACCTGTTTTAAATTAGGGGCATTTTCATAAAATTAACTTATAAAAGTAAATATCGTTTTACAAAACTACCTTCATTTTAAACATGACTATATAAAAAAGTTGTAAAAACTAAAAAGGGTTGTACATGTATCATTATCCATCAAAAAATAATTACATTATGTCTTGCATCACCCCCACTTGTACTTAAATTAGCATCGTCTTTCTCGCTCTAATTTCTACGAAAAATTCACAAAAACCCTAAAACACTTCTCATAGTTTGGAGTAATGCATGCAGCGTAACCCTTTTAGCCTAAATTAGTTTTACCAAATGAAAATTTAAAAAGGGATGAAGAATGCCTTAAACCCATTTAATTAAGAGAAATCATGCTTTAGCTACAAAGATATTTTACAAAAGTAAACTCACAAACTGACATGACTTGATATGGTACATTATATTGTAAAACTATTTTTATTGTAAAGCAAATATAATGCCTAATATGAAGCGATCTTATTTTGTGATTTTACTTTTATGGATCAATCTCTTTATATATAGTTATAACACTTTTCTTTAATTAAATGGATCCAACTTGGGCGTAATTAACGTCGCATGCATGAAGATAAGTAGTAGCACTGATTCTCTTCTTTTTGCAAAGTTTTGACGTTTGAGACTCATTTTGGATGTTGAAGAACATGAAGGCCATCACGAATACATAGAGGCAAAGACGTATTAATGTGCTCAAATAAATTAATTAATTAGCTATACAAGGTCGAAAAAGAACCCTACAAATAACACCTAATTAAGGTGTTATTAGGATACATTAATGATAGAGATATTTTAGACCTAAGATGTTTATTTTTGTCCAATCACATGCATGTTTCCGGACAAGTATTTATTCTTATTTACATTTGCAATTTCTCTTTACTAAAATCAATATTATATGACTACAAGAAACTGTTTATTTGTGACCAGTTTTTTTTTACAAAAATGATTATTTCTTATTAAAATGAATCTATTTTAATCATAAATAGTCATTCTCATCGTAAATAATCCGTCACGAATATTTACATATATTTTTTTTCTTGTAGTGACTCCAACTGAAATCTTGTCTTCTTGTCCTCACAAGAGGTATCCTTATATTCTTTACCATCGTTTTCTGGAAATACAACAAAAATTAATCAGAAAATCTAAGTGGCTTTTAAAAAACTTCTCACATCCTATTCCATTATATATAATAAGCGTCCTAATTACAAAAATAACAATAAAAATTCTTCCTTTCAATTAATTCATATCTAATCATTTCCATTAATTTCCGTAAATTCAAAAAACATAAAAAATAATTTTTTGAAAAAATAAAATAAAAACTTATTAATTAATACTGCTTTTCCGAACATCATTTTAATGGACTCTATTTTCTCAAGCTTCAATGAAAATACATTTTGTAAATTATTTCAATTCAATATATTTTTATGTATCCCATAAATTTCACAAAAATATTTAGAAATTTATCTCTAAAATGTTCATATTAATTTCATGATTCTTTTTAAGAAAAAATCTTACGTACAATTATCCCACGGAGCTCTCGGGTACCATAATACAACCTCTTTCCCCCTCGAAACGTTTGACTTCCCAGAGTCCCAAAATGCCACCCTATCCACTATCCTTATTTAAGTCCACGCTCCACCGTGGCTGAAGCAAACCACGCACTGAATTGTTAAGAGAAAGAAAAATGGATATATAAAATAAATTTTATAATAATTAATATTATTGGTATTAAATTAAAAATATATATTTAAATAATATTTGGTAATAAAATTATGATAAATTTTGAGCGATTCTTATTTCATTTAATTGTCCAAACATTTCCTTAAAAGTTGCATTAAGAATTTCAAAGTTAGATTTTTAAAAGTTATGTAAAAATTATTAAAAACAACAAAAAGGTTTCTGGAAAATTAAAAAATCTGTCTTCCTCGTACTTTAAGGCTTTGTTTGGGTACCGAGAGTATCTGAGGTACTCTCAAACACTCTCAATACTATTTTTTATTTTATTATTACTTTTCATCTATTTTTTTTACTATTCATTACTTTTTATTTATTTTTTACTATTATTTAATATTTTATTATTATTTTTTCACTACTATTCATAAATATTCTCAAATAATTTCATTACCCAAACCAAGCCTAAATCTCCAAATTCAAACAAAAATTTGAAAAAGTCTTGTTCCATAACAATTATCAAATTGTTTTAAAATACTAATACGAACAGGTAATGCTCTTAAGTTATTCATATTTTGAAGTTAATTTATAATTAAGTTCCGTTTGGATTTAAAAAGAGATTTATCTCATCTCATTATTATAATTTTTTTAAATTTTTACATAAAATATAATAAACTATTTAATTTTTTTAAATCTCAAAATAATAATAACATTAAAAAATAATATTCTAATAATATTTTTTTAATTTTTATATTTCATCTATAACCATCTCATTTCATAATCTCTGAAAACAAATCAGTCCTAATTCTCTTAATTTCCAAACATCTTAATACCCTATTTAAATAATGAAAATATTTTATCTCATCTTATTATTATAATTTTTTAATATTTTAAAATTTTAAAATAATAATATTAAAAAATAATATTTTATTTAAATTTAAATTTTTATCTTTCATTTAATATCACCTTATCGGATCTCACTGTTTAATCGCACCTAAGAGAAGTGAAACTTAAATGTAAGGAGAGAGAGAGTGGGATAGGAGCTGAGGGCTCCGCCTGTTGAATAGTAAGCATGTCATGTCCGATAGGGCCACCACGTGAATTGTGAATTCTTCCACCATTCTCTCCCTCTCTCACCACAACTAAAAAAAAAGAAATCTCTCTCTCTCTCTCTCCACGTAGTTTTTGTTTTTCTTTACACAGATTATTGCTCCTTTTTTAAAAATAATAAATTAAAAAATAAAAAATAAATCATCTATCTCTAAAAAAGTGAGAGGAGAAAGTCTCTACCGTATTCATTCATTTTACACATCTTACGTCCAATCACCGAGCTAGAGCTCTTCCTCCCAGCTCCCCCGCTTAGATTACCTTCACTTTCTCGCGAAAGAGGCGAGACCAGACTCCAAAAGAAGCTCTTTCAAGTGAAGAGATCATCGATCTAAACGGAGCAGTCGGTCCCTTCGGATCTTGATGCCACCATGCTCAAATATAGAAAACTGTACTGAAAGGGTCATGGTGTTTGTTTTTGTTAGCTACAGAGAGAAAGACACGGGGAGGAAATTCACCTATAGATATTGAGGTTTCTTTTCGAGGCAGAAGAGACAAAAGTTATATCATCAATTCCCAGTTGTCGAAAATATTAGGTAAAATTGTTGCTTGTACAGACCCATAGCTAGCTCTAGTTTATGGATTCAGCTTCAGGTGCTGGTGCGTCCGACCCGAATAGCGGAGAGGGTCCATCCGCAACAGGTTCGGCGCCGGCTGCGGAGGGTTCATCGCCCTTGCCACCGAGTCGGTACGAGTCACAGAAGCGGCGAGACTGGAACACCTTTTTGCAGTACCTGAGGAACCACAAGCCTCCGTTAACTCTATCCCGGTGCAGTGGTGCGCACGTGATCGAGTTCTTGAAGTACTTGGACCAGTTTGGGAAGACGAAGGTGCACATCTCCGGTTGCCCCTACTTCGGGCACCCGAACCCTCCGGCCCCCTGTGCTTGCCCGCTAAAGCAAGCATGGGGGAGCCTGGACGCGCTGATCGGACGCCTGAGAGCAGCTTACGAGGAGCACGGCGGACGGCCGGAGTCGAACCCGTTCGGAGCGAGGGCGGTGAGGATTTACTTGAGGGAGGTGAGGGAAGGGCAGGCGAAAGCCAGAGGGATTCCTTATGAAAAGAAGAAGCGGAAACGACACACAGTCACGGCAACCACATCAGTGGTGGCAACTTCTGCGGCGCCGGAAAATGTGCCAGCGAAGGCGATTCAAGAAGGTGATGCTGGGGGTTCTGGTGAGGGAAGTGGATGTGATGTTGCTCAAACGACGACCACCACCACCACCCTATAGTTCTTGATTTTAGAAACTTCTTAATTTTCCATTTTCGTCTGTTTTTTATAACGTTTATATATATTTACAAGTACTAGTGATTCTCTCATAATTGAGGGGTTTTTTTTTTTTTTTCTTTCCTCTTGGCTATATAAAACTTATAATTATTCTTCTCCTTCTGCGCTATCTAGTACTCATTCAGTCATTCCTTTAGCTTGTAATGGCTGGTATTCATGATTCCATATATGATCTAAGTTTCCAACTGCGTACAAGAAGAAACAGCATTTATATCATCCACTGTTCAGTTTCTTTTATCGTTTTTCTCTTGACCTGGTCAACTGAAATCAGAATCAGAAGAAGTAAGCATAAATTTGAAAATGGAGATATCAAAGAAATCTACAGTAATATGACTTTTGTTTAGTACATTAATTTCTCGTTCCACAATATATATATCATTATGAGCAAATTGCAGATCAGGTTGACTCTAGAAGGATATATTAATAAGCAAGGTCTTAATTATTTTCAATTATTCTGTCGTTCTCTTTTCATTTGTATTGTTCTTCCATTTCTGCAAAACTGTTTGCTTGTGCGGATTCTAGTACCCAACTCAGACTGTGGAGGCCACAGCTTATAATATTATGAAGAAGGGCAAAGCAAAAATAGCGCAGTCACTATAGCCAAATGTTTGAAGTCAGGACTAGCAACTGTTCATCTGGTCCCCGGCATCTCGATTTTCTGGGCTCAGAGATCTCTGTTATGATGATGCACACGTGCGCCTCTGATTTATGGATTTCCAGTCTCTCAGGTGCTCTTGATCCCTTTTGTCTGTTTTAATTCTTACATTTTAAAAGATATCTGGGGTTCTTAATTTTTGGTGTTTGGATTGAGATGATCTCAACCATGGCCAACCCCTGTTCATGATCTTCTCCATCATCTTCCATAGCCAGGAAAACAACATTTCTTTCTATGATAACAACTGCTACTAAAGGATATAGGCTAAAGCCTGCAATCATCTATGAAAAGAAAAAACTAATCCCTTTCTTTTCTGATTGCTGATCTTATTTTATTAAGTAAACACCAGCTCAGTGTGAAAACGACTTGCAGCCAACCCTTTGTTAAACCATTCTAGATGGTGTTATCTTATTTTATCTTTTACAACTATTATATATATATATATATNAAATTTATTTTTGTATAATCACTTTATGGTTAAAATATGAAAAATGCAAAATGTACTTAAAGAAAAATTTACAAAAAACTTATTTCTCCATATGTCAGTTATTGATAGGCTGAAAATCATAAAATTTGAATTTCAAAATTTAAATTTCAAAAGAAAATTAACAAAATGAGTCTTATAAGTAAAAGTGTAAATAAAATTATAAATAAATATAGCACTACTTCTAAACTATTTTCCATTTACAAATAGATCGAACATAAACTCGTGGAACAACATCAAGCTAATTCCACTAATTTGTATTATAAATGACATTTCCACATTTATTTTTTTATTATTATTATTTGCAAGCAGGTGTGGAGGATGCACTTTTACGGTTGTTTATGTCAATTTATAAATAGGATTTTTTTTTTAACCTTTAATTTCTGGGAGATTATAATGGCCCTGTAGAAGACTACGTACTAGCGCCCCTTGTCATTTAAAATGAACATTTAATATTGTTGTACCTTGGAATTTTATTGCTGATCTACCGTAAAGAAATAGTACCAACGGCATTAATACAAATTAAAAAAAAAAATAGTCCGGAACTAGCTACAAAAGTCTCAAAAACAAGCATCAAATCATATATATCCTAAATATAATCTATATAATATTATGTAATCAATACATGAAAAACAAAATGAAAAGAACTAAATCTAACTATATATATATATATATATACATTTTGCTAGTATGAAAAATTAGGGAGACATGCTCTATCCATCAAGAATCAAACATCCAACCCGAGCGCATTTGGAAGCTGAGTCTGTAAAGAAACCATTAATGCCCTGATCCCTATATGTATTAATTAATTAATTGTACATCACTATTTATTATTCAATAATGTAATTCTTTGTTATCTTGAACATTAATTATTATAATTTTAAAGGGAAAGTATACATGTATTTCCAAGTTTTCACATTTCTTTTTATAATTTCCAAGTTTTGTTTTTAAGTTAAAAACAAAAATACATCAATATATAAATGAGTAATGATACATCTATAATATATTATATAACATATTACACAATAATGTTATAAAATGAATATATTTTTGTAAAATAGTATTATTTCTATAAGATATTTTATAAAAATATCATTTATTTTAACACATTGTTATACAATCTGTTATACAATATGTCGTGAATAAATCATTTTCTATCAGAAAAATATTGAGGTCATTAATGAAAGAATTACAGCTGAGTATGGGGAGGCACATCAGTGTGTTGGATTAATTGAACGGTCCTGATTTTGTAACTAATAGTTGCAAAGCTAGCTAGCTACCAAGTGCTGATGATCAGGAAGAGCGCTACTTGATCCCCGCCATGAAGGCTGGATGTCAAAAGATAACCACAATTTATCTTGAATTAATTATTAATGAGATTTATTTATTTTTAATACTGTATAAAAACATTAAACATATTTTAAATTTAAACATATATTTTTATTTATTTTCATTTAAATATATATCAATAAAATTTATAAAATATTACTATTCACAGATGACAAGATAATATAAAATTGTCTAATTTAATAGCTAAACAGTAAATCCGGTAGATTTGGGATAAAAATAAGACACAAAAACCTTATCTAATTTCATCTCATCATTATAACTTTTTCAAATAATAAACAATTTAACTTTTTTAAATCTCATTTCAATAATAATATTAAAAATTAATATTTTAAATTTTCATCTAAAATTAAAAATTTTCATACACTCCCAAATTCAGATTTAATGTTAGGTTTGGAAGTTTCATTTTATATAAAATTCTCTTATCATCTCATCATTACAATTTTTTAAAATTTTCACATAAAATATAATAAATAATTCAACTTTTCTAAATCTCAAAACAATAATAATATTAAAAAATAATATTTGATTCAATTTTTTACTTCCATTTCAAATTAAAAATTCGCATCCAAACATTCAAACCTAGTTGAAAATCTTCATTACCCAACAACTCCATACCTGGCGGAACCCCCACAGCGTACGTGTACGTACGTTCAGATCTAGAACGTACCAGCCACTGAAACCCATTGAGCTGGGTCTTGGAAATTTATTAAACACATCAATTCTCATAATTAACAATGGTCCATGTGCGTGGTTGATTTTAGACGAAATACAAGTAAAAATTTATAAATATCTTAAATCTACTACCACATTTGTTCTTTTTATAACTAAGCATTATTTCAACGTCAAATAGCTTTAATTTCACTGTTCGTTTATCTTCTTCTTCTTTTTTTTTTTTTTTTTTAACACAATTTCGTGTATCAAAGCATGAACTTTTTGTAAATTATTTAGCATGAGAGAGTGTCGGGGATATAAGGGATGCATTAGGGGTCTACCTGGTTTTGTAAGATATTGACAAAGGGGATGAATCTGAGTTGGTAGTGGAGTGAAGTATAAATCAAGTTGTATGCGCAAGCTGCTCCCCCCAGGATAGGGTCGTGGGAAACAGTCGGTGGCCCTAAGTGATGGACCAAAAGAAAACCCAGAGGAGCGGGTAAAGTCAAGAAGAGAGCCAAAGTTATACGGGAGGGAAGAGATTCAAATAGTGCAGAGATATGATNGAAAAGAAAACCCAGAGGAGCGGGTAAAGTCAAGAAGAGAGCCAAAGTTATACGGGAGGGAAGAGATTCAAATAGTGCAGAGATATGATTATTACGTACGTCCCGTCCCCATTGATATGCATGCATGGGTCCCAATCCAATAGTGTGACAAACTGTAGTTTCTGTCACCGACAACATATCTAAGACCGTAGATTTCCTGACAGATGATCTTGGGCTGTCAGCTATGCAATGCATGATTAGGTTAATACTACTGATCTTCTTCCATATTCAGTTTTCACTCACACTGAAAGCTAGGGTTAATTTCCCAGATCATCAAGACAAACCATCATTTTCTCCATGGCTGCTACGCTAGCTGGCTAGCTTACCCTAACTTTTGTTTTTGCTGAAACTCGCTAGCTAGCTGCATAAAAAGATAGATCTATATGATGTGATCATTGACCACGTTTTCTTTGAGAGACATCATCGAAACGCAATCATCAGCGTCCTATCTTTGTTGTGGTGATCAATCGCTTTTATCCACTGTCTTGAGTGCACGCCCTTGGGGGCGGTAACGTAGTTCCCAAGCCAGACATGCATGAGACATGTTTATGTGCATGAATGTGTGCATGCATCGAGCTAAAAGTGATTGAGAAGAGTGGGTGGCCGGCTGTCTCGGTAGAATTTGGTGATCAGCATAAGTTCTCAAGTTTAGGCTTATTTTGGTGGGATGCTATTCCCAATCGATCAAATTATAATAATTGTATAAGTAGAATAAGATAAGTGTATCTTGGATTCGTCTCAACTGGCAAGTACTCTTCATGAACTTGGTAAATTTCATACATATAGAAATATTTGGTTTAAAAAAAAAATTATAAAGTAACGTAATTGGCTATAGCGAATCAGATTTCAAAACTCATTTTCATATAAAATAGAATTAACATATCACGTTTAACCACATTAGTTTGTGAATTTTACTTTTATGGAATATTTTTAGACAAGTGCTACAACCATGCATAAAGAAATTTCATAAAATAAACTCATAAACTATCATGACTTTATATGATATATTAATAGATTTATAATTTCACAAACTATCGTGACTTCAAATCGTATCTTAGATGTTCACGTGGATTTATAAATTTATCTTTGTAAAACTCTTTTTATGTCTAAAAAATTTCTTTATTTTTGTGAACGAATCACTTGTCTAAACTCAGACTAAGCTTAGATGAGCTTGAAGTTGAAAGATCAATAATATTGGGCTCAAGATCAGTCTGGCTGCAGTTAGGACTCTTTGACATTTGGAACTCTCGGTATGCATGAAATCCAATATCCAAAGTCTACCTCGAGGACCAGAACAAGGTCACCAAATTGATAAGCTAGTTAGAAATCTTTACTGACCAATCTGAAAGATGGGGATACCATGTTGTGTCTTCGTTAAGGATTCTTGAAAGCCGGTATGTCAGGTTAATCAGAAGAGATCGGGCTTCCTCAGCAAAATATATAGACCCTTGTAAAACCACTAGACCACTTAAAAAACCTCTCTTTCAAATCATATGGGTTGCCATATTTCACTATCTTTCTATACTCAATCCATAGTATTAATAGTCTTTGAGATGGTTGAACTCTAAGGTTATGTTTGGATGTTGAGTTGAATTATGAATAATAATATTTTATAGATCTCATTAAGATAAGTTTAACTTTTTAAAATTGAGATGGATTTAACTTTTTTTATAAGAAATTGAAAAAGTAGTGCGTCGCATCAATGATTGGCTTGAGATGAGTTGAATTGAGTTTGGTTTAACAATAAAAAAAAATTTGACAACTTGTTTGATAAGGTTTGCCTAGAGCGGGGTCGATATAATAGCTCAAGTTCTTCTTGAGGAGGACCTGCGGTCC